>CM035140.1:77143065-77468065 GCA_020205605.1 Panax ginseng | reverse complement strand
ATCAATGTCACATCACTGGGTCAATGTGAAAACCTTTTATCGGTTGTGTTGGTACAACCATTTAAAAAACCAACTGGCGACTCTTAACAGTCCCATCGTCGACATCATACATGTCGGACCTTTTTCACTTATTTTTTCAAACAAATCTCACCTAAAATGAGAACACCAAAGAACAAGTAACGGAAAGGGACACCCAAAAATCCCGACGTCGACAACTCTTATAAGGTCATAAATGGTGACTAAGTGTTCTTTTGGTTAGCAAAACATGACTTGAATAAAGATTTAATTAATTAACCCGGATTAAATATTGGTTAATTAAGCGATATTATAGAATATTATATTCTATTAATTAGAGGAATGCATAATAATTATTGAAAAGAAATGGTTAATATTAATTAATTATTGTGTGGGTTGAAAGTACCCAACTGAATGATATTTAGCTCATTTAAAATATTAATGTGGATATAATCATTAAATAATATTACTATGTGTAATATGGAAATGGTGGGTAGTAGTAATATACAATACCTATGGTTAAGACTAAATGAAGTGTGACATTTAGTTGGGACTAATGATATACAAAAATCATACGGTAAAAGTGATTAAATCATAGAGTTGATTTAAATAAGTTTGGTTATCTCACCCTATGTGATGAGACAATTATATGTGTACTCTAAAAGATATGTGTTATTAAAATATTTATTTCTATTCCAATGGATGATTAATAGTAAAAAAAGGAGATATTAAATATATTATATATATGGAACACAACTACATTATATAGTGTAGTGCGACACTTTTGTGACTATACTATATACGGTAACCATATATTAAGATTTATTGAAACTATGTGATATGAATACATCATGAAATGTGTATGTGACAATATGTATGTGGGCATATATTAAAATAATATACCATGAACATGTTGCAAACTATTATTTTAATAAAATATATCGGTGTGATAAAATGTACATAGATTATATGTATGTTACATTTCCATACCACATCTACTACCTTAAAATATTAACTATGTAAATCATATTGTGACATTATGTTAGAACCCATGTATGAATTATATGTGTATACAATATAACCTAAGAATAAGGTTTGTGTACAAGTGTATAACCTATGTTTTGCAAGATTGCTGGGATTTTTCTCTCTTGTCCCAAATTAAGTGTCACAAAGGACATGAATAGTGACTTGAAGCTAAATCACGTATTTTCCAAAAAGGCTATTGAATAGGTGATCATTTGCTAAGTAGAGGGTGTAACAACCCGATATTTTCTATACAAATAAATTAGAAATTTTGCGTATAAATTATTTTTTGTATTTATTAAAATAAATATGGGGAATATGTGCCAAGATAATGTGTGTATGTATTTATGTGATATATTTATTACATGAATGATT
This sequence comes from Panax ginseng, assembly GCA_020205605.1. NCBI lineage: Eukaryota > Viridiplantae > Streptophyta > Magnoliopsida > Apiales > Araliaceae > Panax > Panax ginseng. The sequence continues at coordinate 77,466,652 of CM035140.1, read as the reverse complement.
TCAAATAATTTTATTTTAGAATTATTGATTGTTATAAACTATATTATTATAATAATTAATTTTATAGTAGAAATGTTTTTATTAATTATTTTCCATGAAAATATATTTATATATTATTTAAATAATATATGACATGATTTTTAGAGTTATTATAATAATTATTTTATTATATGAATTTTGTTCGATTATTAAGTTAATTATGTTTAACTTAATTAATAATGTTAAGTATGACAAATAAATCAGATATGGAATCCAAACCCTAATTTTTTTTGAATTTTGATCAAGTCATGAGAATAATAATATAATATAAATTATATTTTGAATTTTCAATGCTATAAATATGTACTGTATATGTGGACCAATAAGGGTTGGTCAATTATGGTGTTATATGACAAACCCTTATATTATTGTGTTAAACCCTAATTACAAATTTTAGGAACTAAGTTTATTTTATTTTAAACCCTAAATGAAAGCTTCGTAACCTAATTATACATTAGGTGAGACAATTAAATAACCTAAGAGTTATGGTAATAAGGAAGGGTTAGTATTTAATATTTATACTAATTTAAGTGGATAATCTTGTTATTTCAAGTGACTAATAATTTTAAACCTATTTCTAGTAAACCTAATTAGGTTATGAGCTAAAGTCACATGTATAAGTAATTAAATTTCATAAGATTGGAAATGGAAACCCTAAATAAACAATTTGGGTAGCATATATTAAAATTGTTAGACTATGTTCATTACATGGCCCAAAACAATTAAAGGAGAAGCCCAAAAGGAATAAAATGCAAACCAATACTTAGCCCACTTGATTAAGGGTATTTTAGACTTTTTGTGACGCCCCCAAAATAGGTATACATCACCCATTCTGAGTCGCCAAATACATGGTACATACAACTTCATTTATACAACTGTTGTGCAAAATACGACGACACATGTACTGTGAGTTTAAATACAAATATTGTAACGTATATAATACGACAATATTCATATTTAAATTACTACAATGACATATAAAGTACAGCAACAAATAATTCAAGTCCCGAAGAAACACGAGATGATTTTTATTCTCCTCATTCTAATGCGGTGTATTTTTGACGCTTTCAAGGTCGGGTCCTCATCACCCTATAGTTGTTCACCAAAACCAATTAGTAAATGATGTATAAAATATGTCACACACTTTTTATTATTCTCAACATAATTATTATGCCACACCATTTCATATTTTGATTAGGCTTGTGACTAATTCGTATCACCACTTTATACCCAAGTTCTCTCTGATAGTCCCAGCTACACTTTTTATTACCTGAAAGAGGTGATGAAGTAAAAGGGTGAGCACAAACAGCCCAGTAAAGAATATCATGACTTAAGATAATTACATTATCAATAGCCTTCAGCAATACTAAATCAGATATTTAGAATATATGGTAGAAGATAAAAGTTTTCAACCATAATAGCTGCGGAACAAGCAATCCATTAGAAGAGTCAAGTAGAACATAATGTCTACTATCTCCTCTAAATTAAAAGTTCATCGTTAATATTTCATTCATGTAATACTCATCAACAGTTCTATATTGTACCCAAGAGAAAGAGAACTCTCATCACCTGTCTTCACCTGAACCACCAAAGATTATAGTTAAATTCACAATTCATATTTATAATCAAGTAAATCAGCAGTCCATCTTTGCAATACGTGCCTAAGATAATAAATTGTAAAACCAATTACCAACAGTCCATCTTTGCACTACAGGCCAAAGATATACAACTGCAAAACCAATAATGCTGATACTCAGCTTAATAGTATCACGACCACGAATTATCCATGCACTACGGGCCAAGGATATTCGTGTTTTCAATTACGATCATGATTATACCGAATAATCCCTGATCATAATCATACCAAGTCCATCTATGCACTACGGGCCAAAGATGACTTTTACCACATCATTTGTAACATTACTATTAATGATTATACCGAATAATCCTCGAGTCATAATCATACCAAGTCCATCTATGCACTACTGGCCATAGATGACTTTCAACACAATATAAGCATGAGAATGATGACAATGATATATATAATGAATAAACATAAATCATCAGAATAATAAGATAACATAGATCTCAGTAATTTTCAACTTAATTATCCAGAGTCCAAATTGATAACATAATAATACATGAAGCACAAACTATTAAGGATATTCTAATCCTTTCAGGACCTTTCATCATTTAATGACAAGCTGAAGAAACGAATAATAACATCTTACCATAATATGGAGTATGAAAGAAAATGATATCACTTTACCATAAAAATGATACCCCTTACCACAATAATGATATCCCTTACCTTAGCATGTGACTTGATTCTGCTTCCTGTGAAATTGATCAACTTAAACAATGCTTTCATTCCTTATCTACACTTGGAGTAACATTACACTCAATAGAAATACTCACAATAATATGCTCACAATATTGAAGTAAAAGAATTCTATATTTTTAGTGTAGTGATGGTGTGTGTTTAGTTACTCCACCGAGCAACCTATTTATACTAAAAATTTAGTAAACAACTGGCACACCTGCTTTGACAAAATAACCAAATGGGGTATATAATACTAGTAGTGGAATTTATGGTCCCACGGAGAAAATTAAATCAACATGTACACGTTTTAACAAAATTTGTTCAATAATAAAGTTGTGGTCCATACTACTTTAGAAAACGTAGAGTGTTGGCAAGTCCTGCCAAACTTACTTTTGTAAAAAGAAAATAATTGAACAAAAATCTGTATATCATACTTATCATTAATCAACAACCTTTCAATCTTTGAACCATTATTCACAATTATTAACATACTCCCAATACTGCCAACTAGTTTAATTATATCATATCAAATAATATGAGTCACTGTGTAATAACTACTGTGGCAATTATTGAAATAAATACCGAGTGACTTCATACGTGAGGATCAAATCAATACCTTATTAACGGATCAACATCAAATCATATTTGTCTCGAATAACATATAAACCAACTAATAATTCATTATTCATTTAAGTTGTCTTTATTTATCGTATAATATCATTATATTTAATAATGTTCATGTTTTACAACTTAGAATAACATCCTTTATCGTCTAAAATATTACACGTTGCATACGTGCATGCCCGACGTCCTCTTATTGCCTTTGAATGCACATCAGTCCCTAAAATAGCCATTTTAGGCCTTGATCCCGAGCTCAAATCTCAAAACATAAAGAATGAAAGTTTTAGGTCTACTCGTTATCTTTCCGAGTCATCCTGAATCACCTCAATCGGAGTTCGTATAAAAAAGTTATGCCCAATTTACTAAAGGACGTCCGAACAGATTTTGGCTAAACACTTGACCAGCGCCTAGGCGCCCAAATTTGGCCTTGGGCAAGCGCCTAGGTGCCCAAGAACAGATTCTAAGCGCCTAGACACCCGACCCTTGACACTTAACTCCGATTTCTAGATTTTTGCAACTTTTGACACACATACTTCAAATCTTCATAACTTCTTCATCCGTTATCGGAATTAGTCCGTTTTCGAGGCTATGGAAAGCTTGTAACATGCTCTACAAAACCCCCAAGATTTCCTAATTTTCAGATTCATTAATTATTCCAAATTTTGGCTCCAAAGTCCCCCAAGACTAAGTTTTTCATCGATTAACATGTTTTACGAAAACTTTCATCACAACTTCAATTTAAATCATTTTTAGTTCTTTCAAATTAGAATATTTCTATAACTTCTTAATCTATAGATCATCCTCCTCGGATTTTATACATAAATCAACTATCAACACTTTTACAAGTTTGATTTAAGTCCTCAAAATAACTTTATTCATCCTCAAACACATGACTAACTTTTTGATCTTAAATTCTATTATGACATGGATTAAACATAAAATCTTTATCATATACTCCCTTATAACTTTGGATCCATCATGATCCCTTATAACCCAACTTTCAACAAATCAAACTCTTAGGAAAATTAAAGAGATGAAAAGGTTTGGTTTTACCTTTTGAGTTCATATTCTACCTTCATGGTTTCATCTTCTTCTTTCTTCCTTTCTTTCTCTTTCCTTTCTCTCTTCTCTCTTTCTTCTTCTGAACATGGCTACAGAAGGGAGCATGAGAGAATGAAAAAGTGTGCTGAAAATAAAAATGATGATGTTTTTTCTTTTTGTTCCTTTCTTCTTCTTCTTCCTTTTCTCTTTTCTCTCCTTCTTATTCTCTCGTGAATGATTTATTTTTGTTTCCTTCCTTTCCCTTTCTTTCTCCTTTTCTTTCATCTCCCCCACATGTCCCCCCCACAATAAATCAACCAAATAATTTTGGTGAGACAAATGTGAAATGGCTTGGAAGTATATAAAAAATAATTTCAGTATACTCCCCACATGACTAAAAAATTATATCCTTTCCTCTATTATTAACTCACTTATTCAATTAAATGTTCGTTTGATCAATTATCAATTTAACATTTTACAATTTTAAAAAATAATAGTCATAAATTAAATTAGACTTTTATTTATAAAAGTCGGGGTTTTACACTTTTGATTAATCAAATTTGTGCATTAAAATAAAAGCAAAATGGAGGAGAAAATGGAGCATAGTGACCGGCCCCATTAGGCCTTTTAAGGCAACAAATTAAGCTAATCAAGTTCCATAAGTAGTAAGTCTTACACACAAGGACAAGTGTGTCATGCTCCCATTGGTGGAAAGCTCAATTAGCACCCTTAATCACATGATTAGGCTTAATTGGAAGAGATAAGGTGAAGCCTTTTATCCAAGGGACCATAAAAGTATAGGGGATATTAGTTAATCACCGCATTCATTTGCTAGATCATTTGCATTTCTCTTATTCTCCTTCTTCTTCTTTTCTCCCAAGCTAGCAAACTTCCAAGAGAGAAAAGAGAGAGAGAGGGTTCGATTTTTCTAGTAGGAAGAGGAGTTATTATTCATGCATTCTAGATTCATAACCTACTTTGGAAGAGCAAGAAGGATAGCAAAGAAAACTAGGTGAGGTTCTCTTCCATTCTTTTTCTTATTCTCCTTCTATTTTCGGTTTTTACCTCAACATGTATGGGGTTATTGTCTAATACTCAAAGTACCCTAGTTCTACATGTCTCATGTGTAGGACTAAGTATCTTGTGTATTAGACTATAGATTTAGAGGAAGGAAATGAGCATATATTCTCCAAGGGGTGAAACTCTTGTTTTTCTTCAACTAACTCTTGTGTAACTCAAGTTTTACAACTCGGATTTGTGATCCGTCGAAATGGGGGGTGCTAGATACATGAGTTATCTAGTAAACCCAAGTGGTAGAACACAAATCTAGCAAGTATTGAAGCTATGGGGGCTGTTTTCCCCAAAACAGTCCACATAGAGTATTTAGGTTTTAATCCCCTAAAAAGCTACTATCCCCATTTTTCTTAGGACTGTTTCAGATAGTTGCAAGTCTTTTAAAAATCTGGGAAACATCGCAGAGGTACCTTGAGAAGTTATCTACATGTAGGAAAAAGAACGGACACGTTTTGAGTTATAGGTTATGTGTAATGGCTATTTCCGTAAAGGACTCCTAAATATTAACACCCGAATATCTCACAGTGTATACATAGGAAAAATCCGAAATATTTAATGTAGGTTCATATATGTTATGAGAGTATACCCTGGGAATTTCATATTTTTCTGAGTAAAACTCGATTTATGTAAAATGAAGCAAGGTCCGAGTGTTTTGGGCACTTTAAAATTAGTAAATCATTTTCTAAAATTACAGAAAAATTTGGGGATCATTGTTGAGTCATATACTGTTCAAATCCAGAAGAGAAGAACTTTTGGAATCATTTTGCTATTTTCCCTAAAAATGATGAAGTTATGAATAAAAGGAAATAAAAAGTTAAATGATGTCTTAAATAAGAAAAATGTGATTTTAATGCTTGAATACTCCTAATATATAATATTATGACTACTTTAGGGCATTTTGGTAATTTATAATAAGAAATATTATTTATGACCTTTTATGGAGATTAAATAAGTGGTTTTGTAAAGGGTGAACAATTAGAATAAATTGTTTATTGATCAAATAAATTATTAAAATGTTATTATGATATTAACAATATTAGAATATGATATTGTTAAGTAAATAAAATATTAAGATTAAAGCTTCATTAAATAGTATTAATTGATTAATAATATTAGATTAAAGTATTAATCTTAGATTAAAATATTATTAAAAGATTAATAATATTAAATTAAAGTATTATTGAATGATTAAAATATTATTTAGTAAATAATAATATTCGAGATTAAATAAAATGTTATTAAAAATGTAATAACATTAGTAAAGGAATAAAATATTATTAAATGACTAATAATATTAGTAAATAAATAAAATATTAATACTATTGGTAAATGAATAAAGGTATTATTAATTGATTAATGATACTAAATAATAAGTAAGATATTATTAAAGTAATAATATTAATTATTTAAAATGATTTTAAACGTTTTAAAAATCATTTAAGGGTAATATAAATGTTTTAAAAATATTTTAAGTTATTATAAATAACTTTAATATTTTGGCAATGGTTTCATTAATAGTTTAATAATAATTAAACGTTAATAGAATTAGTTGATATTCGAATCATTTAATAATAATTTTGGTGTTTGAAAATTCATGATAAATTAATAAATGTTTATTAAGTCATTTAAAATAATATGACTGATACTTACGGATATTGAACGTTGGAAAGAGTCTTAGACTCGATAATTACCCGATAAAGCTATCGATACACCGACATATTTCAGAAATTGATCTGGACTTAGATATTTTGACTGTATTAATGTTTGTTTGTGATGCAATAATCTGTGAAACATGTGTGATAATGTGATTAGGTTATGTCTTTATCGCGAAATGCAAGACTATATGTTATAGTATATTGTTCTAATCGAACGAATGATCTGATTAATGATAGGTCGTGATATAAGAGATAAAACTAAGTTGCATTTTGTAAGCAGCGCATCAGGAAAGTAGGACCTTTGTATTTTCTTTATGCAATGGACATGAGTAAGAATGTTTTAGAATTATATTATTACTGTATAGATTATTAACCCTATATTATATACACTCATTGATTGTCAACATGTTAGTATATGGTATTTCAGATATATATTTTGTTCTATAATTTCTATAAATGGTTATACAAGTGTCCCCACTTGGATAATCATTGCATTTAACCACATGTTGATACACCTTTGTTAAATACCCATATATATATATATATATATATATATATTGAATTATAGATTATTGTTGAACAAGATAAAACCTTATTATTATCCAATGAATTGCTTTGGTTTGGAACTCAAACAAGTATGAACATCCTTACACGGAAAACTTTTATGCACCCAAGGTGGATGAGTGAAAGATAACATCGTTCTTGCATGTAGTATTGATCAATACAGGGTACAACAGGCTGATCAGCCCCGTGCCCGTAAGTTATGATGGTGTACAGATGAAGTTCTGTTTAACCTTTTCGAAAATGAAAACAATGTTCATAGTATATCCCCTTAACCTTATTTATAGTCAGTACGTATTTTCAAAAATTTGAAAGAGGGTTGTTATGTTGTAAGTAGTAAGTCTTACACACAAGGACAAATGTGTCATGCTCCCATTTGTGGAAAGCTCAATTAGCACCCTTAATCACATGATTAGGCTTAATTGGAAGAGATAAGGTGAAGCCTTTTATCCAAGGGACAATAAAAGTATGGGGGATATTAGTTAATCACCCCATTCATTTGCTAGATCATTTGTATTTCTCTTATTCTCCTTCTTCTTCTTTTCTCCCAAGCTAGCAAACTTCAAAGAGAGAAAAGATAGAGTTATTGTTCATGCATTCTAGATTCATAACCTACTTTGGATAAGAGCAAGAAGGATAGCAAAGAAAACTAGGTGAGGTTCTCTTCCATTCTTTTTCTTATTCTCCTTCTATTTTTGGTTTTTACCTCAACATGTATGGGGTTATGGTCTAATACTCAAAGTACCCTAGTTCTACATGTCTCATGTGTAGGACTAAGTATCTTGTGTATTAGACTATAGATTTAGAGGAAGGAAATGAGCATATGTTCTCTAAGAGGTGAAACTCTTGTTTTTCTTTCACTAAATCTTGTGTAACTCAAGTTTTACAACTCGGATTTGTGATCCGTCAAATGGGGGGGGTGCTAGATACATGAGTTATCTAGTAAACCCAAGTGGTAGAACACAAATCTAGCAAGTATTGAAGCCATGGGGGTTGTTTTCCCCAAAATAGTACACATAGAGTATTTAGGTTTTAAAACCCTAAAAAGCTAGTGTCCCCTTTTTTCTTAGGACAGTTTCGGACAGTTGAAAGTCTTTTAAAAATCTGGGAAACATCACAGAGGTACCTTGAGAAGTTATCTACGTGTAGGAAAAAGAACGGACACGTTTCGAGTTATATGTTATGTGTAATGGCTATTTCCGTAAAGGACTCCTAAATATTAACACCCGGATATCTCACAGTGTATGCATGGGCAAAATCCGAAATTTGTACAGTAGGTTCATATATGTTATGAGAGTATACCCTGAAAATTTTAGATTTTGCTGAGCAAAACTCGATTTATGAAAAATAAAGCAAGATCCGAGTGTTTTGGGCACTTTAAAATTAGTAAATCATTTTCTAAAATTCCAGAATAATTTGGGGATCATTGTTGGGTCATATACTGTTCATATCCAGAAGAGAAGAATTTTTGGAATCAGTTTGCTATTTTCCCTAAAAATGATGAAGTTATGAATAAAAGGAAATAAAAAGTTAAATGATGTCTTAAATAAGAAAATTGTGATTTTAATGCTTGAATACTCCTAATATATAATATTATGACTACTTTAGGGCATTTTGATAATTTATAATAAGAAATATTATTTATGAACTTTTATGGAGATTAAATAAGTGGTTTTGTAAAGGGTGAACAATTAGAATAAATTGTTTATTAATCAAATAAATTATTAAAATATTATTATGATATTAATAATATTAGAATATGATATTGTTAAATAAATAAAATATTAAGATTAAAAGCTTCATTAAAATACTATTAAATGATTAATAATATTAGATTAAAGTATTAATTTTAGATTAAAATATTATTAAAAGATTAATAATATTAAATTAAAGTATTATTGAATGATTAAAATATTATTAAGTAAATAATAATATTAGAGAATAAATAAAATGTTATTAAAATGTAATAACATTAGTAATGGAATAAAATATTATTAAATGACTAATAATATTAGTAAATGAATAAAATATTAATACTATTGGTAAATGAATAAAGGTATTATTAATTGATTAATGATACTAAATCATAAGTAAAATATTATTAAAGTAATAATATTAATTATTTAAAAATGATTTTAAACGCGTTTTAAAAATCATTTAAGGGTAATATAAATGTTTTAAAAATATTTTGAGTTATTATAAATAACTTTAATAATTTGGCAATGGTTTCATTAATAGTTTAATAATAATTAAACGTTAATAGAATTAGTTGATATTTGAATCATTTAATAATGATTTCGGTGTTTGAAAAATCATGATAAATTAATAAATGTTTATTAAGTCATTTAAAATAATATGACTGATACTTACGAATATTGAACGTTGGAAAAGAGTCTTAGACTCGATAATTACCCGATAAAGCTATTGGTACACCGATATGTTACAAAAATTGATCTGGACTTAGATATTTTGACTATATTAATGTTTGTTTGTGATGTAATAACTGTTGAACATGTGTGATAATGTAATTAGATTATGTGCTGACTGTGAAATGTAGTACTATATGTTATAGTATATTGTTCTAATCGAACGAATGATCTGATTAATGATAGGTCGTGATATAAGAGATAAAACTAAGTTGCATTTTGTAAGCAGCGCATCAGGCACGTATCCTATCTTTGCATTCTCTTTATGCAATGGACATGAGTAAGAATCTTTCAGAATTATATTATTACTATACAGATTATTAACCCTATATTATATACGCTCATTGATTGTCAACATGTTAGTATATGGTAATTCAGATATATATTCTGTTCGATAATTTCTATAAATGGTTATACAAGTGTCCCCACTTAGATAATCATTGCATTTAACCACATGTTGATACACATATTTAAATACCCATATATATATATATATATATATATATATATATATATATATATATATATATATATATATGTGTTGAATTATAGATTATTGTTAAACAAGATAAAACCTTATTATTATCCAAATCAAATTGCTTTGGTTTGGAACCCGAATAAGTATGAACATCCCTTACATGGGAAACTTTTATGCACCTTGAAGGATGTAGTGAACGATAACATCGTTCTTGCATGTAGTATTGATCAATACTGAATACAACAATCTGATCACCCGTGTCTGTAAGTTCTGACGGTTTCTGGAAGTGAAGTTCTGTTTAACCTTTTCGAAAATGAAAACAATGTTCATAGTATATCCCCTTAACCCTATTTATAGTTAGTACGTAGTTTCAAAATTTTGAAAGAGGGTTGTTATGTTATTATTATCGGTTCAGATTACTTCACAACAATTGATTTGTTGTAGAAGGGTAGTATAAAGAAAATATTTAAATTCTTTGAAACATATATATATAATTGTTATTACTTCTTTGGGCACTCAAATGCTCATCCTTGCTTAATTTAAATATTTTCACTAAGTGTGAACAACTCGGAAGGCTCTGCTTTAGAAACAAGGGAAAAGGAAAGGTTCTTTGAATGATTTCAATGTTATCTTATGTAATAGTTTAATATTATTAAGACAACGTTATATATTTATTATCATGTATTGTAAGGAATGATTAGAGGTTACGTACTTGGGAGCTAGACTCTGATAATTATGTAAATTAAGTTTAATATTTATATTATTGTTATTATTATTAGTATTATTCCGCTCATACAAATGGTATCGTGAAGCACTGAATTCGGGTTTCAAGTACCTGAATTTGGGGGCTTTACGGAGGGTTGGTAAGGGTGGTTGATCAACTCTTGATTAACCAATGTATTGTTCCATTACACAATGAATCCAACATTAGTGTAATGCCAATGTCTAGTCCATGCTTCTTCTATAAATACAAGCTACAAATTCAGATTTTGTGTTGTTTAAGGAGTGGTTTAATAGTCTAATGGGAGAGCATAAATTGCTGAGCTAATATAGAAGTATACTCATAGTGTAGGAGGTCCAATTCAAGCTCAAGAAGGTATAAATTCTAACTACATTCTTGAAATGGGTCTAGTTTAATTCTTGAAATTTCTTGAATTCATATGTTAATTGATATGAATTAACATGTTATAAGGTGTTTAGGAAGTTTACTTACATGTATGAACACTTTAGTAATGGTTTGGAACATGTTGAATCAAGGGAAATGAAGTTGGGTAAACACTCTGCAAAACAGAGTCTGTTTATTGCTTCTAATTCGATGTGGTGCATCTGCACTCTGCTTATATCTTTAAGTGCTTGTAGCAGTCTGCAGCACTCGAACCAGTTGATGGATTTTGTCATGCTAGGTTGTTGCTAATATGGTATTATGACTTGTATATACATGAGAAATGGGTATGACATGTGTTATAAAGTTTCCTTATGTAGTATGAAATGTCCAACATGATTTAGTGGAAGATCTTTAACAAAAACTTAAGGTTTTGGAGACAAACCTTGTGGAAACTTATGAGTTTAAGTTCTGAACTTAATGGTTCATATACACGATTTCTTTCAGAGAGGAATAAGCAAGTTATGGTGTTATGGTGTCCTTGTCATGATCAAACTTGTTGGCTTTGTGTTAGAAAATGTTTTAAGGGAAAAAGCTTGATATGGTTAAGGTTAATATGCATGAATGTTACATGTTATACATTCTGATCTTGAAAAGAAGATATCATGACTTATTTACTTATAATAAGAGTTTTAAAGTTGTCTTATATGTGCCATGTTGCATCATTCATGAAAAATGATTTCAAAGGCAACCTTGAACATATTTCCAAAATCTAGTTGCATCACTTGGGTATCTAGATTCTAAAGGGTTAGGATGTCATGTTATGACTATAATATTCCTAGACATAATTTGTTTGTATTGAACATGTTGATAACTAAACCAAACAAGAGTTTGAAGCATGATTTGAAGTGTGAACAATGATAGTTGTGAATAAACAATATGAGCATTATAAGCATATATATTAACAGATCGTGAAACCTATATGTGGACATATAGCCAAGTTATAAAACATGGTAGCTACATGGTCTTGTTATGCTATAATATCATGTAAGTTGTAAGTTAAAGCTTATAGAGAATGAACTCAAGAGTGGTCATGTGCTTATGTGAGCACCTCTAACATGTATATATGATAGAGTATCAGTACATATGTATGTTAAAGTTTGGACAGAAATAGGAAGTGCAATGCTCAACCCTGGTTTGGCGGAGACGATAAGTATTCTTGCCGAATCCTAAGCTGGCAGACAGGCACAAATCAAGCTATTCATTCTTCTGCGATCTAGAATAGGTTCTGTTTTGATCTGATGTTTGAAGCATGCTTATATGATTACTTTAACTTGTAATATATGACCAATATGATATGTAATGTGTTAAGAAGCATGCTATGTGATAGAGATGAATGTTAATTATGATTTTCAAAAGTTAAGTCCAAAGGAATACTTTCAAGATATTAAGCAATGATACATTGTTTGGATTTGTAATGTCTTACAAACTGAAGTGTGCTATAAATATATAGTATAGGTGATGTTGTATGAAGTTACGACTAAGTTAGACGTTTATGTGTACATTTGAACTTACCTATACGAGTTTTAAATATGTCGATCACATAGCGAGTCAAGTGTGTGATAGATATATACGGATGTTGATGTCATGTCCGAATGGTTAATGGATACCTATACGTACCTAGCTATTTCGAAAATATGATGAGAAAGTGAAATGTAGGTTTTACGAACCTAGTTAGGAAACAATGTAACATTGTTATTACATTGAGAATGCATGAAATATGTTATTGATGGATATGAATCCATGATTATATAACTTTGTAGGAATACTCGAAGTGCAGATAAGCGTTAAGTAGTTAAGTCGTAGTTCATAAACTACGAATCAGGCAAATCTTTCAGTTCCTATTTGTTATATGAATTCGAAAACTGTTAGTTGAGCTATATTATGATATGCAAATGTTGATGTATATTTATGAAATGCATATGAGATATGTATGAAATGTGAAAGTTGATCTTTGATGATATGCTTGTGAAGTAAATCTCTATGCCTGTTATGTGTAAAGTAACATGCGTAGTAAATATCAATTTATTATGAATGCATGAACTGAATATGATATTCTATGCTATGTGTTGCATGAAAACTGTTAGAATTGTTGGGTTGTCGAGCTCACCCTTGCAAATAACCACTTTTGCAGGTTAAGGACACACGATAAAGGTTACGTGCTACTTGATTGATAAAGTTCAATCACATTAAAGAAGATTGATTTGTTTAATTAAATATATGCTCTTGAACCATGTTTAGGTTCTAGTAGATATACTTGATAGTAGTTACGATGTGTAATACGTGTTAAGTTGTAATATGTAATACATAGAGAAATTCAAATCAAGATGTAAAAATTTATACAATAATTCGAATAGAATGAATCATAACATAATTTGATTCAAGGATATGTAATTGATTCAACTTAAGATATCAATAAAAGAATTATTTTCAAAAGAGATTGAAAAAGTTGAAATTATTCCGCATATTTATATAATATCAAATGTGATGTAAAACATGAATAGTAAATGACCAAGTTGTGAAACTTATAAAAGTTTGGGGTCATTGTGCAGATCCTGGTAATGGAAAGAATTTATATTCTAAATTGTAATAAGCAGTGTTATATTCATTAAGTTATGAATAAAAGATATAAATAGTTTGACGATAGTAATATCGTGGTGGACCGGATTCGTGGTTCGAAGGGACCCGGATTTGGGGGCGTCATGGGTTGGTATCTGTAATATCCCGAGTGTTTATGATAATGATCCTTAGAGAAGGATAATTAATGGGTTAAAGAATATATAATACTCAAATATAATTGAGTCTAAGTAAAGGTTATAGAGTAAAACTTACAAAACTTTATTATGAAGAATGGTTGTAATGGTAATAAATAAAACCTATACTAAGGTAATGTGTTGAAAGTATGCGATGATAAATCTTGAAAAGAGATTTGGTGAAAACCAAGTAAGGGAGGTTTCGTTGATTTCGAGGACGAAATCCTTATAAGGGGGGGAAGGATGTGACAACCCGAATTTTTATAAGTTATTAAAATACGAATTTAATAATTAAAATTCTTATTATGAGATGCTTTGAGTTTGAGTATGTATATATACGTGCTATGTATTTTGAAATATGTGTTCTGGTGTGAAGAGAAATATATATTGATATATTGGGAAAATGAGGTTTAATAGTTAAGTTAACTATTGAAGAAATTAAATAAATTTTGTAATTAAATTTAAATATTTATTGAAGTAAATAAATATTTTAATTAATTTATTTATTTAGATAAATAAATAATTTATGAAATTGTGCTATAATAATTTAATTACGTGTGTATGAGAATTAAGTTAAAGCAAATGTAAATTTTATTCTTTGAAGATTTAATTTAATGAATTAATTAAATGAGTTATTCAATATTAAAGAAAATAAGCAATTAAATAAAGTGATGTTTAAGTTTAATTTATTAATTAAATTAGATATATAAATATTTATTAATCATCGAATAATTATAATAAAAAATTATAATTATTATTGTAAGTTATGTAAATTGGTTACAGGTGTGACATTAAAAACTATATAATATAATATTATCAAAATAAATTGGAATGAGGGGAATTGTGTGTAGCCAAACAAGGCCTTGTGGCCTTTGGCTTATTGTACTGACGCAAACGTATTGTTTTGATAACGGAAGAGTACGTGGGTGAAAGCCATATCAGTTTATTCTCCGCGTCTTATTTTTCTAAGGTTAGATAACAGAGTATAGAGAGAGAGAGAGCGTGGTAGAAAGAGAGAAGTCCTCTGTAGATTTTGCTAGGGAGTTGGAGTATCAAGGGAAAACAATTCTCTTCCCAACAAACAAAGATTCAAGGTATAATCTATTATAATCTTAACTTCTATCTTTTAAATTTCTATTTGTAGTTGTGTTGGATTGGTATATATACATGTATGCAAGGTTTATAATCAGTTAATCATCATATATAAGTATTGTTTGAGTATCAAACACGTGAAATTGGGATTGTAGGGTGAATTTGAGAAAACTGTGTTATATGTATGAAAATGGCTTAAGAAAGTACAAAATTTTATGTCCAATATGTGTTATAATCTGCGATTTGATGTTTGATTGTGATAATATGTGAAGAAACGAAAATAATGTAGTTTCAATCGTGTCAATTGGTTAAGTAATGAAGTCGTGGCGATCAAATTCGCTAAAAGTGTTAAAATTTAAAAAATTTAGAAAATTGGGATTTTGATCTTTCAAAATTGAATATATAAAGTGTTTATGTTGTTAATATGTGGTATTTCATGTTTATAGATGTTATCACAAAGTTTTAGGTGCTAGGTTTTGTGAATTTTATGGCGATTAGGTGGATTTTTGGAAGTCAGGCATGAAACAGAGCCTGCTAGCATTTTACATACGTATATGTAATTGCAATTCTGTTATTAATGACAAACTAGCAATTTGCAGCTAGTTGGTCTTCTATTTAATCTGCTGGTAATGGTTATCATGCGTGCCAATGTTGGGCGTAGCAGGCTACTGCGCTCTGTAAAGCCTAAGCGTTGAAGTCTGTTTGTTGTAGGTTGTTACACAAGGGTCTAATTTGGCTTGGCAAGCGTGATAATGATGTTGAATCCTAACATAAGACATCATATCAGATTATAGTATGATATAATACCAAAATATGGAGATTATGTAATGAAACCGAATGTGATGTTTTCAAAAGTTAAAGATAAATGGTAAGGTTTATGTTGGTTTATAGTGAGATATAAGTTGAAAGAAAGATTTGAACGTTAACTTGATTAATTAACCTAATATATGTTAAAAGGATGTAAATACGCGTTAGAAGACTTAACTGTCAATTGTAAGAGAAGCGTAACGAGAGAGGTTATATAACTTAGTTGTTGTTATCAAGTGTAATACATCTAATATGAGGTAATGGAATCTATGATAACTTTAATGAACGTTTAAGTGTCGGTTACGAAAGAAGTATAAAGAAACACAAAATGGGATTATGTAATGATAGGTGTCATACGAAGAGGAGTAAACACCTGAAGATATGTGTTAAGCTTCAAAGGGACGCAAGTTATAAAAAGATTAAGACTAAGAGTCACTGTGGTTTCATTGTATGTGTAACTAATGCATGTGAATATGAACCTTTGAACTGTTGTAGGATGTACGCAAAGCATTTAAGCTATTTTTTGGTAATTGGTAATCTACGAGCCAGACAAGTCTTTTAGTTCCTATTTGCTATGTGAACTTGATGATTAACTGTTTTAAATCTTTATTGCAAAGAGCATGACATGTAATATATATGTTGAAAGTATGAAATGTTAAAGTCAATTTATGACTACGTTGATTGAATAAAGCATGTTAATTGAGTAAGGAACTCAATCTTTATTCTTATTATATGAACTGTAGCATGTATGTTATGTTAGTCCAATGTTTATAAGATATATGTGGAGCATGTTATTATGTGCTACGTGATGCATAAAAATTATTAGATTTACTGGGCTGTTGAGCTCAACCTTGCAAATAACCATTTTTACAGGTTAAGGATTGAAGGTAACACTATGTGCTACTTGAATGACGTGGATCAGAAATAATACACGAAGATTAATATTTTAGCTAAAGTTGTTATTTCTTTAAACCATGATTAAGATTCATGAGATGTACTAAATGTTTTATGATGTATAGTTTTATGTTGAGTTGTAAAGTTAAAGTTTGAGTTATCTAATATATAAAGGTTATTGATTGAAATGTAAAATTTTATATAATAATTGTGATGAAGTGAATCATAAAATAAGATTGATTCAAAGACATGTAGGTGATAAAGGTTTTGATTCAGGGAATTAAAGTAAGAAGATAGAAAAGTTTAAATTACTCCGCATAATATTAAGTTAAACATCGAATAATGATGAAAAATCAAAAGTTAGACGTGTTATTCATGACCGAATTCGATAATTGAATTGTATGAATTTTGGAGTCGTTACAGTATCAAAGTTATAGGTTATAAACTTAGGTAAGTGTACCTTAGGCTATAACCTGAGAGAGAGAGAAAGATAAAGATTAATATATATAAGTGAAGATTCAAAGAAGAATCTTGAAGTATCTAGAGAATGAGGATTCAGGAATTTCCTAACTCTGGTAATAAAAATGTTAAGATGTTGTCTATAAGATGAATATGACAAAGATAATGAGAATGAACTTGAGTAGAGTTTTGTTGATAATAGGGAAAGAACCCTAAGGTTAACCGATGATCACGACGTGATCGGAGTGAGCTATGAAGTGATAAATTGTCTGTAATGACTAAGTGTGTATAGCTTGATGCTATAAGAGATTGTACTATAAAATGGTAAGATATGAACTCATGAGGAGTTGTATGTGATGAGATACGAAGAATTCATATCGATCAAAGAGCAAGTTAAGAGTGAGATAGATTTAAGTTAGATTTCAGTTCAGGACTCATGTGAGAGCTGAGTTATACAAACCTTTGTGTGGCCGGAGGCTTTGTGCTCACGCTCGGTTCCTCACAATGATAATCAATGGAATGTCGGTGTCGCGCTATCGATATGCTTATGGTGACAAGGTGATTCTTTTCTCATATCATATTTGATAGATAGAGAATATTAAGATTAGGCGCTAGTTCTTAAAACTCATGCACATGGTACGTTCGTGACTCATAATTATATGAAATGTTTTTGAACCCCTCAACGAATGGACGCTTATGGTCTGACTAGGATAAGTTCTTAAACTCATATAATTGTGGCAAGTTCTTGAATTTCCAAAGTGTGGTAAGTTTGATGAACTGTATCGGGTATATATATATTATGAAGTTAGAAATTTTGGTATAGTGAAGATTGAAGTTGATGGAGAAACATGGATTTTCTAGATCTTCTAGCTCTACTAGATTTTCAAAATTTATTGACTTCGTGCTGATATTTGCACTTCTGTTTTCTTGAAAAACATTAGATCTTGTGATTTAACCAATGATGTTTAAAAACAATACCTTTATTCTTATGTCTATGCTAATTGTTTTGGCTAAGACAAATATGATTTTAAAATTTTCAAAATGTATTTCTAACCATGTGCATCATTTGATATGATGTATGGTAAACGATGGAGTCATCAATGCAGTTGAACCTAGTGTTGGTTGTGATTGAAGGATCGTCAGCCAATTTTGGTATTATATAGTATGACAAAGTCACGTAATGGCGGAATCCTCAACGTACAACTAATATGGTACGGTATCATGATGTCATAAAAGAATTCTTGGTTTTCTTTTAATTTATGAAGAAGGTCAATTAAGTTGGACATATTATTTCGATTGATATCCGAATTATTGATAAAAGTCTAAGCTATTTGATTCGGCTAGACAACTATCAAAAAATAATTGTGAAATTCAAGCATTCTTGAATATTTGTGCCAAACCAGATTGCTCTGGTGCGGATTCAGTTGGTGAAAAGATGAGGTGAACAACCCTATAAGGGGACATGTTTTCGGGGACAATGGTTCCAAGCGAAATGCATGTAGTCATTACAAAATACTACGTTGCAGCCCAACATAGTGGTACAATAGGTTGGCCACCTAGTGTACATGTGGAGGATGTTTTCAGTCTTTGTGATTGATGAACACTCTGGTTTGTAGTGTGGATGATTGTGTTGAAGAACTAGTTCACGGTCTTGTGTGACCCCTCAGCATAATTTGGAATCTGAGTTATTCATACTACTTTCCGATTATTGAAAAATCATGAAAGATTCTTATTCTTCTGAAGGATGAATGTAGTGACTAGAATGCTCCTTAGAAAGGAGAATGTGGAAGAATGCAAGTGAGCAAGTTATAATGAAACTTCCAAAAAGAGAATGGATAAAATTATTCAAAAGAATATGTAATATTCGAAATAGCACCGGGTAGAGGAGGTTTCGGTTATTCAGAGGACGGAATACTTATAAAGGGGAGAGGATGTAAGAACCCGAATTTTCAGAAAATATTAAAATAAGAATTTAGTAAATAAAATTCTTAAGGCATGTGAAGGGTTCGAGCAAGAATATAATTGTGTTACGAGGTATGTGGTATGGTTATGTGACAACCCGAGAATTTGGATATTTATAAAATTTCAAAATATTGAATTAATGTTAAATAATAAACCTTGACAGAAAATAAGTGAATGGATTTGAGATTTCTGAGATGGAAATCTATGGATTTAAAATTTTTCTGGATAATTATTCAGGATTAAGGGTATACGTGAATATGTTCTGTGTATATGGTATGATATGTATACATGATGTGGTTAAGGGTCAAGGGTTGACCATATAACCTATTTCGGTGGCCAACCTTATAGTATTAAGAATGTCAACGTTCAGCTGGAAAATTCTTATGATTTATAAGAAACCCTAAAATCGGTTCTAGAAACCCTAATTTCAGTTCTGGAAATTCAAAACCCTAATTCGGAAGTTGAAAACCCTAATTCGGGAATTCAAATGCTAGCATAAGGTTTAAACGTTATTAATAATAACCTAATTAGGGATTACCCTAATTGATCTAGAAAACCCTAATTTCTGGATTAGGAACCCTAATTTCTTGATTAGGAACCCTAATTTCTTGATTAGGAACCCTAATTTATAATTAAGAAAAATCTAAATGTTAATTTATTAATTTTAATGTTAATTAGGAAATATTAATCCTAATTTTCAAGTTATAAGTAATTAGGAAACCCTAATCTAATTAGGAAACCTAATTTCTAAATTAGAAAAATTATTTTTCTACTTAAAACCCTAATTCTTGGGTTAAAAACCCGAATGTACCATTTTGACCCTAATTGCTTAATTAGCCATTTTAACTAGGAATAATCATCCTAATTAGCAAGCTTGGATTATGATTAGAAAATTTTAATATAATTATAGAATCCTAATTATAATTTAGAAATATTAATTTTCTATTTTGAAAACCGAAATTTGGAAATTCTAGAAATTATTTTTAAAACCTAGAGGGTTAAACCCTAACGGTTAAAACCTAAACCCTAAGGGCTGTATCAAAAGACAAGTATGCAATTAAATTAAAATTGAAATGACTATTTTACCCTTTGTGCATTATTTTAGTATGTTGCTTGTAGATCTAGACCTAAGGTGAGTTGATGACCTAACCCTAGCATGTGACTAATATTACACATATCAGCCTTCATTTGCCAGCTAAATGCACTGAATCATAGCATATGTATAGATTAGAGAAGAGAAAAAGCTTACTTTGCTTTTTCATTTCTCCAAGCCCATTCTCTCTCTTCATTTTTGGAACTTAGAAAGAGAGAGAGTGTGAGAATCAAAGCTAGGATCAATTCTTAGCCATCCAATAACAGATCCAAGGATCATATTCAAAGATCATGGCTCAAAGAGGTATAGAACCCTAATCTCCAAAAGTGTATGATCTCATGTTAGATGTTAAGTTTTTGTGTTAAAACATGTAGTATGTAGTGTAAATAGGTGATCTAGGTTGCTATATAGTGAATCCATAACATCTATATGCATGAAATAGAAGTTTTTAAAAATCTGGGAAAAGTTAAAAATGGCCTGACATCCATATGTCAGAGGCCTTAGATCTTTATCCGTTAATGTTTTTGTGTGTTTTATGTTATAGATCTGTTCTTTGTAGTAAGGTCTTTGATCTGGAACTGGAAACAGGGCCATATCATGTATATATTGCATTATATGATCGGTCAAAGTGCGTTGACCGATCATTAAAAAACAGAATCTGGGCAACCCGCATTTTTCCGAGGAAGTCCTGACAATGAACTTTAGAGCCTCCGATCTCACCGTTGTTTGTTAGTTTGGACAAGTTGTTGTTGTTATCTTGTAGTCTGGTATAAGGACTACAACATCAAGCTTTTATGTCACCCAGAAAGTATATAGAATCGAAGATAATTTAGGTCAAACTGTAGTTGACCACCAGCCGGATGAACAATCTAGAAAACCCAGATTTGTTCAAGAACATGTTTTTGTCAGAGTTTGACCGCCCTAGATCTCTTTTATGTGTTGATGATAAACTGGTTTAAGGTTGTATACATCTACCTTGACCTCCCTACTTCATGATTGAACCTTTATATCGTATAAAGAAAGCCCAGATTGCATGTTATGAGGATCAAAAGTGAACATCTTGAACTGTTCTTCATTTCTGGAAAACCCAGAAATGAAGAACAACTTCTGACAAGTTTTCTTAAGCTTTAATCTCTCTATTGTGTAAGAATTTGGTCGTGTAACTTGTTTAGGGTTGTAGTACTACATCAGTACTACAACATTAACTGATTAAGTTGCTCAGAAACCTTATAACCATGAATCTAAGACTGGTCAAACATACCAACTCGAACACTGACATGAAGTTCTGGAAAAAGGCCAAGAACATCTATAGCGACGGTTCTGTCACTATAGGGCCCTTTAATAATATTTATTTTTCCGAAAATTATTTATTTTATTTAATAAATAGATAAAAATGATTTTTAATTATTAAAAATACAAAATAAATTCTGAAAAATTATTTTAAAGTCTGAAAATTAGTTTTTAGCTATTTTGAGTATATTTCATAAATATTTAATATTTTTGGAATATAAATGGTATTTAATTTATTTAATTATAATATTAAATAAATTATTTAAAAATTATTGTATTACATTAAAATCATGAAAAATAATATTATGGTATAATAAAATATTTTAGTTATTTTAGTGACTTTTAATATTTTATGATGAATTTCATTAATTAATTAATATTAATGATAATTAATTTATTTAATAAATATATTAAATAAATTGTGGAAAAATAGAATTAATGTTTTATAAATCATATAAAAATGATTTAAGTGTTATAAAAATATTTTAAGTTATAAAATATAACTTTTGATATTTTGTCATGAAAAAATATTAATATTTTAATATTAATAACAATTATCGGATAATGAAATTAAAGGTTTAAAAATCATATAAATATGATTTTAGGGTATTAAAAATACTTTGATATATTATAAATATATTATAATATTATGTGATGATTTTCATTAATATTTGATATTAAATAAATATTAATGATAAAGGAATTATGTGGTATTTAATTCATATAAATCGTTATTAATGATTGAAAATTCATGATAAATGATAATAATTATTTAAAAATTATTACGATATTACGAAAAATATTATAACTGTTAATAAATTATCTTAGATAATGGATAAGTGTTTAGACAGAGTTTAATTGAAATTAAACTTGAAATTTTATCCGACTAGACCGTCGGGATGTTAGAATTATACCCAACTCGACTCAGACTGTAAAAGTTTGACTTGAGGTTAGGTTTTATGTGTGTTATAGATTGATAGGGTTATGTGATGATGTATTTAGGTTATTTTATATTGTGATGATATTATTCTAACTTATAGATCGATATTATTACTATTAGGTCTTCAGACAAAGCTTATTAAATTGTGTAACGGTAATCAACGGTACATGCAAGTCTTTCTTAACTCGACCTCGAGTTGTATTATTCAATTATACTTATGGTTAATCAACTCTGATTGCCATGTCTAAGAATTATTAAATTGCACCATGTGCATATGACATGTGTTCATTAGGTCTGAATGGCTGATCACCTTCATTTCCATTCGGTCCAGATATATTTATTCATGTTAAATACTTGTTCAGTCATAAAACTTGTTCCTACTAGTTCGCAATTATATTGTTGAATTATAGCCAGCTTATTATTCAATATCTTTCAATCATGATATATCTTTATATTATTGAACTTATACTTGCTGGGCAAACTTATGCTCACCCTTACTATATGATGATAAACATTGCAGATTAAGATGAATACGTCAGATACAAGAAAAGGTCAAAGACAGTTCCAGCTTTAGTATACGTGTGAAGTTAGATTGGAAACAGTATTGTATATTAATGTTATTGTAAGTCAAATAAGTTATGAATTGTGTATTAAGTGAAGGTTACTCGACCTTGAGAAAAAGTGTGTAAAGTGTATTGTGTAAGACCCCAACTTATTATAAATAAAATCGAATTTCCTCTAATTATTATTGTGAATAATAAGGTGTTAAATTGATATAATATTTTGGTTATGGGTGAAATGTGCAAATTTTGCAAAATAAGCAAGTGGTTATAAAATAATCATTGTTATCAGAGAATATTCGTTTGGTCGTGGAATATTCTTGTTATTGGGGAATATTAAATGCATTTACAGCCAATCATTAGTGGGCCCTATAATGTAATAATTGTGGGATGAAGAAAACGACAAGTTTGAGTTTTTATAAATAACGGCGTAGTTATTACCAAGTTAACAACGCTGGAATACCGGTGGTTAAAATACGATGTCTGGCGTGGATGCAGTGTATTTTTGAATTATTAATTCTTACGTGAAAGGCACTACTCAATAATTGTTACGATAATTCTTGCTCAATATTTTATTTTATTGATTCAATAATTGTCAAGCGTTGATATTTTATATTATTGTTGTTTCAATAATTATCACTACTAAGATATTTCTATTATCAAATCAATAATTCATATTATTTGATTAATATTATTAGATAGCATTATTGGCAATGTCTAGAAAGTTACATCAAGGAGAGGTTTGGTCACCTAATTGCTGGCCATGATGGAGAAATTCTTATTGAAAGCCCCTCTTTCTGAGGAGCGGCATGGTTGTCATAATTGTGATTACGTAATATTATTTGTGAATAATTAATTATTGATTATATGATAAGGAAATATTTATTTTATGTGGATATAAATGATGGATATATTTATTTTATGTGGATAAAATGAAAGAATTAATCTTTGAGGTGTTTTATCAAGATTTTTGTTGGTTGTAGAGGTATTAAAAATTATCCGTTTGTGGATTTCGGGTATTTTCTTATTGGAATTTGGAAAACCTTTCTTCTACAAAGTTGTAGAGAATTAAATTTCCTATAGAAACACGCAAGTTTTGAATTTTTCTGATAAAAGGGTTATTTATTATGAATTACTGAAGTTTCGAAAAATAAAATAATTTTTATTAAATTATGGGTGGGACCCACTCTTGTGTGACAACACATGGGCTGTTGATTTTTGTCTAAGAAGGCATGCTTGACTCAAAATTGTGGGTGGCATAGATGATTGAAAAAAAATAATATATTTTATTATTTTAGTCTCCTATGGCGTTCTAGCATTTTCCTATAAATAGACGCTTAGGTTAGAATTGAAAATCACACCGTAAACAAGTTTTCTTTCTCTATATTGTCGAAGCGTATTTTAGTAAGTATTTTGATACTTTGAGAGTTGTTATTCGAAGCAAGTTTACATCAACACTATATCCAAAATTCAACAAGACTATATCGACCTACTATTCACGAATCTCAAGACTATTCAATTTAAAAATGAAATTTTCTTCTTTTTGTCCAAGATGTCTATTATGGTTACTATCTTTGATTGTATCTATATTTTGATCTTTATTTTTGAATTATGCTTCAAAATTGATTATTATGGAGTATTATTGATCTTGGATAAACTGTGATACGAATCCCTAATATTTGTCCTTCTGTCTCACTAGATTCGTTTTCTTTAAAATATTTTTCATCATCCTCAGTCCTAAATGATGATATTACTGAATATCTTTGGCCTGTAGTGCAAAGATGAATGATTAACTGATGAATATCTTTGGCCCGTAGTGCAAAGATGAAGCAGTGTTGAGATGAACATGACCAATTGGTGATACAAATGAATATCTTTGGCCTGTAGTGCAAAGATGAATATTGATTAAAGATGTATATTGATTGTTGTTACAGGGATAAAATATTGATGTTGGACTTTTAAATCTTAGAAGATAGTAGAACTCATTCTCTACTTGACTCTTCTAATGGATTACTATTTCCGCTGCAGTTGTTGATCTAAAACTTGTTGTCTATTATATTTTATCAGATTTTTCCCTGTTAAAAACTAATGATAATTTGTTGTATATTATCTTAGTCATAATATTCTTTACTGGGCTAGTTGAGCTCACCCTTTTCCTTTTTGTTCCATTCTTCTTCTCAGGAGGTGAGAACATAGCAGGATCTAGTCGGGGTATGGAGTGATGGTTCTAGAAAGATGTTTTAGCAGTCCCCACTATTTCTGTAAAATAGTGTTTGAATAATTATAATGAGGACTTATTTGAGTGTGGATATTATCTAGAAGATAATATTTGTATTTAAACTCACAGTATGTGTTGTCGTATTTTGCACGACAATTTTATTATTGAAGTTGTAGTTTGCTTTATGTACCATGTATTTGGCGACTCAAAATGGGTGTTGTATACCTATTTTGGGGGCGTCACAATTGGTATCAAAGCTTAGGGATATGGTCTCTGGCGGAGATCGGAGAATAGAACTAGGAGGGGAGGGATGAGTAAATCCTTCGCTAGTGTGTTCTATCTAAGCTTATTTATTGGTCAGTCATAATATAAGGATATTATGTGATTTGTTAATTTGTTTAATTAACCCTTGTTTTATGGCGATATTTAAGAATGGGCTCACGAGAACGTTACCAATGGAGTGTATGAGGCTGTGGAACAACCTTTGAATTACAAACCGGAGAACGTGCAACAGAAGGCAATATTCCTCCCGTAAACAACACTCTTCTGAGCAAACGATAAATGATGGAATGTTTAGGAGCTTTTGCTTCATGCAAAATTAGACGAGGGAGACTCGTGTACAAAATACGGGTGGAAATGATAGCAACGCGCGGTCTATCACAGCCAAGTAGTTCAAGGAATTGCGACCACCAGAATTTATTGAAAAGTCGGATCCTATCAAGGCGGAAACGTGGGTCAAGCAAATTACCAAGATATTCGATGTCTTGGGATGCACGAGAGAATGAAGGTTCCATTCGCCACCTTTATGTTCCGCGATGAAAGGCGACTCTTGGTGGAAATCAGAAGCGTACCCATCCTCGCCGCTTTCTCAACATGTCTTGGGAAGCGTTTGAAACTATTCAATGACAAGTACTTTCACGAAAGTATTAAATCATATGAAGGAGGTAGAGTTTGTGACACCCCAAAATAGGTATACATCACCTATTAAATTAAGTCACAAATACATGGTATGTAATACAAATACAACTTAATTATACAACCGTATCGTATGAAGTACGACAAAACATAAGTCGTGAGTTTTAATACAAATATTGTCGTCTGAGACAATATACAAACTCAAATTCAATATTATTACATTTATTTTCCACTATTTCACTTTGAATAGTGAGGACTACTAATGCTATCATCCGTCCGTCACTCCGATCCCCACTAGTCCCTCTTTACGTTCTCATTTCTGAAGAGGACAATAAAAGTAAAAGGGTGAGCTCAACTAGCCCAAGAGGAAATATTATGACTAAGATAATGCGAATATATTATCGTTAGCCTTCAACAAATGTTAAACGATACAATATAACAACCATCAAGTTTAATCTGCGGTGAACAAGCAATCCATTAAAAGAGTCAAGTAGAGAATAAAATCTACTATCTTTTATGATTTAAAAGGTTTTCATCACTTTTATCATTTGAGACTCGACAATAAATAATCCATATCATCGAATCACCCCACACTACTGACGAGGATATTCTTTAGTATCACGACCATAATTATCCATTCACTACGGGCCAAGAATATTTGTGTATTCAATAATGGTCATGATCATGCCAACAATCGTCCATCAATGCACTACGGGCCAATGAGGACTTTACCACATGATTTGTAACATTACGGTCATGATTACACCGGAATAATCACGGTCATAATCATACCAAGTCCATCTATGCACTATAGGCCACGAGATGACTTTCAACAAAATATAAACATGAGGATGATGAAAATGATATAAGAATTCAATAAAACAAGTTCAAGAATTATTTTATCCGTGAACTACTAACGTCCAAAATTGTCAACATGATCTTTTGCTTTGTAGAGTAAAATTCAAGAATGCTCAGAAGAATATTTCCATGAAAAGATACTGGATGAAGCGCAAATATCAAGGATATTCCACTAATTTCATGGAGTATAGAAGTCAAAACTTTAACCAACTGAGTATAATAAGGAATGGAATAACAAAAGAAATCACCAGGCATGCGATAGACCGCACAGGCAGGTTATTCCAATAGAATAATAAATAACAGAATCAGGTCCGGCGTAAAACGCACAGACAGGATATTCCAACAGAATAATAAAGACGGAATCAAAAGCGGCGTAAAAACGCATGCAGACGAGGATATTCAACGAATAATAAAATTCGAAAATCGGTCCCAAGTAAAACGCATGCACAGGATATTCCAATGAATAATAAAGACGAGAACCAGGTCCGGCGATAAACTCACGCATGTGATGTTCCAATGAGAATGATAAAGAATGGAACAACGTAAGAATTTCACCAAGTATAGGGTAGCCACAGCGTATCTGAGTTATTCAATGAATAATAAAGAATGGAATAACGAAGTTCTCTTCATGGATAAGAAATAATACTCCCTACCTTAGAAAAACTGGATACTGGAATAGTGAGGTAGCGGACTTCTCTTCTTCTTTTTATAATTTCTCTCTATAATAATCGCTCTAAAGCTTTTGTGAATTGGTGAGAAATGAAGGAAGAATGAGCTTCTATTTATAGAAAAATATAGTTTCGATAATTGCACATTTTGGGGCTCAAAAAATTACAGTACAATACCTTTAACTTTTCCTTTATTTTTAATTTAGTCATGGAAGTATTATCAAACTTGCACCACCTCCCCTAATAGTAAATAATGTGATTCAATAGTAAATTATGTGAATCAATAGTTCTAGACATGTGAAAATACAAATTACAGTATAGTACCTCCATCTATACCTCCATTTTTAACTTAGTCATGCAAATATTATCAATCTTGCACCAACTCCCCTAATAGTAACAAGAATGTGAAACAATAGTAAACACATGTGAATAAATAGTTATAATCATGTGAAATAATAGAAATTAATTGCTCATTTATCCGGTTAAATACCCGATTGGTCAATATAACCTCCAGACATCAATTATTATCGAAATAATTGTCGATTTTCACTAACACAAATAATTCCAACACAATGAAATCATTTTTATCAAAAATATAAATTTTGAAATTTTGAAGTTTGACTTTTCCCCAAAAAAGTCAATCTGCTGACTTTTTCCTGACCAAATAGTGAATTAGGAAAATTTTGTGTTTATAGACTATTTTTACTAATTTCATCGTTTCGGACTCAAATATCACATCCACGTCTCCAAATTCAACTCCGAACACAACTTCAATTTTAATAAAATTCATCATTAATATTATAACTCACAATATTTATCAACCAGGTCATTCCCAGGAAAGAGGGGGCTTTCCAATAAGGATTTCTCCCTATTGGCGCACAATTAGGTGACCAAACCTCTCCTTGACAAAACTTCTAGACATTGTAAATATTGCAATTTAATAATATGAATAACTTTGTCGTCTCAATTATTGATTTAATAAAATAACATATTATGCAGATGATACTATGACAATAATCGAATCAATAATATGAGAGATATGATGCAGCAATTACTGTAGCAATAATTGAGTATAAGCGAGTGACTTCTCACGTAAGCATCAATAATCAATCTGGTATTGCTACTATGCAACCATGCGTATTCAGACTTTTACTACCGGTAGTTCAACAGTTAACGGTAAAACTTCCGTAGTTATTTTCATAAAAAATATTTTTGTCGTTTTCTCAATCCGATGATAATTTCGTTGTGGGGTCCACCAATGATTGTCTTGGTTATACGAATATTCCTGTTAAAATGAATATTCTCCCACCAATCGAATATTATATAACAACTTGTGTACTTTGCAAAATTTGTAAATATTACCCACAACTATAACATTATATCAAATCCACACCATAATATTCAAAAATATATTTCGAGAAAATTTAATCTTTATTCAAAAGTTGGGGTCTTCTGACCTCTCTTCTTATGAAATTTCGTCCTCGAAATTAGGGTGCGTACCTGGTATGTCGAAGAGGTGAGGATACTTTGATTTCATTTCAGATTCTAACTCCCAGGTCATTTCCTCAACATCGTGGTTTCTCCACAAAACTTTGACTTGAGGTATAACCTTGGAGCGTAGAATATGTTCCTTCTTATCCAAGATTTTGATCGTTTCGCACTCTATATCTTGTAGTTGAGCATTCTTCACTTTGTCCACCAACGTTGGACTAGCTTCTATCTAGTATAATTTTTCGTAGATTTCTTTTGGAAATTTGATTTCCAACTCTAGCCTTGCCATTTCTGAAATAAGCTCTTCCTGGTTAGTTAACAACATCAATTTCTCCCGACCTTTTCTGCTTAAAGCATCTGCAACCACATTTATTTTGCCCGGGTGATAAAAGATCTCACAATCGTAATCTTTTATCAATTCCATCCATCTGCTTTGACGCATGTTTATGTCCTTCTGTGTGAAAATATACTTCAGAATTTTATGGTCTGTGTAGATTTCACATTTTTCTCTCTATAGAGATAGTGTCTCCATATCTTCAAAGCAAATACTACTGTAGCCAATTCCAAATCATGAGTCAGATAACCTTTCTCATAATCCTTCAGTTGTCTTGATGCATACGCAATAACTTTGTCGTTCTGCATAAGAACACAACCTAACCCTTTATGTGAGGCATCACTAAACACAACAAATTTTCTTGTACTATCTAGTAATGACAACACAGGTGCCACACTTAGCTTCTTCTTCAAATCTTGAAAAATCTCTTCACACTTCTCTGTCCAAACAAATTTTAGCACTTTCCTTGTCAAATTTGTTAGCGGAGTGGCTATCTTAGAAAAATCTTGAATAAATATTCTATAATAATCGGCCAGTCCCAAGAAACTCCTAACTTCCGAAGGTGTTCTTGGTTGTTCCCAATTGATTACAGCTTCCACTTTTGATGGATCCACTAAAATCCCATCTTTGTCAATCATGTGCCTAAGAAATTGTACATGATCCAGCCAAAATTCACACTTAGAGAATTTTGCGTACAATTTTTCCTTTCTTAGTGTTTCCAATGTCAAACGTAAGTGTTCCATGTGTTCTTCTTGCATTTTGGAATACACCATAATGTCGTCGATGAATACCACTACAAACTTGTCTAAGAATGGTTTAAACACCCTGTTCATCAAATCCATGAATGCAGCAGGGGCATTGGTCAAACCAAAGACATCACCGAAACTTCGTAATGTCCATACCGGAGTTACGAATGTCGATTCTAGGTATATCCTCCTTCCTCACTTTCAATTGGTGATACCCACTTCTCAAATCTATTTTTGAGAAGTATTTAGCACCCTTCAACTGATCAAACAAGTCATCTATTCTCGGTAATGGATATTTGTTTTTAATAGTGACTTTGTTCACTTCTCTATTATCAATGCAAAGACGCATCGACCCATCCTTCTTCTTCACGAATAACACTGGCGCTCCCCATGGTGATACGCTCGGTTGAATATACTTCTTATCCAGCAGTTCTTGCAATTGTACCATCAGTTCCTTCATTTCTACTGGAGCCATTCTCTATGGGGCCTTTGATATCGGTGATGTTCCTGGCGCTAAGTCGATCACGAACTCAATTACTCTGTCAGGCGGAAGTCCTGGCAAATCCTCTAGAAACACGTCCTCAAATTCCCTCACCACTGGTATCTCTTCCAGTTTCACATTCTTCTTCTGAGTATCGACTATGTAAGCTAAATAGCCCACACAGCCTTGACTCAATAATTTCTTGGCCTGCATAATCATCAGATATTTCACTTGTCTAGGAGACTTGCTACCATAGAATACTACCTTTGACGGGGTCATAAGGTTTACACATTTCTTTTGGCAATCAATTACCGCTCCATATTTGAATAGCCAATCCATTCCCAAAATAATATCAAACTCTCCAAGTCTAATCGGAATCAAATCTACCATCAAAATATTCTCCTTAATGTTCACCCTACAATTCTTGTATACAAATCTAACATGGATTACTTCCTTATTCATAATTTCTATGTTCAAAGGGAAATTCAGCTCTTCACTAGGCATTCCTAACCTCTTAGTAAATTCATCAGATATAAACGAGCAAGTAGCACCCGAATCAAATAATATACAAGCATTTATATCATTGATTGGGATAATACCTGACACCACAACTTTTGATTGCACAACATCTTGCACAGTCATGTTGAAGGTTCTGGCTGTGGGTTTGTTTAATGTTGTAGGTCCAGCAATGGCCCATGTACCTCCATTGCTTCTGGTTGTCTCTCCAGCCTTCTTCTTAGGGCATTCACGAGCAAAGTGATCCTTGGATCCGCACGTGAAACACACTTTCTTCTTAGGTTGAGTGCAATTTGGGGCGATGTGTGTAAGATCCCAACTTTATGAATAAAGAATAATTTTCTCGAAATATATTTTTGAATATTATGGTGTCGATTTGATATAATGTTATAGTTGTGGGTAATATTTACAAATTTTGCAAAGTAAGCAAGTGGTTATATAATATTCGATTGGTCGGGGAATATTCGTTTTAACTGGGAATATTCGTACGACAGCACAATCATTGGTGGACCCCACAACGGAAGTATTGTCGTAGTTAGAAAATGACAAAATTATCTTTCTATAAAAATAACGGCGGAGGTGTTACTGTTAAAACCTGTTGAACTACTCGGTAGTAAAAGAAATGCGATGTCTGCGTGGTTGCATAGTAAGCACTGTATATTAATTATTGATGCTTCGTGAAAAGTCACTCAGCTTATACTCAATTATTACTACGATGAATTGTTGCATCATATCTCTCATATTATTGATTCAATTATTGTTACAGTATCATCTGCATCATATGTTATATTATTAAATCAATAATTGAGATGGCAAAGTTATTCATATTATTATTTGCAATATTGACAATGTCTAGAAGTTCTGTCAAGGAGAGGTTTGGTCACTTAATTGCGCGCCAATAAGGAGAAATCTTTATCGGTAACCCCCCTCTTTCTTGGAAATGACCCGGTTGTTAAATATTGTGAATTATAATATTAATGATGAATAAGTTCGTGTTGATTAAAGATGAATTTTATAGTTCCATTGTGTTGGACTTATTTGTGTAAGTATAATTGATGTCTGGAGGTTATATTGTTCAATTGGGTATTCGGGACACTTTTTGTGTCGGAGTACTATTCACGAGTTACTATTCATGAGTTACTATTCATGAGTTACTATTCATGAATTACTATTCACGAGTTACTATTCACGGGGTACTATTCACCCGTCAGATATATTTCTTTTCGGTCCATATCATTTTTGGGTACAATATTATTCCATGAGGAGATGTGATAATTTTTTAGACCGTTGGTTGAAGATATAATAGTAAATCAATATAGACCGCTGGTGGAAAGTATAATAGTAACTCAATATGGATCGCTGGGTTAAAGTTTTAATAGTAAATCAGTATGGACTGTTGCTTTAAGTTTTAATAGTAAACCAATATGGACTGTCCGTTTAAAAGTAAATCAATCTGGACCGTTCATGAATTAGTTACTATTCAGTCCATTCTCCTATAAATAGAAGATCATTCCTTCACTATTTCTTACGAATTTACTGAAACTCTAGAGAGAGAAACTATAGAGAGAAAGAAGAAAAGTATTATGCTACTTCACTACTTCAGTATTCAGTTTTTCTAAGGTATGGAATATTATTTGTTGTACTCATAAGGGGTATTCTTTCTTCCTTATTCATGAAGAGAACTTCTGTTATTCCATTCTTTATTATTACTCGTTGGAATAACTTTGTATCTGCCGAGATACCCTATACTTGGTGAAATTTTTCATTATTCCATTCTTATTATTACTTGGAATAACTTTTGTTTATCTGAAGATACTGCATACATGGTGAAATTCTTCTAATATTACATTTCTTTATTATTACAGCCGAATATCATGTATACGTGCATTTACTGTGGGACTGGTTCTATTATTTATTATTACGGCCGAATATCACATGCAATAACGTTTATCTGGGACTGGTTCCATTATTTATTATTACATTGGGAATAACTTTGGTGGTGCTGATCTATCGCATGCGCATGGTGAATCATACATTATTCCATTCTTTATTATTACATTGGAATAACTTTTTATCATGTGGATTACCACATGCATGGTGAATGATCCTGTGTATTCATTCCTTATTAAATTGTGGAAATGATCTATATACGTAGACTACCGCATGGCGGGTGAAAATCCATTTGCAGTTTCATATATTATATTATACTCAGTTGGTTAAAGCGTTGGCTTCTATACTCCATGAAATTAGTGGAATATCCTTGATATTTGCGCTTCATCCAGTATCTTTTCATGGAAATATTCTTCTGAGCATTCTTGAATTTTACTGCACAAAGAAGTATCATGTTGATAATTTGGACGTTATTGAGTTCAGGATAAATTAACTTATAAATCTTTAAAAATTTTTCTTGAACCTGTTTGATTGAATTGTTATCATCCTCATGCTTATATTATGTTGAAAGTCATCTTTGGCTTACGTGCATAAATGGACTTGGTATGATTATGACCAGGGATTATTCGGTATAATCATAATCATAATGTGACGAATGATGTGGTAAAAGTCCTCATTGGCGATAATTCATTGGTGGGCGATTGTTGGTATGATTATGACCCGAGGATTATTCGGTATAGTCATGACCATTGATGATTATATGAATATCCTTGGCCGTGGAGCGAGGGATGATTCGATTTTATTTATTAAAATTTGAGTCTCAAATGATAAAGTTGATGAAAACTTTTAAATCATAGAAGACATTAGATTTTATACTTTACTTGACTCTTCTAATGGATTGCTTATTCCAAAACTGCATTTTTGATCTAAAACTTGTTGTCTATTATATTCTATCGATTTGTTATCTTTGTTGAAGGCTATTGATAATTTATTACGCATTATCTTAGTCATAATATTTCTTCTTTGGCTAGTTGAGCTCACCACTTTCTTTCACTTGTTCTCTTCTGAAATGAGGCGTAGGCTGGGACTAGTCGGGAACAAAGTGATGGTCCTAGATGGTGCATTAGTAGTCATCACTATTACGTGAAATAGTGTGATAATAAATGTAATGAGGACTCCATTGAGTGTGGATATTGTCTAGATGACAATATTTTTATTAAAACTCACAGCCTATGTTTTGTCGTATTTCACACGACTGTTATATAATTAAGTTGTATTTGTATTTAGTACCTTATATCTGGCGACCCAAGATAGGTGATGTATACCTATTTTGGGGGCGTCACAGTTGGTATCAAAGCTTAGGGATATGATCCCTGGCTGAGATGTGAGATAAGAACTAGGAGGGGAGAGTCGCTATTATGACCTACCTAAGTTTATTTGGTATTTAACTGGTTGTTAGAGTATAGGGGTAATATGTGATATATTAATTAACCCTTGTTTTGTGGCAGTTTGGAAAATGGCATCCGAAAATGTTGAGATAAGCAATGAAGCACATGAGATCGTGGAGTCACCACAAATTAATACTCAGGATAATGTGCAACAGGAAGACAATAATCCTCGGTGAACAACAACACCAAACCAAATGGCAAGCAACAGAATGTTTAGGAGCTTTACGCAATTAAATACAACATCGAGGCAAGAGAAACTCTGTCCAAAATGTAGGTGGAAACACTGAAAACTCTCGGGGCGATCACCGCTAAAGCAGATTCAAGGCTGGGACCACCGAGTTTATTGGAGAGCCAAAACCACTTAAAGCGGATGCATGGATAAAAGCAGATCACCAAGATATTTGATGTCTTGGGATGCTACGAGGGCAAAGGTTCCTTTTGCCACCTTTATGTCTTGAGGGAGGCAGATTCTCTGGTGGGAATCGGTAAAAGCGTACCCATCTGGCCTTACTCAAGATGTCTTGGGAGAAGTTCCAAGAGCTGTTCAACGACAAATACTTTCCCGAAATTATTCATCACATGAAGGAGTTGGAGTTTATCAAGTTGGAGCAAAACAATATGACCATGTCGCAATACGAGGCTAAATTTGCGAAGTTATCCCGGTTTGCATCCCATTTGGTTGATAATGAGGAGCGAATGACGCGAATGTTTTTAAGAGGTTTGAAACCGGAGATACATCAATATCTTATTTCTCATAAACTGTGTTTGTATTTAGATGTTGTAAATAGGGCTCAGTTATTTGAGCGCGATAACGGGTCAATGCAACCAAGAGAAAGAGCCGGCAGAATGAAAATACCAGTGGTAACAGTCATCGAAGCGGTGAGAACAAACGTGGAGGGAATCAACATGCCAAAAATGGTAACCACTTCGGTGGTAATCATGGCCAAGGCAATAAAAGTGGGAGTTTCAAGAAGAGGAAATTTAGTAATGATGGAAGGACGTCAGCACCAACACCTGTTGTTAAGGAAGGAGAACGACCGCCATGGTCGTATGTTACAAATCTTGGGAGGAGGACACATCGGTCAAACTATGCGAGAGTCTAAAGCATGTTACAATTGTGGAAGAGAAGGTCACTTAACCCGATTTTGTCGTGCACCAAAGTCAATTCCAGCTAGGATGGAGTCATCAAAGTCTGTCACAGACAAGACAAAATCGGTAGTTCAAGGGAGAGCGTTTGTTGTAACCTCCAAGAAAGCAAGGAACCCAAACGAGGTCATCACAGATAAGTTTATCATAAACTCTAGTGAAGTATATACCTTATTTGATAGCGGCTCTACCCATTCTTTTATTTCTCCTACTTGCGCTCAATGTTTAAATTTGACTTCAGAGAAATTGGACTTTGACTTATCGGTTGAAACTCCGTTGGGAGAAACTTTCATTACATCCACGGTTTATAAGTCTTGTTTGATTCAAATCAGTAACCGCACCTTACCTGTCGATCTTATTTCTTTAAAAATACTTGTGTTTGACGTAATTCTAGGGATTGATTGGTTAACTACTCATCATGTAAAAATTGATTGTTTTCGTAAGGTTGTTAGTTTTTATATTCCTAATCAACCTATTATGCGAATTCAAGCGACCAAACCATTAAAATCAATCGCGGTCATTTCAAGCCATAAAGCTATTCATTTATTGAAAAACGGATGTCAAGCTTTCTTAGCTCATGTCACAGATTTAAACAAAAATACGTCAATTTTGAATGATATTTTTATTGTTAATAAATTTCCTGACATATTCCCCGAAGAACTTCCCCGGCCTACCCCGGGCGTGAAATTGAATTTTGTATCGACCTTGAACTCGGTACAAAAACCCATTTCAAAAGCCCCATATCGAATGGCTCTATTGAACTTCGAGTTAAAGACCCAATTGTAGGAATTGTTAGACATTGGTTTCATTAAGTCCTAAATACGTCTCATTGGGGTGCTCTGTTCTATTCGTGAAGAAGAAAGATGGGAGTATGCGACTTTGTATTGACTCTGAGAATTGAACCATGTCACCATCAAGAATAGTATCCGATTACCTAGCATTGATGACCTATTTGACCAGTTGCAAGGAGCACAATTCTTTTCAAAGATTGATCTTCGTTCTGGATATCATCAGCTGAAGGTTAAAACTGAGGATATTCCAAAGGCGGCCTTGAAACTTTGCGATGCGGGCATTATGAATTCTTGGTCATGTATCTTTTGGATTGACTAATGCTCTAACTTTGCCTTCATGGATATGATGAGCCGAGTATTCAAGGAATATTTGGATCACTTTGTGGTTGTCTTTATTGATGACATTCTCATATATTCCAAAAGCCGTGAATATCATGAGCAACACTTGAGGCTGATACTCCAAAAGCTTCGTGAAAACAAGCTTTATGCCAAGTTGAAGAAATGTGAGTTCTGGCTTGAGGAAGTTGCATTCCATGGGTATGTGATATCAAATCATGGAATATCTGTTGACCCAATGAAGATTGAAGCAATTCAAAGTTTGAGCAACCAAAGTCGATGTTAAAATCGTAGCTTTCTAAACTTATTTGGTTATTATCGGAGATTACGTGGAAGGATTTTCTCGAATCGCTACTCCATTAACTCAAATGACTCGAAAAGATACAAAGTTCGATTGGAGCGAGGAATGTGAAGAGTTTTCAAGAACTCAAGGAAGACTCATTTCAAAGACTGTTACGACAATACCATCTGGCTCAGAGGGATTTGTCATCTACAGTGATGCTTCGAGCAAAGGGCTAGGATGTGTTCTCATGCAACATGGGAAAGTTATAACGACCCCAAAATTCATACAATTTAATTCTCAACATTGGTCGTTAATAACACATCTACCTTATGATTTTACATCATTATTCGATGTTAAACATTATAAAATACGGAATAATTTAAACTTTTATGTCTTCTTACTTTAATTCCCTGAATCAAACCTTTATCATCTAAATGTCTTTGAATCAATCTTATTTTATGATTCACTTTATCACTGTTATTATATAAAATTTTACATTTCAATTCGATAACCTCTACATATCAGATAACTCTAACTTTAGCTTTACAACTCAACATAAAATTATACATCATAAAACATTTAGTACATCTCATGAATCTTAATCATGGTATAAAGAAATAACAACTTTTCTTAAAATATTAATCTCCGTGTATTATTTCTGATCCACGTCATTCAAGTAGCACATAGTGTTACCTTCAATCCTTGACCTGCAAAAATGGTTATTTTCAAGGTTGAGCTCGACAGCCCAACAAAATATAACAGTTTTCATACATCACAAAGCACATAATAACATGCTCAACATATAAGAATAATCATAAAACAAACATAGCATACATGTTGTAGTTCACATAACAACTATAAAGATTGAGTTCCTTACTCAATCATCATTCATAGCTCAATCATCATAGTCATAGATTGACTTTCACATTTCATACTTTTGATATATACAATACATCATACACTAAAATTTTAAGCGCGCTCAACATCAAGTTCACATAGCAAAAAAGGCTGAAAGACTTTCCTTTACCGGCGTTTTACCAACACGCTAATACTTCGCGTCCTTGCACAACCTACACTGTATGTGAGATTGATAATAAATAAAATCAATACTCAATCTCATGGTCAAATTTATTCTAAGACCTTACTTTATCTTATTATCCTTTATAATGTCTTTATAGACATCTAACTATTTTATATGCAACTCGGTTTTATTTTTCATTTTCATCACCACACATGCTAGACTATCACACTTATAGTTTAATGTGCGTATATCACACCATTTTATTATACCACTTTGGTTTCAAAAATGCATATTCAACACATTGTTTACATGTTTAATTTTCTTTCATAAATCAAAAATTACCCTTTTCGATTTCTTTCCATTATTATTCTTGTATTATCATCTTTTCATACTTAGATATCCAATAATAGCCATTAGTTAGATACTTTGTATACCAAAGTTTAGAAAACACTATTACTCTTAGGCATTTTATCGAGCACGTTATGTGCACACATTAACTTATCTCAGCTCTTGATCTTAAATGGTTAATTATGCATAGAATATGATAACACATATCTATACTCATTACATATGTCAAAAAATATTTTAATCATCAAAATATATCATCAACCAAAATCTTAATTCAAATGAAATTATAAAACTCGACTTCACAATTTCTTTAACAAAAACGTTGTTTTCGTTTTTAACGTAACTCGTTAGTTACACATCCGTTTTGTTCCTTCTTATATAGAATTAACCCTTACTCGAAGGTGTACTACAACCTCATCTAGGCCTTAAAAGTCGGACCCTTATCCATCTAAACCAGATTACGTAATTCATCAACTAGTCTAGAAAATTTCATTTTTTGGACATCCTTACTAAACAATTTATTTCGGACATGATCCGGTCCATAAAATGGCTCAATCTCGCGAGTCTAGTTTTAAGTTTCTTCATATTCAAAACACACGAATTTATATGAATTTTTCAAAGTCAGAAACCGTAACAGTTTTGATTTTCTGGACAGATTATTTTCCCTTCGGACCAGCCTTACTAAAACAGACATTGCAAGAAATCTACAAAGATTTTTCATGTGATTCCACTTTCAGAATATAGCTTACTTCCATATCTTCGATTTGATATAATGCTCATTTTCTAACTCATTATACCCAAAGAGGTATGAATTTCACAAGATATGTCCACAATTAATAAAAACCTACGAATTTTGTTCTTCATATTTTCTTTCCATTACATTTTCTTTCTTGAATCCTCTTGTTTGATTCTTGATAATCCAAGATTAAACCAATACAAACAGATTAAGAATGATCTACTACCCTAGAATATAAATCTACCCAAAAAAATTAAGGATTAAATAAGAGTTTAGAAGTTACCTTCTTCTAGTTTTTTTTTTTTCTTCTTCTAGCTCATCTCAATTCCTCTCTTTATCTCTATCTCTCTCAATTTCTCAATACAACTTCTACATAACAATATCTACATTATGAAGAACATAAAAATATAATTAAAACAAGGAATTTAGATTATAACTTTATTAGTATGAATTTAAGAGAGAGATTGAGATGATGATGATGGGGCTTGTTTTGTCTTCTCAAAGCTTTCCATTATTCTTCTTTCTTTGGTTTGTTTTCTAAAACTAACATACTAACTTGTAGTATATACATATAATATACAATACTAGTAATATATAATATATGTAACTCCTAGTAATTATTAGATATACTAATTACTAGTTAATACATAGGTTACACCAATTTGAACTTGAAAAGCCTAAGACCATGTTTGGCAAATACTAATTATTTTAATTAATCAATAGCTTAACATCAATCAATCTCATCAAATTGTCACATAATTATATTTACTTGTTAATTATAATTTTGTGTAACAATCATTACATAACTCATCTAATTTAATTATCTCAATTAAATTAGAATTATAACATAAAATTATTATATTAATTAAATTAAATACTAAATATTCATTTAATTAATCTACACTACATAATTACATTACTCTATAATCAAAACAAAATTTATTTATTTAACTCAATAAATAATTCAATTAAATATTTATATATATTAAAATTAATATATAACATTCTCTTCACATCAATTCACATATTCTACAATATATGACATACATACTCACACCCAACATATCTTATAAATAATACTTTTATTTATAAAATTCTCATTTATAAATTCTAAAAATGCGGGATGTCACATCCTTCCTCCTTATAAGGATTAGTCCTCGGAATCACCAAAACCCTACCTTACTCGGGGTTTTCCTCAAATCTATTCATTGAATAACTTCAACACATTACCTTAATATAGGTTTTATATTTTCTACTCTCACTATTCTTGATAATAAATTCTTATAAGTTTTATTTCATAATATTTACTTAGACTCAATTATATTTGAGTATTACATATTCTTTGACCCGTTCATTATCTTTCTCTAAGGATCATTATCATATATTATATGATCAAACTCTCGGGACATTACAAAAGTCATAGCATATGCCTCTCGGCAACTCAAAGAATATGAGAGGAATTATCCTACTCATGATCTAGAGTTTACAGCTGTTGTCTTCGCGCTCAAGATTTGGAGGCATTACTTATATGGAGAGAATGTGGAGATCTATACGGATCATAAAAGCCTCAAATATTTCTTCACCCAAAAGGAACTCAACATGCGGCAACGACGTTGGCTTGAACTGCTAAAAGATTATGATCATACCATTCAATACCATCCTGGTAAAGCGAACGTAGTAGCTGACGAATTGAGTAGAAGATCATATCTTGCAAGATGCGAGTCTGCAATTGTCATCATAAAGGCCCATTTTGTATGACTTACAAAGGATGAAGATAGAGTTAAAGACTCCGAGGACCCATGTGATGATGGCGAATATACGAGTAGAACCGAGCTTTAATCGATAAAGTTAAAATTTTCCAAGCTATAGACACGGAGCCGTACGTATGAGGAAGAAAGTGCAAGAAGGTGCTATTCCAAAAGCAAGAATCGATGAAGAAGGAATACTTCGAGTCAACTCCAGACTTTGTATTCCTAACGACCCTAATTTAAAGTATAAAATCATGATGGAGGCGCACAACACACCGTTTGCAATCCATCCTGGGAGTATTAAAATGTATCATGATCTTCGACATACATTTTGGTGGAGCAATATGAAGAGAGAGATAGCAAAGTTTATCTCAAGGTGTTTAACTTGTCAACGATTCAAGGCGGAGCATCAAGTACCAAAAGGTCCATTGCAACCACTTAAAATTCCAGAATGGAAGTGGGAGCACATTACCATGGATTTCGTTACTGGTCTTCCCAAGGTTTCTCAAGGCATAGATGTAATTTGGGTCATTGTTGATAGATTGACCAAGTTTGCTCACTTCTTACCTATACGAGAAACTTATACACTTAAACGTCTTGCTCGTATGTACATAAATGAGATTGTAAGACTGCATGGTATGCCAGTATCCATTGTTTCTGATCGAGACCCAAGATTCACTTCACGATTTTGGGTTAGTTTGCGTAAAAGCTATGGAGCACAGATTCTGATTTAGCTTCGGCATATCATCCTCGGGGACGGACGGGCGATGGAGAGGACTATTCAAACTCTTGAAGATCTATTAAGACTACATGTCCTTGACTTCAAAGGAAGTTGGGACAAGTTCTTCTGGATTGGTGGAGTTTTCCTACAACAACAGTTATCAAGCAAGTATTGGCATGGCTCCATTTGAGGCGTTGTATAGGAGAAAGTGTCGTTCTCCAGTACGCTGGGATGAGGTGGGTGAAGCAACATTGTTGGGACCGGAGTTGGTACGTATGACTTCAAAAAAGAT
Source organism: Panax ginseng (assembly GCA_020205605.1). Classification (NCBI taxonomy): domain Eukaryota; kingdom Viridiplantae; phylum Streptophyta; class Magnoliopsida; order Apiales; family Araliaceae; genus Panax; species Panax ginseng. The sequence continues at coordinate 77,424,435 of CM035140.1, read as the reverse complement.
TCAAACGATCCGACAACGTATAAAAACTTCACAAGATCGACAAAAGAGTCTTCATCAAAAGGACGTAGAATTCGATATTGGAGATCATGTGTTGTTACGTGTTGCTTCATGGAAAGGAGTTACGAGATTTGGAAAGAGAGGAAAGCTCAATCCTCGATTTATTGGCCCATTTTTAATTCTCGAGCGAGTAGGAACTGTGGCCTATAGACTCGCCTTACCGCCAAGTATGTCTCGTGTTCATAACGTTTTTCACATATCTATGTTACGTAAATATGTGAAAGACCCGAACCACATTATTGAGTTAGAACCAGACGAGATAGAGGAAGATTTAACGTATGAAAAGTTACCTGTTAAAATCTTGGATAAGAAGGATCATGTTCTACGCTCCAAGGTTATACCTCAAGTCAAAGTTTTGTGGAGAAACCACGATGTGGAGGAAATAACTTGGGAGTTAGAATCTGAGATGAAGTCAAGGTGTCCTCATCTCTTCGATATACCAGGTATATACCCTAATTTCGAGGACAAAATTTCATAAGAAGGGGAGGTTGTAAAACCCCAACTTTTATGAATAAAGAATAATTTTCTCGAAATATATTTTTGAATATTATAGTGTGGATTTGATATAATGTTATAGTTGTGGGTAATATTTACAAATTTTGCAAAGTAAACAAGTGGTTATATAATATTCGATTGGTCGGGGAATATTAGTTTTAACAGGGAATATTCGTACGACGGCACAATCATTGGTGGACCCCATGGCGGAAGTATTGTTGTAGAGTTAGAAAAAATCGACAAAATTATCTTTCTATAAAAATAACGGCGGAGGTGTTACCGTTAAAAGCGTTGAACTACCCTAGTAAAAAGTACGATGTCGTGTGGTTACATAGTAGCACACGGTATTGATTATTGATACTTACGTGAGAAGTCACTCAGTTATACTCAATTATTGCTACAGTAATTGTTGCATCATATCTGTAATATCCGAGATTTTTTTTTATGTAATTTAAGAATTATTAATGAACGAATTTATATGAAACTTTTGGGTGATTTAATTTATTAGATGTATGTGTGTGGTACATATATGTGTTATTTCAAGATATGTGATGAGATGTATTTAAATGGTTGGTTTAGTTTTATTTAACTATTTAAAAAAAAATTAAGTAAGGAATTATTCTATTTTATTACGTGGGATGGTATTAAATCATGAGCTGGAGTTCAGAGCGGAATTTAGAGACGCAGACTGTGTATTCGAGTCCAGAACGTCGAAATTAGTCAGGATAGACTGTAAGCACGAAAAAATGTCACAGTTGACTTTTTGGTCAAAGTCAACCAGTTGACTTTTTCCAACTACGAATTTCAGAGATAAATTTGACTAAACGGATAGTCCCATGACGTCCGGAATGTCGACTTTAGTAGGAATCGATATATGGTTCGCAAAGTTTGGTTCCGAAGGGTAAAATAGTCAAATAGCTTATTAATTGATTAATTGATTAAAATAATACATGTATTTTTTTTTATAATAGAAATCAGCTGAACTGATGGACCCATGAGACTATTAAATTGGGACAAGGGAGGGAGTCTACGTATATTACATAATAGCTAAGGTGGAAGTAATTTATTTTATTCCTTAAAATCAAAATTCTTTTTATTTTTCTAACTCCCACATTCAATTTCTCTAACTCCCACATTCTTCCTATTAATTAACTATATTATTGTAGTATTAAGTATTGTGAGTAACTAATCATTAGAGTTAGGGGTTATGGGAATCAAAAGACTCTAACAAAGCTATACATATATACAAACACACTTTTCTTTTAAGAAAATTCCACCAAGTAAGTAAACATGGAGAGAAATTGAGAGCCTAAGAGAGTTAGAACTAATTTTGGAGGATTACTGAGGATTTGACAAGCAAGGAGAAGGAGCATCATATTAAACCAAGAAGAAATTCATCAAAAGGTAATTCATGAACCCATTTTATTTTTATAAGAAAAATGAGAAGAAAAGGCATATAAAATTGGTAAATGATTTGTTCTGGCTTTGTGTTGCCATGTTACTGTTGTTTGATGATTATAGATCATTAACAAACAAAAGATATGGGTTAATCATGCATCAAATTTATAGAAAATCAAAGAATTAAGCAATGCATGCTCTACCTTTGATAATATGTCTCTAAGGTGCTAAATTAATCAAAAAAGTGGAAGTTTGTTGAAGTTTAATGTTGTGAAATGTGAAAACATGTGAGAGTAGATGATCTGGACTTTAGGAATAATTTAATTGCATGCTAGACGCAAAATCACGAATTTTTGTCAAATTGGGTTTAACTAGTAATCTGTGATTTTTGGGGTTTTTCGGAGCCTCGGAATCATGGTGTATATGACTCGATTAACGTATGTAATAATTTTATAAAATAGTATGTAACATGAGGTACAACCTGTCCAAATTTCATAGGAAAGGGAGTTAAATTGAGCAAGTTATTAAAATCGTAAGCATACATGTTGGTAATAAAATCTGCAGAATTCTGGAAATTCCAAAAAAATTTCTTAAGTATAAAACTAGTGCTTGCACGCTTTTCTATGTAGTTGGTTTGTGGTCTTAGCATGCTAGTTTTATGAATGTTATATTTTTGTAAAATACCTTGATGTATGAAGTTTATTGTGTCCAAGTATCATGGTCATATCATCTTTAGATTAGCGGGAAAAAAATCGTAGAGTCAATGAAAATCGTAGAGTAAACTCTGAAAATCGTATAGTCAATGAAAATCGTAGAGTAAACTCTGAAAATCGTAGAGTCAGTGAAAATCGTAGAGTAAACATTGAAAATCGTAGAGTCAATGAAAATCGTAGAGTAAATTCTTAAAATCGTAGAGTCAGTGAAATCGTAGAGTAAATTCTGAAAATCATAGAGTCAATAAAAGTCGTAGAGTAAACTCTGAAAATCGTAGAGTGCAGATAGTAGAGTGAAAATCGTAGAGTCAACACTGAAAATCGTAGAGTCAGTGAAAATCGTAGAGTGAGCTCAAAATCGTAGAAGTCGCGGATAGTAGAGTAAAAATCATAGAGTGAACTCACGAAATTATAGACTAAAGTTTATATTACAACTACTATGCGCTGCTAATAGTTGATGTGCATGATTATACAATTGTGTGTAGGCACGTGAAGTGCGAGATAGCTATAAGTCATTAATCTGCTATTGGTAAACAACGATCAAGGCAAGTTTCTTACCCTATTTTTCATTATGAATTTATTCAACTCTTATTCAGATTGATTGCGAGGGTAAGTTTGGGCTTGTGATTAAGTAATCATTCGTGCAAGCTCCTCTATTGTAAAGTTCTATAACTTCAATTGTGATGCGAAACGTTATTGATGATTATTCAGTTCCTATTGTAACTGCTACACTTTAAAGTTCGTATACCCTTAATGAACTATATTCAAGCATGCTTTCTAGCTTTTATTTCAGCTAGATATTATTGATGCAAACGTAGTATATTGTTTGAACAATTCAAATCCTTTGAAGCTATTGAATGTTTACCAATCCAAATTGCTTTGGTGAGGTCCCGCATGAATACTAAGATGAACAACCCGAATAATCGGGCAAACAGATGTCGGGCATATAGTCCCATTTACGCTTATGCGTTTAAACTTTATACTTGTGCACAATGTAGGTAGTGCGATAAATTTGATCACCGAGGTACTTTGCAGAGACCTGTATTACAATCTATTTGATTGTTAAACCGTCTGATGGTTTTGATGAAACAGAGTAATGTTCAGGGTATCTAACACCCTTTAGTATGTTATTGAGAATTCCAGAACTCTTATCTTGATATTCCAGTTTATCTCTTGATATTTATTTCAACTGTTGAGAAATATTCATACTAATGCTTTTACTTCTGATGTATGTTCTCAAACTACTTTATATACTTGTTTGGGCAATTTGTGCTCATTCTTGCTTAAACCTTTCGATTATAGTGATAATGCTACTGCCTCAGCAAGGACAAAGGAAAGTCTAAGATGAAATGATAAGAGTTATTTATGTAATAATTATATTTCCACATATGATGTGATGTAGCGATAAACGCTAAGTTTAAGTTTCAGTTTATTAAAGGTTGTAAAGACTTGGGACTTTATTTTGAACAAGTATGTAATAGTTAATATTATTATTATTATTATTATTATTATTATTAGAGTTACTTAGATAGATGATGATGTATGTTATATCGTGAGCACCGTGTCCTGTAATCGATGTTACATGGATTTGGGGGCGTCACAGGTTGGTATCAGAGCAATAGGTTATAAACCTTAGGTGGGGAACCTTAGACTATAACCTTAAGGAAGTTAGTGGAGAAAATAAGGAGATGAACTCAAGTAGAGTTCTAGGGGTTGTGTCAAATCTATTTTTTTCCTAAAAACAAAAAACATCTATTTTAAAACACTAACTGAGTTATTTTGTCTTATTTGAAGGATGTCAGGAGAAGAGGAGGTTAGAGATATCCACGTTGTGAGTGAGCAGTTGGTGACAAATTGCACGAGCCTATAGTGAGGCAAAGGTGACTCGAGACCCAGAGGAGTATCTTGAAGAGGGAGAGGAGCCCGAGGAGGACTCAGAAGAAGCACCTGAGGATACTTTGATGGATGAGTTGATGGATAGGATTACAGAGTTGGACGACAAGGTCCATGAGTTGGAGGAGCTGTATCAGGGGGAGCAGCAAGCTGCAGCATTGCTTGAGGCATTGGTGCACCACCTGATAATTAGGAACGGGGATCTGGCTGACAAGTTGCGCATGCATCGCACTGTATGGAGATAATGTGGAGGATGAGAAAGAAGCTATTAGGACCCACTTGGGGCATACCATTAATGGGTTAGAGTCGAGGATTCAGAGTCTCCAAACTGACAAGCAGATTATTACTACATTCGGGGAGATGAGAGGAGAGACTATGTTCTAAGTAGAGAAGCTAACCCCGGAGTTAGAAGGAGAGGTGAGAGATAAGAAGGTTAAGATAGACAAGATGAAGTACGCAGCGTTTCAAAGACATAGTAGGTCCAAAGATAGGGTGCATCACTTTCCAAGTGAGGAGCACCTAGGTCAGACGTGTTATAAGTAATGAGGGTTTGGTCTTCGGAGATAGTGGATGAGGAGCATAAAGACGCCATTAGGCGGGGCTTTTAGTTTATTATAATGAACTTTTACTATTAGCGTTTATAACGCTTATCTATGAATAAAAAGCTTGGTTTTGGTTTTTACCAAAGTATGTTGGTTTCAGTGATGTAAATGGCTTAACGCCATGAGACGATGAAATACCTTTGGTGTTATGTTTGTAAATAAATATGTTTTTATTTAAGTATGTGATGTGATCATTAAGTTCTCTTCTTATGAATGATATATTCTGTAGAGTAAGTGATAAGATAATAACATTAAGTTCATTTTAAACAGATAGATGGCTAGAGGAAGACGTCGTCAAATACCCGAGGGTCGGCGGTAATCTTTGGGATCCACCAAATCCTATCGTGATTTGTAGACATGTTAGTGGGGCACTTCTTGAATCGAACCCCAATGCCAATAACCCTCCGATTGGCCCAAGTGGCACACTTCAAGGACTTCAAGAGCTTGGGACCCCCGAGTTCAAAGGAACCACTGAACCCATCAAGCTTAAACTTGGGTCAAGGAAATCGAAAAGGCGTTATTTATCGCCTTAGAGTAGGTGATGATCAAAAACAATCTTCGCCACTTACATGCTTGAAGGGTGAAGCTAACCACAGTGGGGACGCAAAACCGGACCGAGTATTTGAGAAGGCGTGATACCTTGGGAAGGGTTTAAGAAAATCTTTTTCGAGAACTATTTTTTGGTTAGTATGCAGAGTCACATGGAGATCCGATTCCTGGAGCTGAAGCAAGAAGACATGACGGTACCTCAGTATGCCGCAAAATTCAACGGGTTGGCGAGGTTTGCGCCTCACCAGGTCGACATTGAGGAGAGAAAAACGAGGAGGTTTGAGCAGGGTCTCAAACCATGGCTATATAGCAGACTCTCGGTGTTATAGACGAATAGCTTTGCGACTCTCCTGGAGAAAGCTATAATCACTGAGGGCGGAAATGAGGCCCTGATGAAATTTAATAAGGAAAAAAAGAAGAAGAATGAAGGAGGGAATCGTGGGGAAGGTAGCAGCAGCAGTGGTACAAACAAGAGGAAGTGGAATAATAACAATAGTAGCAGCAACAATTTCAAATCGAGAAACTCTGGGGGGAAAACCAGGGGAAGCAAAGAAGAGAACTGAGGTATGCAAGGAGTGTGGGAGGAATCACTTAGGGGCATGTCTAAAAGGAAAGAATGTTTGTTTCAACTGTGGGCAGGAGGGGCACATCTCTCCCAATTGCTTTGCACCAAAGAGAAATGGATGCTTCAACTGTGGAGCATTGGATCATCGAGCAAGAATTGCCCAAAGAAGAACACATCGAGGAAATGGAGGAAGGGACCAAGCGGTGGGAATCTCACGATTAATGGACCACCAACTCGTAATCGACCAACAAAGAAGGACTTTCAACATGATTTGCTCAGGGATGCTACAGCATCCGGGACGTGGTTTCGTATCATTCCGATCAATGATATATCCGCCACATATTATTTGATTCAAAGTTACTACTTGTTCCTTCTTATCGCATGAATTCTCCCAACGATTAAATTTACCTGTGAAGAATTAAAATATCCTATGAACATAGAAGTTGCTAACAAGGAAATGATTCCCGTTAGCCATGTCTATAGAAATTATGTTGTAGACATCAGGGGATATAAGTTACCCGTTGATTTAATTCCAATTCAATTAGGAGAATTTGATGTAATTTTAGGAATGGATTGATTATTTAACCATGGAGCGATGATAGATTGCCAAAAGAAGTGTATAAACCTTAGGACTCCAGATCAGTCTAAGGTAGCATTCTATGGAACTAGGTCGCCGAGACACTCAAGTTGTCTGACGATGATGCAAGCAAGGAAGTTACTAAGAAAGGGATGTGTGGGATATTTAGCCCATATCGTTGATACGCAAAAAGTAGAGATAGAGATGGGACAGGTACCAGTAGTCAACGAATTTTCGAATGTATTTCCAGAGGAATTGCCAGGACTTTCACCGGATCGGGAGGTCAAATTCGTTATAGATTTAGTACCGGGGACGGCACCGATTTCGAAAGCCCCTTACAGAATGGCACCGGAAGAAATGAAGGAGCTGATGGTACAGTTATAAGAGTTATTGGATAAGAAGTATATTCAACCGAGTGTGTCTCCTTGGGGAGCACCAGTTTTATTTGTGAAAAAGAAGGATGGATCGATGAGACTATGTATCGACTATCGAGAGTTGAACAAGGTGATGATTAAGAACAAGTATCCGTTACCTAGGATAGATGATTTATTCGATCAACTGAAGGGAGCAAAATATTTTTCCAAGACGACTTGAGGACGGGATATCACCAGTTAAAGGTAAGGAAGGAGGATGTACCTAAGACAACGTTCAGGACACGTTACGGTCACTACAAGTTCCTGGTGATGTCGTTCGGGTTAACAAAAGCGCCAGCAGCATCTATGGACATAATGAATCGGGTATTCAAGCAATACTAAGATAAATTTGTAGTTGTGTTCATAGATGATATCTTGATCTATTCTAAGACTCAGGAAGATCATGCTGAACATTTAAGGTTAGTGTTGGAGGCGTTGAGGAAGGATAAGTTATACGCAAAATTCTCGAAGTGTGAATTCGGTTGTAGAAAGTTCAATTTACGGGTCACGCCATCGACAAGGACTAATTTCGTGGATCCAAAGAAAGGTGGAAGCGGTTCGTAATTGGGAACAACCAAAGTCACCGAACGAAGTAAGAAGTTTCTTTGACCGGGCAAAGGTTACATTTTGGTTTATCCAAGATTTTTCAAAGATAACGGGAACGTTAACGAATTTAACGAAGAAGTCGGTAAAATTTGTCTGGACGGAGAAATGTGAAGAGAGTTTTAAGGAACTCAAGAAAAGACTGAGTGAAGCACCAGTGTTGTCTTTCCCTGACGATACATGTGACTTCATGATTTTCAGTGATGCGTCACACAAAGGACTTGGTTGTGTGCTTATGTAACATGGTAAAGTTATTGCGTATGCATCGCGTCAATTGAAGGATTGCCGCATGGCGGGTGAAAATCCATTTGCAGTTTCATATATTATATTATACTCAGTTGGTTAAAGCTTTGGCTTCTATACTCCATGAAATTAGTGGAATATCCTTGATATTTGCGCTTCATCCAATATCTTTTCATAGAAATATTCTTCTGAGCATTCTTGAATTTTACTGCACAAAGCAGTATCATGTTGACAATTTGGACGTTATTGAGTTCAGGATAAATTAACTTATAAATCTTTAAAATTTATTCTTGAACCTGTTTTATTGAATTGTCATCATCCTCATGCTTATATTATGTTGAAAGTCATCTTTGGCTTACGTGCATAGATGGACTTGGTATGATTATGACCAGGGATTATTCGATATAATCATGACCGTAATGTGATGAATGATATGGTAAAAGTCCTCATTGGCTTGTAGTTCATTGGTGGACAGTTGTTGGTATGATTATGACCAGTGATTATTCGATATAGTCATGACTATTGATGATTATATGAATATCCTTGGCCGTGGAGCAGGGATGATTCGATTTTATTTATTAAGCTGAGTCTCAGCGATAAAGTTAATGAAAAACTTTTTAAATCATAGAAGACAGTAGATTTTATACTTTACTTGACTCTTCTAATGGATTGCTTATTCCGCTGTAGTTTTTGATCTAAAACTTATTGTCTTTTATATTCTATCAGTTGTTATACTGTTGAAGGCTATTGATAATTTATTCTGCATTATCTTAGTCATAATATTTCTTACTGGGCTAGTTGAGCTCACCCTTTCTTTCACTGTTCTCTTTAGGAAATGAGAACGTAGCTGGGACTAGTCGGGGAACAAAGTGATGGTCCTAGATGGTGCATTAGTAGTCATCACTATTCTGTGAAATAGTGTGATAATAAATGTAATGAGGACTCCATTGAGTGTGGATATTGTCTAGATGACAATATTTGTATTAAAACTCACAGCCTATATTTTGTCGTATTTCACACGACTGTTGTATAATTAAGTTGTATTTGTATTCAGTATCTTGTATCTGCGGACCCAAGATGGGTGATGTATACCTATCTTGGGGGCGTCATAATGTGACCCTCCTGACCACAATTGAAGCATACTCGTTTCCCCATCAAGCACGCACCCTTATGAAACTTCCCGCATGTAACACATGCTTTAAACTTCTTGTTTTGCTGGTTACCCTGCTGGTTTCTAGTACCCACATTTCCATTTCACTTCCTCTTCAAGTTGTTGTTGTTGTTGTTGTTTCCACTACTACCACCTCCATTCTTAATCTCCACCTCATTCTTCTTCTTCTTCTTTTGTTCCTAATTAAAATTTGTCAATGTCTCGCCTCCACATTCAGTGAGTATTGCTTTCTCCATCACTGATGCGAAAGTCTTCAACTAGAACATGGAAACCCTACTATACAACCAGGGCTTCAGTCCCTGTTCAAACCTCTTCTCCTTGCGTTCGTCCGTACTAGCTTGATATGGCGCAAACCTCGCCAACTCGTTGAATTTAGCAACATATTAAGATACCGTCATCGTTCCCTGCTTCAGTTTCAAAAATTGCATTTCCCGCTGACTCTTCGAACTCTCTGGGAAATAGGTCTCGAAGAATATTTCCTTAAACCTATCCCAGGTCATCACTCCTTGTCCTTCTCAAGTTTTATTGGCCTGCCACCAATAACTAGCTTCTTCTTTCAACATGAATGTTGCGAAAGCAGTCTTTTGATCATCCCTTACCCTAGCTACATCGAACACCTTTTCTATCTCCATAATCCAGGTTTGTGCTTCGACTGGATTCATGGACCCACAAAATTCAGGTGGTCCAAACGCCTTGAAATCCTTAAACGTTGTTCCTTGGTTCTGTGGTTGATTCTGCAATGCTCCTATCAGTAGTGTCACTAGTTGTTGAACGGGGTTAGCATCAACATTGTCGTTATTGGTTCCTTCAGTCATTCTCTGTCGTGGTGGTTGACGTCTGGGAGGCATTTTCTGTTTAAAAATACACTCATTAGATTATTATTCAACTCTTTTAAGTACATTCTACTTAACTTACATCTCATAAAAGAAATAACGACATAACCACGTAACACTTTGAATAACAACTTTTATTTATTCATAACTTCTTTGAAAATATAAAACAATAGCATTACTGCTATTTACATTACTTTTCTGAACTTCAAAAGTTTCAGGACAACATCATCATCATATCCCATAGGTTACATAACCCTTGGGGTTTACAATTTATTTAACATTTTATTAATTGCATAACAGCTACGATGTTCTGCTAAGATACTGCTTAGCCTTACTACGTTCTTCCTCTATAATCCGGAACATTGTTCTGCGATCTAATACATATGATGGCAGCGTCTCGAACTGAATCAGATAACCCATGACCCGATCCTGAGCTCGATTAACCACGGTGTTGAATACCCTATTCATCTCTTCCATCTTCATTCTATTTGTTTGTGCGTCTTTCACTGCTATCCTGGCTCGTTGAAACACTTCCTCATATGCGTCCTCGGCTCTTGCCCTCTTAGTAGCTTCTTCCCTCAGCTTATTCTTCAGTTCTGCGACCTCTTCGATCAGTTGTTCTTTCTGTCCTTTAGTGTGTACTAGCTTCTCCTCAACATTAGTCAGTCGTTCCTCACGATCCTGGATCTTATCGTCTTTCTGTGTCATTGCAGTCTATTGTTCAACTACTATCTTTTGCAATTCCTCAATTGTATCATGAAGTTCCACGTTACGGTCGTAGACTTCATCTTATATACGAGCGGCTATCGAGGTTAGTGGAGTCTCTTCCTCCTCGTCCTCGTTCTCGTCATCCTCATCCTCTTGTGGCAACTCAACGAGATCCTCCTCATCCATCTCCACGTCATCATCCTCATCTTCAACTCATCATGACCAACAAGGTGACTCAAGTGGCGATGAGTTGTTCCCAAACAACCTGAATGTCACGAGGCTCCTCCTCTATAGGCATCTGAGGTCCCTCCTCCCTAGCCTGACTGGATTCTCCGACATTAGTCATCCTGACAACAAAATTTTAAGTTTTAATTATTAATCATTACTACTCGACACTCACGAGCACATAAGTTATAAACACATAAGCACATAAGTGTTTTATTACTTCTTCCTTAAAACTCGATAAGAGTTAATCATCACTATCTTTTCAAAGGTTACTTCCTAAGGCTTTTCCCTACCTAAGGTTCATAACCTAAGGCTTTGATACCAACTTATGACACCCCCAAATCCCGGTACTTCGTTACCTCAAGATTTGGTGTTCACTTAATCAAAACATTCATATCTAACTACCCAATCATAATATAATTGAATAATAAACCTTTCCATACAGGGTTACATTAATAAAAATGTTATCTCCCAGGTTATCTAACCTTTAATTACAATCATTCAAATACGGAAATTAAATAAATACTTCATTACATCAATCAAATTAAAGTCTGATAATTAACTATCAAAATATTACAAGTCTTCAATACTTGTTCATCTTTCCTTTGCCCTTACTGGTGCTAGGTACATTTACCTTCTCATCCTTAGCTGTAATGGTTACATAAGCAAGAGTGAGCAAACAAAGCTCACTTGAAATAAGAATGAATAATCTTTACAACATTTGCCAAATAATAGGCTCAATAGAACTGAATGATGTGTTCTATTAACATTCTAAAATATACTACTGAGGGTCTAATGACCACGAACCATGTCCACAGTTATAAGTAATCTTTCAACTTTAACTTTAACATTTATATGACTATAAGGACTCCACGTACTTAGGGGGATCAACCATTCGTACAATGTATTGTGCACAAACATTTCAACGCTAAGCGTAAACCCCTAAAAATAGGGTTGTTCATCTCAGTATTTAGATTACAAGTCCGCACCAAAGTAAGTTTGGTTTGGATACATTTTAAGGTAATTTGGAATTCAACGAACATCAACTAAGGATTAGTTGAATAAAAGATAATCACGTTATGTTATGAAATAAATCATAAGTGAATTAACAATGTATATTAAAGTTATGCTTTAGGAATATGCTAATAACATAAATATTGAATAACTATCACATACCTTGCTTGAACAATATTAAGCCAAGGTCATTTAGAATTGAATACTAAGCATGCATAACGAATAGCAATTTGAATAATAATAACTATTCAACAACAGTATATTGGATTAAATAAACTTGCATGCTATTTGACAAGTTAAATACAAGAATAACTTGCTTAACATAAAACTAAGGTTTAGAGAACTTGCATCATCATGAACAAACTAGATACAAGAGCTTGCAAATTTACAGTTTAAATAAGATTAGTAAACTTGCATAACAACAAATAAACTAGCTCAACGAAAGTGTAGATGTGACACCCCCAAAATAGATATGCATCACCTATTCTGAGTCGCCAAATACATGGTACAAAAATAAATATAACTTCAGTAATAAAATTATCGTGCAAAATACGACAACACATATACTGTGCATTTGAATACAAATATTGTCTAATAGACAGTATACAAACTCAAAAGGAGTCCTCATTACAATTATTGATACACTATTTTACAAAATAGTGAGGACTACTAAAACAACTATCCCGAACCATCACCCATACCCTCCTATTAGTTCCTCATTATATTTCTCACCTCCCGAGAAGAAAAATAGAACAAAAAGGAAAAGGGTGAGCTCAACTAGCCCAGTAAAGAATATTATGACTTAAGATAATATACAATAAATTATCATTCGTCTTCAACAGGGAAAACTCTGATAGAACATAATAGACAACAAGTTTTAGATTAACAACTGCAGCGGAAACAACAATCCATTAGAAGAGTCAAGTAGAGAAAGAATTATACTATCTTCTAAGATTTAAAAGTCAATCATCAATATTTTATCCCTTTAACATCAATCAATATACATCTTGAATAAAATATTCATCTTTGTACGACATGCCAAAGATATTCATTTATATCACTAGTTGATCATGTTCATCTCAACACCTGTTCATCTTTGCATTATGGGCCAAAGATATTCATTAGGTAATCATTTATCTTTTCACTACAGGCCAAAGATATTCATTAAGTAATCATTCATCTTTGCACTACAGGCTAAAAATATTCAGTAATATCATTATTTAGGACTGAGGATGATGAAAAATATCTTAAAGAAAACAAATCCAGTGAGACAAAAGGACAAATATTAGGGATTCGTATTACAGTTTATCCAAGTTCAATAATACTCCAAAATAACCAATTGTTAAGCAGAATTCAAAAATAAAGATCAAAATATGGAAACAATCAAAGATAAAAACCATAATAGACATCTTGGACACAAAAGGAGAAAATTTCAATTTTCGGTGAATAATGCCATATTCGTGAATAGTGACGTATACATGAATAGTGTCGTATACGTGAATAGTAACCCCGACACAAAAAGTTAGAAATTCCACAATAAAATCCATACCAATATTTCGGTATAATGATATTGAAAGAATAACATCATTAGAAAGAAAATAACATCCCTTACCTCAAAAGAACAGTACTTTCGGCTAACATATCAGGTATAAGGCTGAAGGAAACTTGCACTGATGAATAGAAACTCACAAAGTATTTAAATACTCACAAAATACGCTCGATAATATAGAGAGAAAAAGAGAGAAAACTTGTTTCTGGTGTGATTTTCAATTCTAAGTAAGCACCCTATTTATAGGAAAATGCTTAGAACGCCATAGCATACTAACTCGCTACTTGACGGCTTTTTACTCACTTATTATTCACGCCCACCACTTTTGAAAATAAATTCCAGCACATTTTATTTCTCACCAACCAAAAGTGGGGCCCACCCATATTTTAAATAAAAATATTTATTTCTGAAACTTGAATAATTCGTTATAAATAGCCCTTTTGTCAGAAAAATTTGAATCTCATGTCTATTCCATAGGAAATTAAATTCTCTACAACTTTGTAAGTTTAAGTTTTTCCAAATTCCAAACGAAAAATGACCGAAATCCACATACGGACAATTTTCAACACCTCTATTCCGACAAAATACTGATAAAACACCTCAACACTTATTCCTTCATTAATAACCACAATAAATATATCCATCATTTATATTCACATAAAATAAATATTTTCTTATCATATAAATTAATAATTAATTATTCACAAATAATATTACAGAATCACAATTAGGTGACCAAACCTCTTTCCTAGACAGAACTTCCTTAGATATATTGCCAATAATGCTATCTAACAATATTATTCAAATAATATGAATTATTGATCTGATAATGGAGATCTTTATGCGTGACAATTATTGAAACAACAATAATATAACATATCAACACAAAGAATTATTGAATCAATAAAATAAAATATTGAACAGTAATTACTGTAAAAATTATTGAGTAGTGCCTTCTTACGTAAGAATAAATAATTCAAAAATATTGTGCAATACCGCAATGCTACTCTCTTTGTGCGACCACGCCAGACATCAGATTTTAACCACAAGGTAATCCAACGGTGTTAATCTGTAACCATTACGTCGTTATTTATAAAAACTCAACTTGTCGTTTTCTTCATCCGACCGTTTTTCGTTATGGGGCCCAAAAATGGTTTCGCCGTCGTACGAATATTCCTAGACAGTAAGAATATTCCACGACCAAACGAATATTCCCTGACAACAATAAGTATTTTATAGCCACTTGCTTATTTTGAAAAAAATTTCACATATCACCTTTAACTTTAACTTTTTATCAATTTAACTATTTACTAAATAGAAAAGCTGAATACTTTTATTTCATAAAATTCGGGGTCTTACAATCTCCCCTCCTTATAAAATTCCATCCTCGAAATTTACGTACCTAGTATTTCAAAGAGTTGAGAATACCTTGCTTTCATTTCAGATTCCATCTTCCCTGTCATCATGATTTCTCCATTGCTCATCTCCTGTATTTCAGATATCATTCTAGAATATAGCTTCAAAACAAAGGTTAATTGACATATCACAATTTATCAATTTAAGTAAGAAAATTTAGCTTAGGTAGGACACACACTAGCGAAGGATATTACTCGTCTCTCCCTTCCTAGTTCTAATCCCAGATCTCCGCCAGAGATCATATCCCTAAGCTCTGATACCGAATGTAACTAATGTCCCAACCGTGGATAGCACCTTACATTGATACCTATCAGTTTTCCACCGCAGAACGGCGTCCCCTACGGAGAGTCTGGCTTCGGTGCATCCCTCATTTGTTGAAGTCACCAGATAGAGGCTCGGGGCTCTTTACTTATAGCTCTGATACCAACTATGACACCCCTAAAATAGATATACATCACCTATTCTGAGTCGTCAAATACATGGTACATAAATAAATACAACTTCAGAAATAAAATTGTCGTGCAAAATACGACAACACATATACTGTGCATTTGAATACAAATATTGTCTAATAGACAGTATACAAACTCAAAAGGAGTCCTCATTACAATTATTGATACACTATTTTACAAAATAGTGAGGACTACTAAAACAACTATCCTTAACCATCACTCCATAACCCGACTAGTTCCTTCTATGTTCTCACCTCTTGAGAAGAAAAATAGAACAAAAGGGAAAAGGGTGAGCTCAACTAGCCCAGTAAAGAATATTATGACTTAAGATAATATACAATAAATTATCATTAGTCTTCAACAGGGAAAAATCTGATAGAACATAATAGACAACAAGTTTTAGATCAACAACTGCAGCGGAAACAACAATCAATTAGAAGAGTCAAGTAGAGAAAGAATTCTATTATCTTAAAAGATTTAAAAGTCCATCATCAATATTTTATACCTGTAACATCAATCAATATATATCTTGAATCAAATATTCATCTTTGCACTACAGGCCAAAGATATTCATTTGTATCACCAGTTGGTCATGTTCATCTCAACACCTATTCATCTTTGCACTACGGGCCAAAGATATTCATTAGGTAATCATTCATCTTTGCACTACAGGCCAAAGATATTCATTAAGTAATCATTCATCTTTGCACTATAGGCCAAAGATATTCATTAAGTAATCATTCATTTTTGCACTGCAGGACAAAGAGATTCAGTAATATCATTATTTAGGACTGAGTATGATGAAAAATATCTTAAAGAAAACGAATCCAATGAGACAGAAGAACAAATATCAGGGATTCGTATTACAGTTTATCCAAGTTCAATAATACTCCAAAATAACCAATTGTGAAGCAGAATTCAAAAATAAAGGCCAAAACATGGATACAATTAAAGATAGTAACCATAATAGACATCTTGGACAAAAAGGAGAAAATTTCATTTTTTGGTGAATAGTGTCGTATTCGTGAATAGTGTCGTATACATGAATAGTAATCCCGACACAAAATAGTAGATTCTACAATAAAATCTATACCAATATTTTGGTATAATGATATTGAAAGAATAACATCATTAGAAAGAAAATAACATCTCTTACCTCAAAAGAACAGTACTTCCGGTTGAAATATCAAGTATAAGGCTGAAGTAAACTTTCATTGATGAATAGCAACTCACAAAGTATTTAAATACTCACAAAATACGCTCGATAATATAGAAAGAGAAAGAGAGAAAACTTATTTCTGGTGTGATTTTCAATTCTAAGTAAGCACCCTATTTATAGAAAAATGCTTAGAACGCATACAAGCATACTAACTCGCTACTTGATGGCTTTTACTCACACTATTCACGCCCACCACTTTTGAAAATAAATTCCAGCACATTTTATTTCTCACCAACCAAAAGTGGGGCCTACCCATATTTTAAATAAAAACATTTATTTCCGAAACTTAAATAATTCATAATAAATAGCCCTTTTATCAGAAAAATTCGAATATCATGTCTGTTCCATAGGAAATTAAATTTTCTACAACCTTGTAAGTTTAAGTTTTTCCAAATTCCAAACGAAAAATGACCGAAATCCACATACAGACGATTTTCAACACCTCTATTCTGACAAAATACTGATAAAACACCTCAACACGTATTCCTTCATTAATAACCACAATAAATATATCCATCATTTATATTCACATAAAATAAATATTTCCTTATCATATAAATCAATAATTAATTATTCACAAATAATATTACAGAATCACAATTATGACAATCAGGTCATTCTCAGGTAAGAGGGGGCTTTCCGATAAGGATTTCTGCTTATTGGCGCGCAATTAGGTGACCAAACCCCTTTCCTAGACAGAACTTCCTTAGACATTGCCAATAATGTCATCTAACAATATTATTCAAATAATATGAATTATTGATCTGATAATGGAGATATTGTGCAGTGACAATTATTGAAACAACAATAATATAACATATCAACGCATCAATGATTAAATCAATAAAATATTATATTGAACAGTAATTACTGTAAAAATTATTGAGTAGTGCCTTCTTACGTAAGAATCAATAATTCAAAAATATTGTGCAATACTGTGTGCTACTGTGCAACCACGCATATTACTCTATTTTAACCACCAGGTAATCCAACAATGTTAATGGTAACTATTACGCCGTTATTTATAAAAACTCAATTTGTCATTTTCTTCATCCGACCGTTTTTCCATTACGGGGCCCATAAATGGTTGCGCCATTGTATGAATATTACCCGATAGCAAGAATATTCCACGACCAAACGAATATTCCCCGACAACAATAAGTATTTTATAGCCACATGCTTATTTTGAAAAAATTTCACATATCACCCTTAACTTTAACTTTTTATCAATTTAACTATTTACTAAATAGAAAAATTGAATACTTTTATTTCATAAAATTCGGGGTCTTACAGTAGAGTTAGATAACTTGCTCAACTGTAAAAGTAGAATTAGAGAACTTGCTCAATGTAAAAAGATAAGTTTAGAAACTTGCCTCGAGCGTAAGCTATAATATTAACTCACGTTCACCTACATATAGGCTTAGAACCATCATCTATTAGATATACTAACATTCACGTTCCAACATAACACGCATTTCTAGTTAGACTTATTATTTTAGCACAAGTCTTAAGATACCATGCAAATATCAAAAATTACAAGTGTTAACCTTCACAACACATGTTTACTATTCATCATGCTCACTACGTTCTAATATACAACGTTCATCGCTTACTAATCATTCAAGCTTTGAATTTATCGACTACATATCATAGTTCTGTTTTAACCTTCTTACTACGTGTATGACGCTTAATCATAACCTTAGACCAAGTGGTAAGGTTTCCCCAAGGTCTGCAGCAGCTGACAGCAGACCGCTCATATCGATATGTGGTATTGTTCTTGTAGTTTTATCCTTTTGCACCAAAGCAGTAATTACATTGCCAAGTACTGATGTAAAAGCGAAATGGCATGAACAATAGCCATTTTTAGCCCAACTAACACGAATTTCACCCACCAAATAGAGAAATTAACACAAACAATTGATATAAACTAATCATAAACATGTTTGCTAACATTTACAACCAATTAGAACAATTTAACATCAACTAGAACTATTTTAATTTCTCAAAATTCATATTTTCATACTAAAACTCCATTTTTGAGTTTCTTCACCAAAATCATCACTGTAATCTCTATACTTGGCCAAATTTCTTCGTTCGAATTACGTTATGCTCATTTCTTAATGAACTAACATATACAAGACTCAATTTATAGTTTAACATATGTATTGACCATCAAAATGGGTACTTACATGAGCCATATGAAAAATACATGCAAACATACATTGTCGTTAATTTTTCTTCTACTATTAACCGAATTAGCATGCAATTTTTTATTTAAGCATAAAATCTAGCATCATAAACACATATACTCACCATAATTCAGTTTTCTACAATAATTCAACACATTTGCAATTCACAAAAAATATACAGTTTGTTGAAGAACACACACACACACACACACACACACACATATATATATATATATATAATACTAAGATTTAGATACAATACCTTCAATTTGTTTGAAATTCTTACTAGAACTATTTAGAATCCACAGCTCTCAATTCTCTCTCAAAACCTCTCAAGCAATTCTCTCTAAAACCCTATGTAATTTTTCTCTATAGCTTTTCTTAGGCTTAGGCTTAGACAATATAGATTATACGTAAAACTAAACTGACAACCTTAATACGCCAACTTAATAAATTATCAGTTACAACAAAACCAATGTATAAATTATAAATATACTATATTTATTATTTTTATTTATTTTATTTTATTTATATAATTCAAAATTAAAAAGGAAATCCAAAAGCCATAGGGCTTTGTTTGGCAAATCATTTAAAATTAAAGAGTTTATATCATTAAGCATTGTTTGGGTAAAACTAGATTAAAACTACTTTAATTTATTTTAATAACTCCTTATACTATAGTTATTTGTCACACTTTATTTAATCAAGCTTTCATATTTAATTTAATTAATTCAAATAACAATTAATTAAATAAATCATTTAATCACATAACTTAATACAAAAATTTAACCATCAATTTGAAATATCAACATAATAATAATTTTCTTAATTCATTAATTATTTATTTAACAAATAATTAACCAAATAAAATCAAATCAATTAAACAAATATTTATTCAACGATAAACACATCCATTAAATATTTATATATAATTCAATAAATATTTAATATTACAATTAAAAATCTGGAATGTTACATCATCAATGCGAGGTAGCGGATACCTATTCTTGATAGTGACATGGTTCAATTCTCGGTAGTCGATACAAAGTCGTATACTACCATATTTCTTCTTTACGAATAAAACAGGAGCACCCCAAGGAGAAGTACTAGGACGAATGAAACCGATGTCCAACAACTCCTGTAGTTGGACCTTTAACTCCTGAAGTTCAATAGGAGCCATTTGATATGGGATTTTAGAAATGGGCTTTGTACCAGGTTCAAGGTCAATAAAGAATTCAACTTCACGTTCTGGGGGTAGACCGGGAAGTTCTTCAAGAAATACGTCAGGAAATTCATTAACAACAGAAATATTATTCAAATCTGACGTGTTTTTGTTCAAGTCCGTGACATGGGCTAAGAAAGCTTGACATCCATTTTTCAATAAACGAATATCTTTATGGCTTGATATGACAGTGATTGACTTTAATGGTTTGGTTGTTTGAATTCGCATAATAGGTTGGTTAGGAATATGAAAACTAACAACCTTACGAAAATAATCAATTTTAGCATGATGCGTGGTTAACCAATCAATCCCTAAAATCACATCAAATGCAAAAATTTTCAACGAAATAAGATTGGCAGGTAATGTGATGGTATCAACTTGAATCAAACAAGATTTATAAATAATAGATGTAATGAAAGTTTCTAACGAGATTTTTGTAATTTAATTTTAATATTTATTGAAAAAAATAAATATTTTCATGATTTAATTATTAGATTAAATAATTAATTGATGAAATTGTGGTAGATTAATTTAATTATATGTGTTACATTTATTAAATTAATGTGGAGAATTTTTATTATTCAAGTATGTATTTATGTGAGCTTATCAGAATTAAAAAAATATTTAATAAGCCTAATGTTATTTTAATTAATTTAATTATTAATTAGAGAGTTAATAATTTGACATTATTTATTAATGAGAAATTTAATTATGTGACTATGTGAATTTATGAGAAATTATTATATTTTATTTAAATTAAATTAAATAAGATATTGATTTTATTTTATAAGGGTGTGACATTTAAACTATATGATAAAGCTTTTATTAAATTAAATGGTTTTGAAATCTATTCTAGCTAGCCAAACATGGCCTTAGGGAGGTTGGGAGCAAGCTACCCATGATAGGGTAAATCACCACCATAACGCTGCCGCGCTTTTTTTTATTTATTTCTTTACGCCTTCTTTTTTTTTATCATTTTTAAGTCTAGAAAAAAAAAGTTAGAGTTCACAGAGAGAGATTGAGAATTTTGAAGAAGATTGTAAGTTGTGTGATCAAAGGAAATAATTGTGAAAGGATTTCAATTCATCTCTCTAATCTATACTCTACGCTAAATTTCTCCAAACCCAAATTCTTATTTTTACGTCATTAAGTTTTCATAAAAAAATGGCTTTCAAAGTTTTCTATAAAGTCTCTCAGAATTGGGAAATGAGTAATGATTATGGGTTATATATGTATGTAATAGATGTTATCAAATCGTATTTAATTATATATATTATGTAAACCATATCATCAAATTCATGAAAACATGTCGATATATATGATTGCCGCAAAAATTACAGAGTTTGGGTTTTGCCCATATGGCCTTATACGTGGTTTTAATATGTCAATCATAAATTATCCCTAAAAATTTACACTTGTATATATTTATGCATGTTGATACGAAGAGACCAAAGTTTAAATGAACTGATTCTTGTTATAACGAATCCGTAGTGTCAATTTTCATGAATTATTTTCAAAACCTTCAAGAACATCAAAGTCAGTGAAATTCACATATTTTAGTTCTGTGATTATGTGTTTTAATGGGTTAAAACCATTCTATAAATGTTGGGTAATGATTATGTATAAATTATATCATGTGGGTATGTCTAAATTGTAGTAATAATATTTTAAATTGAGTTTTTGGTCGTGTCTCGCAATTTTTGCGAATTGCGTAATAGTTTTCGTTCACATTACCATGCCATTCATTCCACATGCCGCCTAAACATCATCACAATAAGCAAGTTTCCAAATCAATATATTATATGTATAAGAAGACGCTTACCATAAGCAATAAGAAATATAAAGACGTAAAAAGTGAAATACAAATACCACTACTCTCCGTAAAGTTCGTAAATGAAATTTTTTAAAATGATTAAGTCTAGCAATGTGTTAAGAACTTAATTAATGAACATGTAAAATGTTAGAAGTATAATGAGATGATAAAATAGATGTTTAACATGTAAATAACATAATTACATGTGTGGATTGAATTATTGAATACATAATTAGCTTGTTATTCATGAAGTGTAAATTATGTGACAAAGTGGTAATTTGACTAAGTATAGTCAATATTCAATTAGACAAAAGAATGAGTTTATGATGATTAGTTAAGTTATAATTAATCGGTATTGTGAATGTGAATGGTATGTAGGATTAAATTCAAAGAACGTGTTTAGTTAAAGTGTAATCTACGCATTTAGGCAAGTTTCCTAACCCTACTTGTCATTATTGTTCAAGTTTATTATTTACCTCGAGTAAATTATCATTACTATTATTCAAGTTCAAATGTTATATTAAAGATTGATTATCTTTTCAAAGCATGATTCAGCTTATACAATAATTGTCCTATTGTATACTTCTTGAGATTATTATTCAAATCGAATATCATTATTGTTGAACCTTATTAGACTAGTGAACTTTATTGATTCAACTAGTCCTTAGTTGATGAACGCTCTAAATTTCGTAACCCTTATTGAATTATCCAAACCAAACTTCCTTTGGTGCGGACTCGAATGTCAAACCGAGATGAACAACCCCGCAAAGGGATTTACTTATGCTAGAGCTGCTAAGATATTGTGCACAAGATGGTACTAAGGGTCGATCCCCTAAGTACGAAAGTAGAAAGGTCCATAGTCTTACGATCAAGTAAAGGTTTCAAGTATAACCCTTGATAACCTAGGACATAGTTCAAGGTCTTATAACCCTCGTAAATCTTTTTGATTCTTGTTATTCATTCTTGATTCAAAAGTTGAGCTTTTATTTCGTAAGTTATTATTTCTCTCGCATGTTATTATTCATTGTTATATTGTTATACTTGTGGGCAATCGTGCTCACTCTTGCGTAATAATAACATTGCGCTAAGAACGAAAAAGAGCGCATTTAACCTTCCACTAGTAAAGGCAAGGGCAAGCTTAGCAAGTAATGAAGACCCATTATTTATGTGATGTAATTAGAATTGATGTTACTTAAGACTTATTGTTTATATTTCCAGATGTATGTTTAAGGTTAGTTTAACTCGGGATTGTATTATTATTCTGATGTTGTAACCCTTAAGGGGAGATTTTATTTCTATCTATTGCATGGTTTGTATTTATTATGGGTAGATAGATAGATGATATTTTTATAAAGGAACACCAAATCCCGTGGAATCAAGTACCCGATTTGGGGGTGTCACAAGTTGGTATCAAAGTCAGAGGTTATGAACCTTAGGTGGGGGAACAACCTTAGTAGTAGCCTTATAGAAAGAACATAGTGATGGAAAACTCTTATCGAGTTCTAGGAAATGAATTTTTGTAATTCATTAAAGATAATAAAAGACTTTATGTGCTTATGTGTTAAATTATGTGCTCACTAGTACGACTTAGTAACTAAAACTCAAAATTTTGTTGTCAGGATGTCTGACGTTGGAGGAACTAGTCGAGCAGGGGAGGAGGAACCCCGAGTACCTATAGTACCTACAGAGGAGGAGCCCAGAGACATTCATGTCGTTAGGGAACAGTTGGTACAGAGGGAGTCATCTCCATTGATCACCGTTGTTGGTCAGGAGCATGAACCTGAGACTGATCCTGAGGAGGATCCTGAGGAGGAATTTGACGAGGAAGAGGAAGAAGAGGAGTTTCCACAGCATTCCATCGATGCTGAGATGTACGACACATTATACGACCGTAACGTGGAGTTACGAGATGAGGTGCAGGATCTGACTGAGCGAGCTATTATTCAAAGAGACATTACTCTCAGAGGTAAGGAGAGAGAGATTTCACTTTTCACTCACGACCGGGAAATGTAGAATGGGATTTGGTCCACGAGAAGGGTCAAACCAAGATAAGACCGCAGAGATAGAAAAGTTGAAGAAGGATCCGAAAGAGAGTTCGAGAGGCTTGCCATAAGCAGGAGGGTCAAAAGAGAGTCACGCCGTACCGATCTTGCAAGAAGAGGATGGTCGTGCAAAGAAGGCAAAGCTTGAGAGACATACTCTACACTTAATCATGCAATGGATGAGGCCCAAGATCGAAGTTTTGAGGTACCCCATCCAGCTCAAGGACTTCCATCGTATATGCCGGATCGCAGGACGATGTCTCGTATCATGGAAGAGGAGCGCAAGCAAGGCTATTCAAAGACCTCGATGCATAAAGGATATAATCTGCTTAATTATGTGAAAGACTTAGTTAGTTTTTATATGTAAATTCCGATATGTTTATGAACGAAGGAATATTTTAATATTTAAATCTCGTGGATTCTTTATCTCAGTGATGGTGGATGTAAATAGCAGCTTATGCTATCGCTTGATGTAAAACTTTTAGTTTGAATTAAATATATTAAGTTGTTTGAGATGATGTGTTAAATGATTATATTAAATTGTTGAGTTAAGTCTTAACTATTTAGAGAATTTAATAGAGATTTAATAAGCATATATTATTCTTAATGTAAATATGCCGCCAAGAAGAAGACAACAACGCCAACCAAATTTCGTGAAGAGTCAACAAACAACAATAATAATGCCAATGCTAATCCTGCAAAAGCAGCTTGGTTAACTTATCGACCGGAGCAATGAATAATCAACCTCAAGCTCCACCAAATACTACGCTTAAAGATTTCAAGGCGGTGGGACCGCCAGAATTAAAGGTTCCATGAACCCGATCGAGGCTCAAACGTGGGTTATGGAAATGGAGAAGGTTTTCGACGCTGCTAGGTTAGAGAAGACCGTAAGACCGCTTTTAACGCTTATGTCAAGTCCGAGGCTAGCTATTGGTGGCAAGCAAACAAAGTTCGTGGAGGTGAAGGTGTAATTACTGGGAGAGATTTAAAGAAATGTTTTTCGAGATGTACTTCCCAACCAGCTCACAGAATCTGTATGGAGGTTCAATTTCTGAATTGAAGCAGGAAAAATATGAGCGCACTGATTATGCGGCAAAATTCAACGAAGTTAGCGAGGTTCGCCCTGTATCAAGTACACACGACGATGAGAGAAAAGGCGAAGATTCAACAAAGGACTAAAGCCTCGGGTGTACAAAGAAAGTATCAATGTTTCAGATAAACACATTTGTTTGAGTATCGAAAAGGCCATCCTCACCAAGGTGGAAGCGATGCGACCAAGTACAATCAAGATCAAGAAGAAGAAGAAAGAGTGAAGGTGAAGGAAATAACAAGGTTAGTGGAAGTGGCACAGAGGTGGAAATTTTAATCAAGAAAAGGTGGAATGACAACTCATCATCTGGGAATCAACAAGGTAGTCAAGAAAAGAATCAAGCATGCCCGACCATGGAAAGCCCATCCGGGAGTTTGTATGAAAGGAAAAAGAGTGTGCTACAATTGTGGTCGAAGGCCACATAAACCTAACCGTCCCTAACCCAAAGAAGGGTGCTTGCTTTACTTGTGGTTCAAAGGACCATCCGGCAAGAGATTGTCCTAAGAAGGGACCGGAGGGTCGATCGAGGAGGAAACCGGGAAACAATAAAGGAAATGCCTTAACTATCACCGACCAACCGCAACAAACCGATCGACCGCCGCCAGACTTTCAAATACGACGGCAGATGCGCTCAATCCGTGATGTGGTGTCGTATCATTCCGATCAATAAAATTAATGCTTATGTTTTATTTGATTCGTGCTACTTGTTCCTTTATATCCGGCGATTTTGCCAAGAATTTAGATTTGCCTAAGGATGAATTGATTATCCCATGAACATAGAAATTGCGTAATAGAGAAATAATCCTCATTAAGTACGTATATAAGAACTGTAGAGTGGATATTAAGGGTAATATCATGAACGAGATCTTATCCCTATTCGACTTGGGGAATTTGACGTTATATTGGGAATGGATCGTTATTCAATTACGGGTCAGAATTGATTGCCAAAAGAAGCGATAACCTTATGACCCCGCCAAAGGTTGTGTTTTATGGTAGTAAGAAGTCGCCTGACAAGCGAAAGTTGTCTCGACGATGATGCAGCCGTAAGTTATTAAGACAAGGTCATGTAGGATACTTAGCTTTATATAGTCGATAAAATGAAAAGAGAATCCAAGGTAAGAAATACCGATTGTGAGGGACTTCACGACGATTTCCGCATTTATTTTCCGTGACTTCCACCAGATAGAGAGGTAGATTTCGTGATCGATTTGGCGCCCCTAACCGCCTCCAATATCGAAGGCACCATACCGAATGGCACCAAGAGAGATGAAAGAACTAATGGTACAACTACAAGAATTATCGGACAAGAAGTACATTCAACCGAGCGACGTCGCCGGGGAGAGCCACGTGTTATTTGTGAAAAAGAAGGATGATCGATGCGCTTCGCATCGACTACAGAGAACTCAATAAGGTCACGATTAAGAACATATATCCATTACCGAGGATCGACGACCTGCTTGATCAATCAAGGGAGCGAGATATTTTTCCAAGATAGACTTGAGAAGCTGCTTATCATCAACTCAAGGTGAGGCCGAGGATGTACCAAGACAAAGGCTCGTAACGCGATATGGTCACTACGAATTTTTAGTAATGTCGTTTGGTCTTACGAATGCTCCCGCAAAGATTTATGGGACTAATGAATGGTGTGTTCAAGCCGCTTTTTGGACAAGTTCAGAGTGGTATTTATAGATGACATTTTGGTATATTCAAAACCAAAGAAGAACACGAAGAGCATTTGAGATTAACATTGAAGTATTGAGAAGGGAAAAGTTGTATGCCAAGTTTTCAAAATGCTAATTTTGGATCGAACGAGTACAATTTCTTGGTCACGTGATCGATAAAAAAAATGGAATTTTGGTAGAGATCCATCTAAAGTCGGGCCGTGATTAATCGGGATCACCGAGAACGCCGCCGTAAGTAAGAAGTTTTCTGGATCAAGGTGATATTATAGAAGGTTCATACAAGACTTTTCCAAGATCGCAACTCCGCTAACGAATTTAACTCAAAAGTCGTGAAATTTGTTTGACGGATAAGTGTGAGGAAAGTTTTCAAGAATTGAAGAAGAGGTTGAGTACGGCACCCGTGTTATCTCTTCCTGATGATACAGAAATTTTGTTGTTTATAGTGATGCGTCGTGATAAAGACTTGGTGCAGTGTCGATGCAAAACGGCAAAAAGTCATCAAGTGATGCATCACGACAATCAAGGATTACGAGAAGGGATATCCACCCCACGACTTGAGAGTTAGCAGCAGCTTGTTTTTGCTTTGAAAATTTGGAGGCACTATCTCTACGGGGAGAAGTGTGAAATATATACTGACCACAAGAGTCTCAAATATATTTTCACGCAGTATGATTTGAATATGCGCAAAAAGAAGATGGTTGGAATTAATTAAGGATTACGATCGTGAGATTTTATACCATCCGGTAAAGCAATGTGGTTGCCGACGCCTTTAAGTAGAAAGGGTCGTGAGAAATTGATGATGTTGATCGCTCAGAGGAGCTAATTGCGTAAATGGAGAAACTAGAGTCGAAAAGTGAAGTATCCTATGGAGATTGATGAGAAGCTATTTCGTATGCAATCTGCACAACTCTACTAGATAAAGTAAAGGAGGCTCAACTTCGTGATCGAAGAATGTAAAAAGGTGACAAAGAAGATATCTCAAGGAACCGAACCGAGATTTAAGATGGATAAGGAAGGAATACCGAGATTTGAGAGTAGAATTTGGGTACCGCCAAAGACAAGAGATTAAGGAAGAAATTTTGAGCGAGGCTCATAGTTCACGATATTCGATTCACCCCGGTAGTACCAAAATGTACCAAGATCTTCGACAACATTTCGTGGGCCAAATTTAAAACGAGATGTTGCGTAATGTGTTGCCAAGTGTCTTACCCGCCGTAAAAGTGAAAGCAGTAACATCGTAGACCAAGTGGATTGCTACAACCGCTAGAGATCCCGTAATGGAAATGGGAACATATTACAATGGACTTCGTGGTCGGCCTTCCGACGACTCGTAAAGGCTACGACGCAAAGATGGGTTATCGCTGACCGACCGACGAAATCCGCACACTTCCTTCCGATCAAAATCGATTCAACTTAGATCACCAAGCAAGGTTATACGTAAAAGAGATTGTTTCGAGGCACGGAGTTCCGGTGTCAATTGTTTCTGATAGAGATCCGCGCTTCACATCGAATTTCTGGAAACGTCTTCAGGAATGCATGGGTACGCAATTGCGAATGAGTACAACATACCACCCTCAAATGTATTTTACAGAGCGAAAGAACGATTCAAACATTAAAGATATGCTAAGAGCCCGTGTAATGGACTTTAAAGGAAATTGGGATGATCACCACCGTTAGTAGAGTTCCACACAACAACAGCTACTACCACGCTAGTATCGGCATGCCGCCTTTACGAAGCGTTATACTACGAAAGTGCGTAACTCCACTTTATCGGGATGAAGTTGGTGAAAGACAATTGCTAGGGCCGTAATCGTACAAAGCAGAGACATGTAAATAGTCAAAGTTATCCGAGCACGATCGGTAGCAAACAAAGATAGACAAGAAATACGCCGATCCACATCGTAAAAATATCGAATTTGAATCGTAGTTATGTTTTCTTGAAGGTCTCTCCTCGAAGGGAAAGATCAAAGTTCTAAAAGAAAGGGAAATTGAGCCCAAGATTCATCGACCATTTGAAGTACTCGAAGAATCGAGAAGTCACAGACGAGGTAGCCCTACCTCCAAAGACTCGAGAATGTCCATAACGCCTTCCATGTTTCGCTTTTACGACCACCCTACAAACCCGATTACAAGCATGTAATTGAATACGAAACCCCTACATTTTGAAAAAGACTTATCTTACGTAAGAAATTCTCGCTCAAATTGTCGATGTAAAAGAACAAGTTCTCGGAAATAAAGTAATACCTTCTGTTAAGGTAATTTGGAGGAACCACAACGCTGAAGAAGCTACGTGGGAACTCGAAGAGAATATGATGAAGAATTACCCTCATTTATTTACTTAATTATGTGTAAGCGATTCTGGGGACAGAATCTTTGTAAGGGGGGGAATGTAACGGGTCAAATTTATTGAGTCGTGATTCTGGGGACAGAATCCTTTTAAGGGGGAAAGATGTGACGAACGAGATTTTTGTAATTTAATTTTAATATTTATTGAAGTAAATAAATATTTTCGATGATTTAATTATTAGATTAAATAATTAATTGATGCAATTGTGGTAGATTAATTTAATTATATGTGTTACATTTATTAAATTAATGTGAGAATTTTTATTATTCAAGTATGTGATTATGTGAGCTTATCAGTATTAAAAGAAATATTTAATAAGCCTAATGTTATTTTAATTAATTTAATTATTAATTAGAGAGTTAATAATTTGACATTATTTATTAATGAGAAATTTAATTATGTGACTATGTGAATTTATGAGAAATTATTATATTTTATTTAAAGTAAATTAAATAAGATATTGATTTATTTTATAAAAGAATGTGACACATGATTTAAACTATATGATAAAAGAGTTTTTTAAATTAAATGGTTTTGAAATCTATTCTTACTAGCCAAACATGGCCTTAAGGGAGGAGTTGAGAGCAAGCTACCCATTATGGGTAATCGACCACCACCACGCGCCGCCTCCTTTTCTTTTATTATCATACGCTTTCTTTTTTCTTTCATTTTAAGTCTGTGAAAAAAAGCAAGAAGATAGAGAGTTCAGAAAGAGAAATTGAGATTTTGAAAAGAAATTGTGAGTGTGATTCAAAGGAATAATTGTGAAAGGATCATCATTCTCATCTCTAATTCATTCTAACTTGGTAATTTCTCCAAACCCAAATTCTATTTTTTACGCTATTTAAAGTTTTCAAAATATGGCTTTCAAAGTTTCTCAGAAAAGTCTCAGAATTGGGAAATGGTATGATTATTATGGATATATATGTAATTTATGTTATCAAATCATATTTTTTATATATATTATGTAAACCATATCATCAAATTTCATGAAAACATATGTCGATATGATTGTCAAAAAATTACAGAGTTTGGGTTTTGGCCATATGGCCTTATACGTGGTATTTAATATGTCAAACATAAATTTTTCCTAAAATTTACACTTGTATATATTTATGCATGTTGATACGAAGAGACCAAAGTTTAAATGAACTGATTCGGTGTTATAACGAATCCGTAGTGTCAATTTTCATGAATTATTTTCAAAACCTTCAAGAACATCAAAGAATCAAAGAAATTTCATATATTTTAGTTCTGTGATTATGTGTTTTAATGGGTTAAAACCATTCTATAAATGTTGGGTAATGATTATGTATAAATTATATCATGTGGGTATGTCTAAATTGCAGTAATATTTTTTAATTGAGTTTTTTGGTCAGTTTTCGCAATTTTCGCGAATTGCGTAATTTCTTCGTTCGCCGCACATGCCTAAATGCTCACGCCTACATCATATTCTAAACATCCAAGCATCACAGCCATGTCCAAATTTGTCCGCAAATAAATGTTCCGTCAAGCAAGAAGAAGAAGACTAAGTAAAAGTAAAAAATAAGCAAACCACTCTCCGTAAAGTTCGTAAAAATGAAATTTTTGTAAAATGATTAAGTCTAGCAATGTGTTAAGAATTTAATTAATGAACATGTAAAATGTTAGAAGTATAATGAGATGATAAAATAGATGTTTAACATGTAAATAACATAATTATATGTGGATTGAATTATTGAATACATAATTAGCTTGTTATTCATGAAGTGTAAATTATGTGACAAAGTGGTAATTTGACTAAGTATAGTCAATATTCAAATTAGACAAAAGAATGAGTTTATGATGATTAGTTGTTATAATTAATCGGTATTGTGAATGTGAATGGTATGTAGGATTAAATTCAAAGAACGTGCTTAGTTAAAGTGTAATCTACGCACGAGGCAAGTTTCCTAACCCTACTTGTCACTATTGTTCAAGTTTATTATTTACCTCGAGTAAATTATCATTACTATTATTCAAGTTCAAATGTTATATTAAAGATTGATTATCTTTTCAAAGCATGATTCAGTTATACAATAATTGTCCTATTGTATACTTCTTGAGATTATTATTCAAATCAATATCATTATTGTTGAACCTTATTAGACTAGTGAACTTTATTGATTCAACTAGTCCTTAGTTGATGAACGCTCTAAATTTCGTAACCCTTATTGAATTATCCAAACCAAACTTCCTTTGGTGCGACTCAATGTCAAATCGAGATGAACAACCCCGCAAAGGGATTTACTTATATGCATAAGCGCTAAGATATTGTGCACAAGATGGTACTAAGGGTCGATCCCCTAAGTACGAGTAGAAAGGTCCATAGTCTTACGATCGTTAAAGGTTTCAAGTATAACCCTTGATAACCTAGACATAGTTCAAGGTCTTATGACCCTCGTAAATCTTTTGATTCTTGTTATTCATTCTCGATTCAAAAGTTGAGCTTTTATTTCGTAAGTTATTATTTCTCTCGCATGTTATTATTCATTGTTATATTGTTATACTTGTGGGCAATCGTGCTCACTCTTGCGTAATAATAACATTGCAGCTTAAGAACGAAAAGAGCGCATTTAACCTTCCACTAGTAAAGGCAAGGGCAAGCTTAATTAGAAGTAATGAAGACTTATTATTTATATTTATGATGTAATTAGAATTGATGTTACTTAAGACTTATTGTTTATATTTCCATTGCATGTATGTTTAAGGTTAGTTTAACCCGGATTGTATTATTATTCTGATGTTGTAACCCTTAAGGGGAAGATTTTATTTCTATCTATTGCATGGTTTGTATTTATTATGGGTAGATAGATAGATGATATTTGTAGATAAAGGAACACCAAATCCCGTGGAATTGAAGTACCCGGAAGTACCCTGCGCAAATTCTGGTGGTCCTAACTCTTTAAACTTCTTGGCTGTGACAAGATGCGCATTGCTATCATTTCCACCCGTATTTTGTACACAAGTCTCCCTCGTCTGATTTTGCATGAACTGCAAAAAGCTTCTAAAATACTGGGTGGTGATTAAAGGTGTCTCCACAGTCTCATTCACTCCATTGTTAATATTCTCAGCTGCCATTCTCAAATACTGCCACAAAATTTGGGTTAATTAACAAATTAACATATCACATATTAACCATATGCTTCAACTGACCAACCAAATAAGCTTAGGTATGACAGACTAGCGAAGGATTACTCGTCTCTCCCCTCCTAGTTCTATTCCCCGATCTACGCCAAAGACCATATCTGTGATGCCCCCAAATTCAGGTACTTGAAACCCGAACTCGGTGCTTCACGATACCATTTCAATGAGCGGAATAATACTAATAATAATAACAATAATATAAAAATCAAACTTAATTTACATATATCAGAGTCTAATCCCAAGTACGCAACCTTTACTATAATTCCTTGCATGATAGATAATACATATCATTGTCTTAATACAGTTTAACTATTACAAAAGATACCATTAATCATATTCTGTTTGCTTTCCTTTTCCCTTATTCTTGGCCGAACCTTCTAGATGTTCACATTTAGCTGAAAACATTTAAATTAAGCAAGGATGAGCATTTGAGTGCCCAGCAAGTAATAACAATTATAAATATAATTAGCTGAAAGAATTAAATATTTTATTTATACATCACTTCTACAACGATCCAATAGTTGTGAAGTAAACTAAACCGATAATAATAAGATAACAACTCTGCATCACATTTTTGAAACTACGTATTGACTATAAATAGAGTTAAGGTGACATTCTATGAATATTATTCTCAATTTTCGAATAGGTTTAGTAGGACTTCATCCGCAACCCGTCATTACTTACGGGCGCGAGGGTGTATATCCCATGGGCCCTATATTGATCAATACTACATGCAAGAACGATATTATCGTTCATCTATCCGCCTTTGGCAAACAAAAAGTTTTCCCATATACTGGATGTTCATACTTAGTCAGGAATCTGAATCAAAACAATTTGATTGGATACAAAAAGGTTTTATCATATTCAACGATATTTCTAAATCTGTGTCGAGCTGGTCAAATAGCTTAGACGGCTTCTACTTATTGTATACGTAATGGAGATCAATAGGTATATATAAATATATCAACATGTGATTAAATACAATGATTATCCAAGTGGGGACACTTATATAGCCATATTTAGAAATTAATGAACAGAATATATATTTGAATTATATAATATAATATCATGTTAATAAACAATGATCGGATATATTATATATAACAATAGGGTTAGTAATCTAGCATAATAATAATATAATTCTGAAACTTTCTTACTCATGTCCATTGCATAAATAAAATGCTTAAGTAGGATACTTGCCTGGTTTGTTGCTTACAATTATGCAACTTAGTTTTATCTTTTATATCGAAACATATCATTAATAAGATCATTTGATCGATTAGAATAACATACTATAACACATAGTACTGCTATTTGCAGTCAGCACATTACCTAATCACAGTGTCACACACATATTCAACAGTCATTAAATCACAAACAAACATTAATATAGTCAAAATATCTAAGTCTAGATCAATTTCTAAAACATATCGGTGTATCGACGGCTTTATCGGGTAATTATCGAGTCTAAGACTCTATCCTGTAGTTCAACATCTGTAAGTATCAGTCATATTATTTTTAAAGCACTTATAATAATTTTTAAAAATTTATTATAATTTATCATAATTTTTCAAACACTGGAATCATTATTAAATGATTTAAATATTAAATAATTCTATTATTATTAATATTTAATTAATATTAAACTATTAATGAAATCATTGCCAAAATATTAAAGTTAATTATAATAACTTAAAATACTTTTAAAGTATTAATATTACCCTTAAATAATTTTTAAAATAATTAAAATAATTTTAAATAATTATCATTAATATTAAAGTATTAATGTATTATTTATCAAAATATTAAAAGTCATTAATTATAACTTAAAATATTTTTAAAGTATTCATATTATCCTTAAATGATTTTTAAAACAATTAAAATCATTTTTAAATAATTACCATTATTATTTCAATATTAATGTTTTATCTATCAAAATATTAAAAATCATTAATTATAACTTAAAATATTTTTAATTCATTTATATCCTTTTAAATGATTTTTAAATTAATAAAAACATTTTAAAACTATTTATTTAATACAATTATTAACTAAATATCATTAATATTAATTTATTTATTTAATTATCCTTTAAATATAAAAATATCTTTAAACACTTTATTTTTATTTAAAATGATTTTTCAAATATTAAAATCGCTTTTTAAACTAATTTATATAATATAATTATTAAATAACTCTAATATCATTAATATTAAAATATTAATATTTTCATGACAAAATATCATAAGTTATATTGTATAACTTCAAATATTTTTATAATCCTTTAAATCATTTTTATATAATTTTAAATCATAAATTCTATTTTTCATAATTTATTTAATACATTTATTTTATAACTTTAATATCATTAATATTAATTAATTAATGAAAATTCATCACAAAATATTACAAGTCATTAAAAATAACTTCAAATATTTTCTTATATCATAATATAATTTTAAATAATTTTTCATGTATTAAAATCATTTTTAAATAATTTATTTAATATTATAATTAAATAAATTAAATACCTTTAATATTCCAAAATATGAAATATATTCAAAATAATTAAAAACTAATTTTTGGACTTTAAAATAATTTTAATAATTTATTTTCTATTTTTAATAGTTAAAAATTAAATTTTCTATTTATTTAATAAAAATAATTAATTTTAGAAATAAATCGTCATTAAAGATGTACTTTATAACGACGTAATCGTCGCTATAGGTGTTCTTCATGTTCTTTATCAAACCCAGAACATTCAAACCCTTTACCAAGCTGCCTACTTTGACCACTCGTAGATCTTAAGTCATATAGATTCTAGGTTGGTATTTATATTTATGTTGTAGTATACATGTAATACTATAACCACAAATCAATAACATGACTAAATCATAACAAAATTGCAAGATCTAAGCTACAGAAGTTATTGTCAGACGTGTTCTTGAGGTTCTGTGTTGCCCAGAAACTCAAGGGTCCTACTTTGACGCTTTATAATTTGCAGTATGTGTCTAGTTTATGAGATACAGTGTCTCCTACTTATAGTCCGGATGTCAAAGTACAATAAAATAACATCCGATCATCATAATATCAACACAAGAAAGATATATGGGCCGGTCAAAGTAGTGACCAGGAACTGTTCTTGAACATTTCTGGGTTTCCAGAAATGTTCTTGAGCAGTTTCGTCAACCCATGTTCGACCAACACTCAAATTGATTCTATTAAGTATTTGGGTAATATAAAAGCTTTATCAGGTAGTCTTCATGTCAGTCTACAATTACAAAACAACAACATGATCAAAACACTTAACAATAACGCAAGATCAAGCGCCTGCAAATCAGTGTCAGGCGTTCTGGGCAAAATCTGGGTTTTCCAGAATAGCCTGTCAATGCCGGTCAACCCTGTTTGACCACTTATAACTTTTAATCTACAACAGATATTGACCTGATTCAAGTTTCATATCAAAGATCTCATGACATAATACAACTTCAAACATTTAAACAACAAAAACACTTATCAGAATGAGATTTACAGGGTCTGACATTCGTTGTCATACCACAAAAAAATAATTCCAGATTTTGAAAAACTTAAATTTCGAGCACTTTGATGTTATGGATCTAACATGTGCCAACCCAGATCACTTATAGACACTACATAGAACATATTAAAACACATAAACACAACTTTTAATAGAAGATCAAGAGTCAAATTTTATACCTTTATGCACAAATCCTTGAATCTATGCCTCGATTTGTTGTTGTGGTGTTAGTGGGGCTTGAATTGTGGACCTGAACTAACACTAGAATTTCGTGGGTTTGGGTGAGAGAAGAGTGAGTTAGGTGTTTATACAAAATGAGCCAATTTATTAGACTTTCTCTCTCTTGATCTATTTAAATGATGGTGAAATGTATATTGCTGGTATATAATAGATGATATCTCAAGCTTTTAGTCACATCGAAGTGGTTAGGTTAGATTACCAACTTCAACTTCTCTAGATTTACAAGTTAGCTCCAAGAATACACAAAAGGGTAAAATGGTCATTGGCCTTATGATTTTAATGGCCAAATTGTAAACTTAACAAACCTCTTATCGACGCCGGGATTTTTGGATGTCCTTTCCGTTACTTGCTCTTTTGGTGTTCTCATTTTAGGTGAGATTTGTTTGAAAAAACAAGTGAAAAGGTCCGAACATGTATAATGTCGATGATGGACCTGTTAAGAGTCGCCATTGGTTGGTTTTTTAAATGGTTGTACCAACACAATCGAGAAAAGGTTTGCACATTGACCCAAAGGATGTGACATCACTATACTGGCCTCGGTGAAACCGAGATTCATTAGGGTTTGGGGACTTGGTTATGCGGGGGAAGGTGTTAGGCACCCAACATCCGTGTTACTACAAGTGACCGCCTCTTTTTAAGAAACTATTATCCTAATGTGTGTGTGTGGGTCAATGTGTCGTTATTTGGAAGTAGTCTATGAGGCCTCGTTCGAACCTATATATACGGGTTTGAATTTATGTAAAAATTCAGTTTTTAGCAAGATATATAGCAATGATGTTTTATAAAAAGGTTTTTCAAACCCTGATGCTCAATAGTAATTGAGACCTTTTACACTCCCATTTTATTAAGTGCTCGGCTTGATTGATTTTATTTAACAGATGCGAAGCATCTGTACGAAAATAATGTACAAAAATAATGCCGACTTCCTCGTGGGTATGGAAACCATCTCGAGGAAATTCGAATAACCGCAAAATAATTTACAAGTCGCTATACAATTTGAAAATGTCCATCACGGGAACCGAATCTAGATCCAATAGGCTGAATCTATGATCACATGATTCCTAGGAGCACAGAATACTGCAATTTGTATGAAAGCAATAAGCAGGTATATATATAAACAATTAGGATTAAAGACCCCTAATTAACATTAAGCTTTATAATTAAACAATTAAAGTTAATAACTTAGCAATTAAGGTTTTAAATTTGGAAATTAGGATTCTATTTATCAATTAGGGTTTTGAAAATTAGGATTCTCCCTAATTATGGTTAATATCTCTAATACCGATCATTACACACATTAGCATAATTACATAACATCCTTAAGTTTTACTTGACTTTTAAATTAGGGTTTAATAGCTTGAACTAGGGTTTTCTAATTTTTAGAAATTGTGGTTTCTAAATATTAATTAGGGTTTA
Organism: Panax ginseng; assembly: GCA_020205605.1. NCBI lineage: Eukaryota > Viridiplantae > Streptophyta > Magnoliopsida > Apiales > Araliaceae > Panax > Panax ginseng. The sequence goes on along the minus strand of CM035140.1, from coordinate 77,386,996 downwards.
CCTAATTAATCAAAAATTATGTAATACACAGCATACATCATATAACACAGTTATATAACAGTGTCGAACTCAACTTGAGTTTTAAATTAGGGTTTCCATTTCAATTAACAAATTATTATTTAAGGTTTCTAATTTAAGAAATTAGGGTTTTAATTTACAATTAAGGTCTCCTATAATTAGGGTTTTCCTAATTAGCATAAAATCTTTATAATACACATCATACCCCACATAACACAGTGAATTAACAGATTTTACAGTCGTAATTGAGTTCGAAATTAGGGTTTAACAGTAATACTAGGGTTTATAAAAATATTATTAGAGTTTGGTCATAATACACCATAATTGACCAAACATTATCAATACGTACATACAGTACATATTTATAGCACTAAAAAATCAAAATATATTTAATATTATATTATTATTCTCATTCCTTGATAAAAATCCAACGTTAGAGTTTGGATTCCATATTTGTTTTATCTGGCTTATATACCTTTATTAATTAAGTTAAAATAATTAACTTAATTAATATAAATTAATTTCATATAATAAAATAAAATAATTATTATAATAATTCTAATAACTATTTTATATATTATTTAAATAATATAAAATCATATTTTCTTGGAAAATAAATCATAAAAACATTTTTTACTATAAAACTAATTATTATAAGAATATAATTTATAATTAGCAATAATTCAAAAAAATTATTTGTAATTATTCTTGTAAAAAATAAATTTTATATTTATCACATAAATGCATACACATTATCTGGCACATATTCTTACCTTTAAAAAAAAAATATACGCAAAATTTCTGATTTAATTATATAGAAAATATCAAGTTATTATATTCACTCTCCCCTATAAAGATTTCGTCCCCATTATCACCATTTTAAAACTTATACTTACTAGGGTACATAGCATACACAATCATTGCAAGTAGATCTCGATCATAATTGATCGAACCGATCTTTAACTTTTCAGCATAAAACTTGTCTATCTGTTTAAACAGAAATTTGATTTCTAAAAGAACTCAAATTCCTCCTTCAAAATAATTTATATAAAATAATTTATTATATATTTACGAAAATCATATATAAGAAAATAAAATTTGATCGAATAATACCTGGAGTTGCATCCTCGGCTGCTACCGAATCCTGAACAGTCATGTAGAAGACTCTTGCGGTTGATTCTATTGGTTGGTTTGTTGAAGTTGGTCTCATTCTCGCCAATGTCCTGCTGCCTTTTTTCGTAATCGCATTCCTTGCCTCCTTTCTCCTTCTTGGACAGTCTTTCACCTTATGCACCCTTAATTCACAAATAAAACACCCACTATACATCATTGGATTGGGGCAGTTAGGAGAGATATGTCCCTCCTGTCGACACTTATAGCAAACTTTCCTTTTCAACACACTCCCGACCTATTTCCGATGTTATCGAAATTATCTCCCTTCATCCACTACAAAAAAATGGGGCTTCAGCAACAACCAATTTTCGTTGCTAAAGGTGCCAAATTTCGTTGCAAAAGGGTTTTGGCAACGACTTTACAGTCGTTGCGTCTTTCGTTGCGCAATGAGCATTGCTAATTGTTCCGCAACGAACGTATTTTTTTCATTGCCAAAACTAATACATTTTGCAACTAAATTTGGCTTTAGTACAGAGACATCGATCCTTTAGCAACAAAATGTATTGTTGCAGAATAATTAAAATTTCGTTACTAAAAACCCCATTTCGTTGCAAAAGTCTACTAATTGGCAACAGAATGAACTATCTTTTTTTGCAACGACCATGCATTTTCGTTGCAATTGACACCATTTTGCAACGACATTTTTCGTTGCAGTAAATTATGAAAATTGTTACCTAAGCTTGCTTTCGTTGCGGAATGTAAACTTTTAGCAATGATTTTCGTTGCTGATTAATTATTTGGCAACGACATTATGTTGAATCAACAACGAAAATGTTTGTTGCTGGTTATTTTTCAATAACAACGAAAGTCTTCGATTAGCAACGACATTATATGTTGCAGTTTCTTTATATGTGCAACGAAAGTTGATATGATTTGTAACGATAAAAAATGTTGCCTTTTATTTTAGTATTACCAACAATATCATCTCCGTTGTTATTAGGTTAATTTTTCGTTGCCAAATATTATATTTTTAATTCCATTAGCAAAGAAAATTTGTTGCTAAATTTATAAAAAAATTGTTACTATATTAAAACTTGTTCAATACTTTGGTAACGAATTATATTGTTGCCAAATCAAATTTTGACATTCTTTTTGTGTACCTGGCTAGCTCAATGTCCCTATAGCAAATAATGGCAAAAATACAAAAAAAAACTAAAATATTATTAACTTAATAAAATCATCCATTACATAATCATTCATTATCTTTACAATTAACCATCTAAAGTTACCACAGTTCTTCAATCAAAGTATATATATCTACATATATAGAGAGAGTACACTTCATAATTTCGTCCCTTGTCTTCCATAAACGTAGCACGGAAATTTGATACCTAGTATTATAAGGCAGGTCATAAAAGCAGTCTTCCTGCACACATTTAAAAATAATAGCAAATCAGAAAAATGAAGCAAATAGGTTACTAGAGGCACTTAGTGCCAACACAATCAGGACATAATTAAAAAGGAGACTCTTGAGACCAAGTTTAGTCTAAGTAACAAGTAAAGATGGAGACTCTTGAGACCATGCATGTAATGTAACATAATTAGTTCCTTTGTTTCTTAGGCCAATATTACATTTTATATGAATTATGGCATAAAACTTTGTTGTTAAAAAGGAAAGTCTTATACATTACTGCCATAGATGTAAGATCATGAGAAATTTGTTGTTAAAAAGGAAATTTCGTTGTCAAGGTAAGCATGCATTACAAGTTATTTTTTGTTGTAATTTTAAGTGTCTTTGACATAACTTCAGTTTATCCTATGTAATCGATTCTCTAATGCTTGGTTCTTCATGGAAGCTTGTCAAGAACATATTCTTAAAAAACGATCGCATAATTTTGAGGAAAGCTGTTGAGATGGCACTCACTCTAGCATTGGAGAGAAAAATCTCAAAATTGAGTATCTTAAGGTCCTATTTGAGTAAGGTTAAGCATATGTATAGTTTATTTATCTGTAATCTTGTTGAAATGCTATGTAATGAATATATGCCATCCAATTACACATTTTTTCGAAGTTATGTATCTGATTCTAGAGAAAGGGTTTGGCTAGTGCAGTTGGCCTAAAAAAATGAAAATAGAAACTTGATCAAAAAAATGAAAATAGAAACTTGATCAAAAAAATGAAAATAGAAACTTGATGCTAGAGAAAGGGTTTGGCTAGTGCAGTTGCCCTCTTTAAGTCCATCAGAGTATCCCCAATTGCTAGTCCAAGTCCCTGCAATTTTACTCCTACTTGTAGTAAATAAAGCATAGCATAGCTGGAATGGTTGTCATTGTACCATATTGATTAGCTTATCTTATCTTAGATTAGATAGATGGAAGAAGGCATAACTGAGCTACTACAATGCAGAGGAAAATTGTGTGCATGGTTAGGAAAAATGCCTTTCCTACTAAAGCCAGTTTGGTTTTGACAGGTCCACTTAGAGGCTTGTAACATAAATGAATAAAATAAGGAGGATTTGCAGAGGCTGCAACAACTCCTAGACAGGAACCCATTTTCAATTCTTCGCACTGCTCTGCATCCAAAATTGTAGCAAAAAGAACATCGTTGTACAATGCCACAATCTTTTTAGCCTCTTCTTCCAGAACCCCGGAGGTATAAGAGCCATCATCAATAACTAACAATCAGTACCCTCTAGCATTGTAGCAAAATAAACATAACTTTTAAACAAAAACTCGAAAGTAAGAAACAAAAAAAATTCACAAACTAAAAGGCTAAACTGGATACATAACTTACATGCTTTTACATTGTCTATCAATAAGTTTACTATATTTACCTTCATTCTGCTTTGCCTTTTTGGGCATTGAGACCTGGTAAAACTTTTTACAGTCAGGCGTCAGCAGATAGGAGATAAAAAAAATCAAAAGTTGGCTCCCCCTTAGATTTTTTATATTGGCATGCACAAGGCATGCCCGAATAAGAAACAGATAGTGAAAACTCAGAATTGTCCATCAATGCTGCTGCACCAGTTACAGGCTTGACAGTGTAGTTGGTAAGGACCATAATGTCTTTAAACTGGTAGGTAGGGGTGCCCAACTTGTCAATTTATGCAAGAAAAGATAAGAACTAAAAAGGGTCATAGTAGTTGTAGATGAATAAGAACAGTAACTACGTACACCCGTTCAATCTTCAATACAAATACAGTAAATTTTAACAGAAGGTACAGAATGAGAAGAAACAAGAGCATTAACAATAGTACTAGCTAGCCTTGCTTTATTGCCCATATATAACCTCATTAAATTCCTGGACTGAAAAAGCTAAAGTTTTGCTACCATTAATTCTATCTCAGACGAGGAAAGAGAAGAAAGGAAGGCTGATTGATAACAGAAAGAACTAGCACAGTCATTCTTACTTGAATTCTACCACTAAATCTAGCTATTAGAATTAAGAGTTGCAAAACTAAACTCAATATATATATTTATCTAATTGTGTAGAGGGTTTGGACATGTGTGAATGATTCTCTTATCGTCGGAATCTGTGGCAGCTAACGGAGATGGACTTGAAGCCATAGCTGCAGCTTTTCCTCCCCTCTTGCCACCACAAGTGCCTTCTTCTGATCTGAAACAGAGCTGGGACATAGAAAAAGAGTCCATCAGAAAAACTGAAATACAGTTTACAGTCCAACATGTTAAAAGCCAGAAAACAATTGCACACAAATTAGGTTATAACTTAATATGTGCTGACATTTAGCTATTCTACTCAATCAAATCTAAAATATGCTAATGCGTTAAGATTATATTTTCAATAACTACACAAACCCCTGACACAAAAATTACATACCAACCCTATTTAAACTAATAACTTCTATCTAATGAGTTAACGAACATATCTAACATTGTCGGCGAATCATATTTCATACCAAAAAAATTGTATAAAAATGTGAAGCAATATAACACTATCAAATGAACAGCAGCTAAATAACAATAAAAGGAGAATTGAGGTTAATCTTACATGAGCCAACAACCACAAACACGAAAAAACCAAGTAATATGGGGCCAACAGGATAGTTATCCCCTTTCTTTGAAACTGTTTCAGGCACGGCTCCTCATTTGGTAATGTTTTTCTGAAACTTCTCCACATTCCTATCAGCAAGCCGTTTTGATGTTGTCTGAAAACAAACAAATCATAGAGTTCATTCAATGATAAGAACCATATAATTTTATGTTGTCTTTCAAGTTTTGATGACATTAATGCAATTTAGAATAAATCATGTATGAAAAGAACTATAGAATCATATACTCCCTCCATTCCAAAATATAAGCTTTGTTGAAGTCAACTTGAAACATTTTCAAAACCAGAATTAACAAGGTTTCCATTAATTTTAGTATGACAACTATTGTAAACTAATCATTATAAGATTTATAGTTTCAAAAATGTTAATGAATCACCTCAATTTTGAGCTTGATAATGTTTTAAATTGACTTTCAAAAGTCAATAATGATAGTATAATTTGGAACGGAGGAAGAATATCAGATCAAGTTTGACTTTCAAAGTCAATATGATATATTTTCAAATTCAAAACTAAAGCGATTCATTCACATTTTTGAATACGATAAAACTTACGATTAATAGTATTCTTTAGTCGGTTAAAAATTTTCATAATTGTGTTGTATATAATCAGTTATATGAATTCATATTAATTTTGAGTTTGAAAAAATATCAAATTGACAAATTTGAAATCGATCCTATATTTTGAAACAAAGAGGGAGTATTGTATACTTCTAAGATCGACATTGATGTTGTAATCAGTAATGTCAAGCCTATCGGTCAACTATTTGGGGAAAATATGATCAAATTATCAAACAACCAAGTTCAAGTAATCAGTACCATAACAAACTGGAAAGTATTGAGGGAAAAAAAACCATGACAAAAAAATATCTTATTTCAAGAGTGTTTGTTTTAAAGTTTTCTATAAGAAAAGAAAACACAGAGATTGACATAAAAGTATGATTTTAAGAAAGAAATTGGAGATTCTACATTTACATTGGGGTTATACTCATAAACCTTAAGGCTATCACCAATTATTATAGAGAATATAAAAACTTTGATCTAATATCACATATCTCAAGTAACAAGCAAAATAAAATCGAAAACCAATCAAAAAAAACCCCTGGAACAGAGAACAATAGAATTGAAAATAGAACGTACCTTGAGATCTGGTGCGAGTTTGGATGCAAGAAAAAGTATATCTAGGGAAACGAGGAGAGAGACTGCCTTCAACAGTGCGTTGTGAAACAAGAGAATAAAGAGTTGGAAACAAAATTGGGGAATAGGGCTGAATGTATTTTCAAATGCCGTAGTTAAGAAATTCATACAAACAACGTATGTACACATATTCGGTATCTGGTATAAGAATCAGTAAAGAAGATTGAGAAAGTAAATTGGAATCATAAAAATTACTAGCAACACAATCAGAGGAGTCATGTAAATCCACTTCTTCCCCGATGATTTTGGGCGTAAATTATGTATGTTGTGCTCGATTTTGCCTCTGCCGGATATAGGAAAATCAATGGTTAAATTGAGATCTGGTTTTGGGATGTGAGATTGAGACTTCACTTGAGAGTTCGAGATCTGGGTACTGGGTCTGGGTTTGGGAATTTAAAATTTATAAACAGATATTTATTTATAAATTTATAAATATTTTATCTAAAATTTATAAAATTTAGATATAAATATTTTTTATAAATATTTATATAAATATTTGTTTACATATATATTTATATATAAAAATATTCATAGTTACTTTATATATATTTAGTTTAATGTTGAGATTTGTTTAATATTTTATTTAGTTTGATAAGAAATTTTGAAAAGAATATGTATGTGTATATATATACACATATATATATATATATATATATGGTAGTAAAATTTATCTAATACATAAAAAATATAGCACATGAAGCATGGAAAAATTTAATAATGGCATATAAGTCAAAAAAAGGTTAAAATTTAAGTTATTGTCAAACACTAAATAATAACAAATGACTTATAACTTAGTTTGACCAACTTATAAGCCATTGTCAAACACCATTTAATTCAAGATATAAAGAGAAATTAATATTTGATTATAAAAAAATTTACAAGTCAAGAAAAAGAAGAATTTGAAAAAGGGGAGTTAAAAGAACTTACACACCATTGGTGCAACTTAATTGGTCTATCTCTGGGTACCATTTAGTAGCGACTTAATCGGTCTTGATTTGGTCACGATTTTTGGTGCAATTTCGGGAGCGATTTCGATTCCTTGCTCATCCTTTGTAAAAAACTAATATGTAAAATAACGAGTCACAAAAATTTTTTATATAAATTATTTTGGAAATTAATAATATTTTTTTTTTTCAAAAGTATAAGTGTGCGAATATGATCATTATAAACTACATCCAATTAACTACAAACTTTAATTTGTGTAAATTAGAAAATATATCTATATGTGATCAATTTTAATTTCAAAAATTATAACTTTTAAAAAAATAAAATTGGGAATTTATTTTGAGACGGACGGAGTAAAACATTTCACTGTATAAAATTGTGTCCAAATAAATATTTATAAACAAATATTCATATTAATTTATCTTTAAATTTTATAAATTTAAAATATTTCATCAAAAATATATAAATTTAGATCTGAATATTTTTATAAATATTTATATAATATTTAGAGATAAATTTATAAATATTTATATGAATATTTGCTTACATATATATATATATATATATATAAAATATTCCTAGTTACTTTATATATAATTACTTTAATGTTGAGATTTGTTTAGTATTTTATTTAATTTGATAAGAAATTTTGAAAGGGATATATATATATATATATATATATATATATATATATATATATATACACACACACACACAAACACACACACATATGTACATAACATATGTGGACGGGCTGACGTAGAGAATATTGAACTTTATCTCAAAAAATATGTTGATGCATAGATTCGAACCCAAGACCTCCAATTTGGAATATTTATCCAATGACTACCCAAGCACATGGGCATAGTTGCTATTATTTTGCAAGGATTAATATTTATAACTGAACAAAACATTTCTCTCAAATTAAAACAAATCCCCTTTCCTTAGATTTGTTACGTACATATATAAATATACATAACTAATTGCATGATAATAATAATAATAATAATAATAAAAGTCATAATAATAATAATAAAAAAAGTCATAATAATAATAATAGTACTAATAATAATAACAATAACAATAACAGTAATAATAATAATAATAATAATAACAATAATAATAATAATAATAAAAGTCATAATAATAATAATAATTATTATTATTATCATCTTAATTTAAGGCAACATTTTAATAGTCGTTGCAAAAAGTTGTATAAAATATGCAACGAAAATAAAAATTGTTGCCAATGAAGGTGGTCTATATTAGGCAACGAAATATAGCAACAAAAAACTTTCGTGCACGATGAGGAGAAATCAAGTGGTTAGAAATTTTGCAATGAATTTCTAACAAATTTGTTTCTAAATTTTGCAACTACTTATGAATTTCGTTGCAATAAGTGAAAGTCTGACACAATCTGCAACGATGGATAAGTTTCGTTGCTAAATATACACTTTTAGCAACGACTTATTGAAAAATTGTTGCTAAAGCCCTATTTTTAGCAACAAAAAAACTTTCGTTGCCCACGATGATGGGAAAGCAATTGGCCGAAAATTTTGCAATGAATTTCTAACGAAATTTTTTCCCGCTATTGAATTAGCAACGAATTTTTGCAACGACTTATGAATTTTGTTGCAAAAAGTGAAAGCTTGACACAATCTGCAATGAAGGACAAATTTTATTACTAAACATACAATTTTAGCAACGACTTATAAAGTCATTACCCGAAAAATTGTTGCTAAATGCCCATTTTTTGTTAGTGATCGTATAGGTGGCAAAAGTTATCTTTTGCCCCTCCGTTATCCTATCTATCACAAATGCGTCAACAGGGTCAGTTGATCTTCTAAATTCTAGCAGTACGATTGCCTTGAAGTCTTTGCCATTTGCCAATCGATTTCTTGGCTGATTTCCCACGGCTGGTATTCCATTCTGCATAACTTGAACTACCATATTCGCAAAATTCTGTGTCGGGTCTGGTTGTCCTCCAACTTTGTTGACAGGTTCATCTGTCCTTTGTTTTCATTTTCGTCTTGGCGGAATTATCATAAATTATTCCTTATTAACTTACATTCTAAACCTTATCGTATACACTTAAAATATAACGCGAAATTTTCTACTCAAATAATCATGTACTCAAAATATTAGATTTTGAAAACTAGGTATACTGAATTAACTAGTGATCAGATAAATAATTACTATCTTTATACCAAACTTATTTCATTAATCCATCATAGATTCATATTCATAACACTTGACATACCATAGCACATTGCTTTAAACATCCGCTATCCCTTTGTGACTCAAAAGTCGGGAATCGCTGCCACAACTTATATAAAAGTTGAAAATATTACCTTATACAGACATACCTATCATATACACGACATAGAGTCATACATATTCAAGTAATACTAATACTACTTATTTCTTACGCCTTCACTAAGGATCAGTTGCTTAGTATTCTATATATTCTCATCATCCTCAATAATCCATTCACACATAACTATTCCTAGTTCGTCAAACCACACTCATAAGTTCAGGAACTTTCCACAACCATATGAGTTTAAGAACTTATCCTAGTCAGACCTTTGGCGTCCATTCACTGAGGGGTTCAAAAATTTCATATAATTATGAGTCATGAACTTACCATAAGTATGAGTTTTAAGAACTCGAGCTTGACCATATATTCTTTAACTATACTCTAGTTATCAGTCATACTACCGTTTTTGGGCCGGTACCACATTTTTCCAGTATAATCACCTCATTTAGGTAGCTTTCAATGTGAGTCTCTATTTCAACTATTGGCTTTAATATTGGCTCGATTATGGAGATTGGCTCCTTCTTTACGATCTGAGGGTATCCTAATCCTTTCTATTTGACATTTATACACATAAATTATCCTGACTAGCATATAATATATACACACAGCAAATAATAGTTTTATATACATTATCTTTTATTTTGTTTTACGATGAATTTATTCAATTCATCTCCTTATAAACTCTATATGAGTTATTTGTATTTTCAACATTTTCCTCTGTTCTAAGGTTATAGCCTAAGGTCTTACCCACCTAAGGTTTCTAACCTATAGCTCTGATATCATGCTGTGACTCCCCCAAATTCAGGTACTTGAAACCCGAACTCGGTGCTTCACGATACCATTTATATGAGCGGAATAATACTAATAATAATAACAATAATATAAAAATCAAACTTAATTTACATATATCAAAGTCTAATCCCAAGTACGCAACCTTTACTATAATTCCTTACATGATAGATAATACATATCATTGTCTTAATACTGTTTAACTATTACAAAAGATACCATTAATCATATTCTGTTTGCTTTCCTTTTCCCTTATTCTTGGCCGAACCTTCTAGTTGTTCACATTTAGCTGAAAACAGTTAAATTAAGAAAGGATGAGCATTTGAGTGCCCAACAAGTAATAACAATTATAAATAAAATTAGTTGAAAGAATTAAATGTTTTCTTTATACACCACTTCTACAACGATTCAATAGTTGTGAAGTAAACTAAACCAATAATAATAACATAACAACTCTATATCACATTTTTGAAAATACGTATTGACTATAAATAGGGTTAAGGTGACATTGTATGAACATTGTTTCCAATTTTCGAATAGGTTTAGCAGAATTTCATCCGCAAATCGTCATAACTTACGGGAGCGAGGGTGTACATCCCATGGGCCCTGTATTGACCAATACTACATGCAAGAACGATATTATCGTCCATCTATCTGCCTTTGGCGCACAAAAAGTTTTCCCTTGTACGGGATGTTCATACTTAGTCAGGAATCCGAATCAAAACAATTTGAGTGGATACAAAAAGGTTTTATCATATTCAACGATATTTCTAAATCTGTGTCTAGCCGGTCAAATAGCTTAAACGACTTCTACTTATTGTATACATACTGGAGATCAATATATATATATATCAATATGTGATTAAATACAATGATTATCCAAGTGGGGACACTTGTATAACCATATTTAGAAATTAACAAACAGAATATATATCTGAATTATATAATATAATATCACATTGATAAACAATGATCGGATATATTATATATAACAATAGGGTTAGTAATCTAGCATAATAATAATATAATTCTGAAACTTTATTACTCATGTCCATTGCATAAATAAATTAAATGCAAAGGTAGGTTACTTGTCTGGTCTGTTGCTTATAGTTATGCAACTTAGTTTTATCTTTTATACCGAAACCTATCATTAATAAGATCATTTGATTGATTAGAATAACATACTATAACACATAGTACTACTTTTTGCAGTCAGCACATTACCTAATCACATTATCACACACATATTCAATAGTCATTGAATCACAAACAAACATTAATACAGTCAAAATATCTAAGTCTAGATCAATTTACAAACATGCCGATTATGCAAGCGGCTTTATCGGGTAATTATCGAGTCTAAGACTCTATCCTGTAGTTCGACATCTGTAAGTATCAGTCATATTATTTTTAAAGCACTTATAATAATTTTTAAAAATTTATTATAATTTATCATGATTTTTCAAACACCGGAATCATTATTAAATGATTTAAATATTAAATAATTCTATTATCATTAATATTTAATTAATATTAAACTATTAATGAAACCATTGCCAATATATTAAAGTTAATTATAATAACTTAAAATACTTCTAAAGTATTAATATTACCTAAATAATTTTTAAAAGAATTAAAATCATTTTAAATAATTATCATTAATATTAAAGTATTAATGTATTATTTATCAAAATATTAAAAGTCATTAATTATAACTTAAAATATTTTTAAAGTATTCATATTATCCTTAAATGATTTTTAAAACAATTAAAATCATATTTAAATAATTACCATTAATATTTAAATATTAATGCTTTATCTATCAAAATATTAAAAGTCATTAATTATAACTTAAAATATTTTAATTCATTTACATCCTTTTTAAAAGATTTTAAATTAATAAAACCATTTTAAAACTATTTGTTTAGTACAATTATTAAATAAATTTAATACCATTAATATTAAATTAATATCATTAATATAAATTTATTTATGTAATTATCCTTTAAATATAAAAATATCTTTAAACACTTTATTTTCATTTAAAATGATTTTTCTAATATTAAAATTATTTTTAAACTAATTATTTAATATAATTATTAAATAACTCTAATATAATTAATATTAAAATATTACTATTTTTCATGACAAAATATCATAAGTTATATTGTATAACTTAAATTTTTTTATAATCCTTTAAATCATTTTTATATAATTTTTAAATCATAAATTCTATTTTTCATAATTTTTTTTATACATTTATTAAATAATTTTAATATCATTAATAATAATTAATTAATGAAAATTCATCACAAAATATTACAAGTCATTAAAAATAACTTAAAATATTTTCTTATATCATAATATAATTTTAAATGATTTTTCATGTATTAAAATCATTTTTAAATAATTTATTTAATATTATAATTAAATAAATTAAATACCTTTAATATTCCAAAAATATTAAATATTTATGAAATATATTCAAAATAATTAAAAACTAATTTTTGGAGTTTAAAATAATTTTTAATAATTTATTTTCTATTTTTAATAATTAAAAACTAATTTTTCTATTTATTTAATAAAAATAATTAATTTTAGAAATAAGGTGTCGCTAAAGACTGCATATAGCGACAGAACTGTCGCTGTGAGACCCCGAATTTTATGAAATGAAAGTATTCAATTTTCTTATAATTATTATTCTATTTAGTAAATGGTTAAATTGATAAAAGGTTAAAGTTAAGGGTGATATTTAAAAATTTTGCAAAGTAAACAAGTTGTTATAAAATATTCGTTGTGTCGGGGAATATTCGTTTTAACAAGGAATATTCGTACGACGACACAATTATTGGTGGACCCCACAACGGATAGTTAGAAAACGATAGAAATATCATTATAAAAATAACGGCGGAAGTTTTACCGTTAAACTGTTGAAACACCCGGTGTTAAAAGTACAGTAATACGCGTGGTTGCATAGTAGCACACGATATTGATTATTGATGCTTACGTAAGAAGTCACTCAGTTTTGTTCAATTATTGCTACAGTAATTGTTGCATAGTATCTCACGTTATTTGATTCAATTATTGTCGATATTTTATATATTATTAAATCAATAATTGAGATGAAAGAGTTATTAATATTATTATTTGTAATATTGACAATGTCTAGAAGTTCACATCGGAGAGGTTTTGTCACCTAATTCAAGCAGCTATAGTGAAAAATCCTTATTGGAAAGCCCCATCTTTCCTGAGAACGACCTGGTTGTTAAATATTGCGAATTATAATAATGATGATAAATGTTGTTAAAAATATTGAGGTGATTTTTATGAAGTATTGCTGTAAATATTAACGTATTATTTGGACCCCCATTTACCCATTTTTTAAAAATTCGGTAAAAATTTATTCTTTATAATAAAGGTGGTGCCCACATGTGGGGGCCACATATGGACCCACGTGTGGAAGAAATGGATGAAATGAAATTGGGGTGGGGGGAGGAAACGTATTTGGGAGGGAATTGTTATTTATAACATGTGGTTATATATATATATATATTATATTAGTTTTTGTTTTTATGTATATATATATGTATATAATTATTATATACTTATATATATATATATATATATATATGGATGTCTGATGAAGTGTGGGAAAAGGGGAAATGCATCACACGGGTGATGCCGTGTGATGCATGTAATTTATAAAAAATATATATATTATATAAAGTTTTGTTTTATTAGATTATAAATAGAATATATTATATTTTATTGTGTAAAGTACATCATAGTAAAATCAAAATTTTAAAATTTTCAGCCGGTGAACGCCCGTGACTTCCTCCTTCACTGTGCATCCAAATAGTATCCTTTCAATTCTTCTATAAATAGGATGTTTAGTTAGAATTGAAAATCACATCAGAATCAGAGAATTCTTCTTTTATAATATTGAGCATATTTCTTTCGAGTTTTAGGAAGCTTTGAGTGTAGAAAATAGTGAAAGTTTTCTTCAAGAATATATCCGCTATACCAGTTGGAATACTCTTCTTTTCAAGGTAAGGGATGTTATTTTGGTTCAATATTCGCTTAAAATAATATTTTCTTCCATACTCTGTAGTATGTAAGTAATATTATTTCGTTTCAGATTTTGAATTCTACACTCATTTTGTTAAAGTTTTGGCTTCTATACTCCATGAAATTAGTAGAATATCCTTGATATTTGCACATCATCTAGTATCTTTTCATGAAAATATTATTCTGAGCATTCTTGATAAGTTTTAACTTTTTCATGCCAGGGTACTATTCACGGGGTTACTATTCTCGAAGTTACTATTCACGGGGTACTATTCACTTAGTTAATATTCACCCGGGGTACTATTCATGACAAAAATTGATTTCTTTTCGGTCCAAATCATTTTTGATACAATATTATTCTCGAATTTTACTCCACAAAGCAGTATCATGTTGACAATTTAGACATTATTGAATTCTGGATAAATTTTAAATCTTTAAAAATTTATCATTTGCTTTCTTTTAATTGAATTCTTATATCATTGTCATCATCTTCATGCTTATATTATGTTGAAAGTCATATGTGGCCGTAGTGTATAGATGGACTTGGTATGATTATGACTAGGGATTATTCGGTATAATCATGATCGTAATTTTACAAATGATGTGGTAAAAGTCTTCATTAGCCGTAGTGCATTGATGGACAGTTTTTGGTATGATCATGACCATGGGTTCTCTTCGGCCAAGGGTGCAAAGATGAATTATTTTATGGCATGATCATGATCGTTGATGAAAACACGATTATCATTGGCCCATAGTACATGGATAATTTGTGGTCGTGATACTAATGAATATCCTTTGCCTGTAGTGCAGGGATGATTCAATGATGTGGATTAATTATTGAGCTGAGTCTCAGCGATGAAATATAAATTCATAGATGTGATAATAATGAATATCCTTGGCCTGTAGTGCAGGGATGATTCGATGATGTGTATTAATTATTGAGCTGAGTCTCAGCGATGAAATATTAATTCATAGATGTGATAATAATGAATATCATTTGCCGTAGTGCATGGATAATTCATGGATGTGATACTAACGAATATCCTTGGCCGTAGTGCATGTATAATTCGGTGATGTGAATTATTTATTGAGCTAAGTCTCAGCGATAAAATATTGATAATAAACTTTTAATTCGTAAAAGATAGTAGATATCATGCTCTACTTAACTCTTCTAAAATCTGATTTGCATGTCTTTTTGGCACGTAGTGTAAGGATGAATTGTTAATGAATATCTTTGGCGTAGTGGGAAAGATGAATTTATTAGTATGATTATGGACATAAATTATGATTTGGTATAACCATGGTCTTTGATATTTCTGGTAAAGACAGGTGATGAAAATATCTTCGTCCTGGGTGCGAAGAGGAATTTAGAACCACAATTATGATTATGAGTTATTCACCTGATTGTGGACAGGAATTGTTGACTAATGTTACAGGGATAAAACATTGTTGGTGGATTTTTAACGTGGAGAAGATAATAGACTTTATGGTCTATTTGACACTTCTAATGGATTGTTCGTTCCACTGCAACTATGGTTGGAAAGTTTTATAATCTCCCATATGTTCTAAATCTCTGATTCATTACTGACGAAGGCTATTGTTAATTTAATTATCTTTAGTCATGATATTCTTTACTGGGATAGTTGTGCTCACCCTTCTGCTTCACAATTCCTTTCAGGTAATAAGAGTGTAGCTAGGTCGAGCGGGGGTAACAGGAGAATAGAACGGTGGTCTCTAGCTGTGGAGGTTCTCCCTAAACAGTATAAAAAAGTGTGTTGTATTTTATACATCATTTAGTAGTTATATTTGGTGAATCAAATAGGGTGAGGTGAACCCAATGTTGAAAGGGTGTTTTTGCCACTATCATACAAGATGTCTAATGATAGACAACTTCGTGTTATCATAAGACAGGGTTGTGCATATCCACTTGCTGAGTATATCTACGTGCACTACCTATATGATCTTGGAGTTTGTTTGGAGTATAATTATCAATTGGAGACAATGGAGATAATTATATATTAAGAGAAGACTCACCATTGAAAAGAAGATGATAACAATCTTCTCATTTTTCTTTGGGGACTATTGGGTCAACCAAAGATAATTCTTGAGTCATATGATAACTTAGACGCATGGCCTCCCATGTACGAAGGTTTCCTTGAGCATTTTCCAAAGATTTTAATTTCTAAAATAAATTTTTTGACTGTACCTTTATGTAAGTTACCATTGTAAGGTGTTGTGGTCAAGGCACTATGAGAGTTACATATAATTGTATTAAAACCCACAGTTTAATTGTAGTCGTATTCTGCACGACAGTTGTATAAATGGAGTTGTCAGTAGTTTATTTTTTTAGCGACTCAAGATGGGTGATGTATACCTATTTTGGGGGCGTCACATTTTGTAGAAGAGCTTAGGGATATGGTCACTGGCGGAGATATGAGTCTAGAACTAGGAGGGGAGAGACGAGTAATATACTTCGCTAGTGTGTGACTTACCTAAGCTGAAATTGTTTAACTTGATAAGTTGACAAATTGTGATATGTCAATTAACCTTTGTTTTGAAGATATATTCTAGAATGATATCTGAAATACAGGAGATGAGCAATGGGAAAATCATGATACAGAGGAAATAACTGGGAAGGTACAATCCAAAAAAAAAAAATAAGGTATTCTCATCTCTTCGAATACCAGGTACGTACGTAAATTTTGAGGGCGAAATTTCATAAGGAGTGGCGATTGTGAGACCCCGAATTTTATGAAATGAAAGTATTAAATTTTCTTATAATTATTATTCTATTTAGTAAATGGTTAAATTGATAAAAAATTAAAGTTAAGGGTGATATTTGAAAATTTTGCAAAGTAATCAAGTTGTTATAAAATATTCGTTGTGTCGGGGAATATTTGTTTTAACAAGGAATATTCGTACGAGGACACAATCATTGGTGGACCCCACAACGGAAGTATTGTTGTAGTTAGAAAATGACTGAAATATCTTTATAAAAATAACGACGAAAGTTTTACCGTTAAACTGTTGAAACACCCGGTGTTAAAAGTACAGTAATACGCGAGGTTGCATTGTAACACACGATATTGATTATTGATGCTTACATAAGAAGTCACTCAGTTTTATTCAATTATTGCTATAGTAATTGTTGCATAGTATCTCACGTTATTTGATTCAATTATTGTCGATATTTTATATATTATTAAATCAATAATTGAGATGAAAGAGTTATTAATATTATTATTTGTAATATTGACAATGTCTAGAAGTTATGTCAAGGAGAGGTTTTGTCACCTAATTGCGCGCCATTAGGAAGAAATCCTTATTGAAAAGCCCCATCTTTCTTGGAAATAACCTGGTTGTTAAATATTGCGAATTATAATAATGATGATAAATGTTGTTAAAAATATTGAGGTGATTTTATGAAGTATTGTTGTAAATATTAACGTATTATTTGGACCTCCATTTACTTAATTTTCAAAATAATCGATAACAATTTATTCTTTATAATAAAGGTGGGGCCCACATATGGGGGCCACATATGGGACCCACGTGTGGAAGAAATGGATGAAATGAAATTGGGGTGGGGTGGGGTGGGGTGGGGTGGGGGAAGGAAACGTATTTGGGAGGGAATTGTTATTTATAACATGTGGTTATATATATATATATATATATATATATATTATATTAGTTTTTGTTTTTATATATATATATATATATATATATATATATATATATATATATATGGGATGTCCATGAAGTGTGGGAAAGGGAAAGGCATCACATGGGTGATGCCGTGTGATGCAGGTAATTTATAAAATATATTATATATATATATATATATATATTATAAAGTTTTATTTTATTAAATTATAAATAGAATATATTATATTTTATTGTGCATAGTACAACATAGTAAAATCAAAATTTTTAAAATTTTCAACCGGTGAACGCCCGTGACTTCCTCCTTCACTGTGCATCCAAATAGTATCATTTTCATTCTCCTATAAATAGGATGTTTAGTTAGAATTGAAAATCACACCAGAATAAGAGAATTCTTCTTTTTATAATATTGAGCGTATTTCTTTCGAGTTTTAGGAAGCTTTGAGTGTAGAAAATAGTAAAAGTTTTCTTCAAGAATATATCCGCTATACATGTTGGAATACTTTTCTTTTCAAGGTAAGGGATGTTATTTTCATTCAATATTCGCTTGAAATAATATTTTCTTCCATACACTGTAGTATGCAAGTAATATTATTATTTTTCGAATTTCGAATTCTATACTCATTTTGTTAAAGTTTTTGCTTCTATACTCCATGAAATTAGTAGAATATCCTTGATATTTGCGCATCATCCAGTATCTTTTCATGTAAATATTATTCTGAGCATTCTTGATAAGTTTTAACTTTTTCATGTCGGGGTACTATTCACGGGGTTACTATTCCCGAAGTTATTATTCACGGGGTACTATTTACTCAGTTAATATTCATCCGGGGTACTATTCATGACAAAAATTAATTTCTTTTCGGTCCAAATCATTTTTTGATACAATATTATTCTCGAATTTTACTCCACAAAGCAATATCATGTTGACAATTTAGACATTATTGAATTCTGGATAAATTAAAATATAAATCTTTAAAAATTTATCATTTGCTTTCTTTTAATTGAATTCTTATATCATTGTCATCATCCTCATGCTTATATTATGTTAAAAGTCATCTGTGGCCGTAGTGCATAGATGGACTTGGTATGATTATGACCAGGGATTATTCGGTATAATCATGACCGTAATGTTACAAATGATGTGGTAAAAGTCCTCATTGGGTCAGAAGTGCATTGATGGACGCTTTTTGGTATGATCATGACCATGGGTTCTCTTCTTGATCGAGGTGCAAAGATGAATTGTTTTATGGCATGATCATGACCGTTGATGAAAACACGATTATCCTTGGCCCGTAGTGCATGGATAATTTGTGGTCGTGATACCAATGAATATCATTGGCCTGTAGTGCATGGATGATTCGATGATGTGGATTAATTATTGAGCTGAGTCTCATCACTGAAATATTAATTCATAGATGTGATAATAATGAATATCCTTGGCCTGTAGTGCATGGATGATTCGATGATGTGGATTAATTATTGAGCTGAGTCTCAGTGATGAAATATTAATTCATGGATGTGATAATAATGAATATCATTTGCCGTAGTGCATGGATAATTCATGGGTGTGATACTAACGAATATCCTTGGCCGTAGTGCATGGATAATTCGGTGATGTGGATTATTTATTGAGCTGAGTCTCAGCGATAAAATATTTATAATAAGCTTTTAATTCGTAGAAGATAGTAGATATCATGCTCTACTTAACTCTTCTAAAATACAGTTGCATGTCTTTGGCCTGTAGTGTAATGATGAACTGTTAATGAATATCTTTCGCCCGTAGTGGAAAGATGAATTTATTAGTATGATTATGGATAGGAATTATGATTTGGTATAACCATGGTCTTTGATATTTCAGGTAAAGACAGGTGATGAAAATATCTTCGTTCTGGGTGGGAAGAGGAATTTAGAACCACAATTATGATTATGAGTTATTCACCTGATTGTGGAGAGGAATTGTTGACTAATGTTACAGGGATAAAACATTGTTGGTGGATTTTTAACGTGGAGAAGATAATAGACTTTATGGTCTATTTGACTCTTCTAATGGATTGCTCGTTCCACTGCAACTATGGTTGAAAAGTTTTATCATCTCCCATATGTTCTAAATCTCTGATTCATTACTGACGAAGACTATTGATAATTTAATTATCTTTAGTCATGATATTCTTTACTGGGCTAGTTGTGCTCATTCTTCTGCTTCATAATTCCTTTTAGGTAATAAGAGTGTAGCTGGGTCGAGCGGGGGTAACAGGAGAATAGAACGGTGGTCTCTAGCTATGGAGGTTCTCCCTAAACAGTATAGAAAAGTGTGTTGTATTTTATACATCATTTAGTAGTTATATTTGGTGAATCAAATAGGGTGAGGCAAACCCAACGTTAGAAGGGTGTTTTTGCCACTATCATACAAGATGTCTAATGATAGACGACTTCGTGTTATCATAAGACAGAGTTGTGCACATCCACTTGCTGAGTATATCTACGAGCACTACCTATATAATCTTGGAGTTTGTTTGGAGTATAATTATCAATTGGAGACAATGGAGATAATTTTATATCAAGAGAAGACTCACCATTGGAAAGAAGATGATAACAATCTTTTTCATTTTTCTTTGGGGACTATTGGGTCAACCAATGATAATTCTCGAGTCATATGATAACTTAGACGCATGACCTCCCATGTACGAAGGTTTCCTTGAGCATTTTCCAAAGATTTTAATTTCTAAAACAGTTATTGACTGTACCTTTATGTAAGGTACCATTGTAAGGTGTTGTGGTCGAGGCACTATGAGAGTTACATATAATTTTATTAAAACTCACAGTTTAACTGTAGTCGTATTCTGCATGACAGTTGTATAAATGGAGTTGTCAATAGTTTATTTTTTGGCGACTCAAGATGGGTGATGTATACCTATTTTTGGGGCGTCACAGTCGCTATAGGTGTTCTTCATCAAACCCAGAACATTCAAACCCATTACCAAGCTGCCTACTTTGACCACTCGTAGATCGTAAGTCATACAGATTCTAGGTTGGTATTTATATTTATGTTGTAGTATACATGTAATACTATAACCACAAATCGATAACATGACTAAATCATAACAAAATTGCAAGATCTAAGCTACAGAAGTAATTGTCAGACGTGTTCTTGAGGTTCTGTGTTGCCCAGAAACTCAAGGGTCCTACTTTGACGCTTTATAATTTGCAGTATGTGTCTAGTTTGTGAGATACAGTGGCTCCTACTTGTAGTCCGGATGTCAAAGTACACTAAAATAACGTCCGATCATCATAACATCAACACGAGAAAGATATATGGGCCGGTCAAAGTAGTGACCAGGAACTGTTCTTGAACATTTCTGGGTTTTCCAGAAATGTTCTTAAGCAGTTTCGTCAACCCATGTTTGACCAACACTCAAATCGATTCTTTTAAGTATCTGGGTAATATAAAAGCTTTATCATGTAGTCTTCATGTCAGTCTACAATTACAAAACAACAACATGATCAAAACACTTAACAATAGCACAAGATCAAGTGCCTGTAAAATCACTGTCAGGCATTTTGGGCAAAATCTGGGTTTTCCAGAACAACCGGTCAATGCCGGTCAACCATGTTTGACCACTTATAACTTTTAATCTACAACAAATATTGACCTGATTCAAGTTTCATATCAAAGATCTCATGACATATTACAACTTCAAACATTTAAACAACAAAAACACTTATCAGAATGAGATTTACAGGGTCTGACATTCGTTGTCATACCACAAAAAAATAATTCCAGATTTTGAAAAACTTAAATTTCGAGCACTTTGATGTTATGGATCTAACATGTGCCAACCCAGATCACTTATAGACACTACATAGAACATATTAAAACACATAAACACAACTTTTAATAGAAGATCAAGAGTCAAATTTTATACCTTTATGCACAAATCCTTGAATCTATGCCTCTGATTTGTTGTGGGTGTTAGTGGGGCTTGAATTGTGACTGAACTAACACTAGAATTTCGTGGGTTTGGGTGAGAGAAGAGTGAGTAAGGTGTTTATACAAAATGAGCCAATTTATTAGACTTTCTCTCTCTTGATCTATTTAAATGATGGTGAAATGTATATTGCTGGTATATAATAGATGATATGCTGAAGCTTTTAGTCACATTGAGTGGTTAGGTTAGGTTACCAACTTCAACTTCTCTAGATTTACAAGTTAGCTCCAAGAATGCACAAAAGGGTAAAATGGTCATTGGCCTTATGATTTTAATGGCCAAATTGTAAACTTAACAAACCTCTTATCGACGTCGGGATTTTTGGATGTCCCTTTCCGTTACTTGCTCTTTGGTGTTCTCATTTTAGGTGAGATTTGTTTGAAAAAACAAGTGAAAAAGGTCCGACATGTATAATGTCGACGATGGACTGTTAAGAGTCGCCAGTTGGTTTTTTTAAATGGTTGTACCAACACAACCGAGAAAAGGTTTGCACATTGACCCAGTGATGTGACACTGCTATACGGGTCGGTGAAACCGAGATTCATTAGGGTTTGGGGACTTGGTTATGCGGGGGGAAGGTGTTAGACACTTCAGACATCCGTGTTACCCACCACGACCGCCTCTTTTAAGAAACTATTATCTGAATGTGTGTGTGTGTGGGTCAATGTGTCGTTATTTGGAAGTAGTATGAGGCCTCGTTCAACCTATATATTACGTGGTTTGAATTTATGTAAAATTCGGTTTTAGTAAGATATATAGCAATGATGTTTTATAAAAGGTTTTTCAAACCCCGATGCTCAATAAGTAATTGAGACCTTTTACACTCCCATTTTATTAAGTGCTCGGCGATTGATTTTATTTAATGAGATCTGAAGCATCATGCATTTAAAATAATGTACAAAAATAATGTCGACTTCCTCGTATGGAAACCATCGAGGAAATTGAGACACCATAAAATAATTTACAAGTCGCTTACAAATTTGAAATGTCCATCACGAACCGAATCTAGATCCAATAAATTTGAATCTATGATCACATGATTCTAAAGCAGCAATAGAATCTTTGCAATTTGTATGAAAGCAATAAATGGTATATATATAAAAGTCAGTAAATATATATATACGAGATGGGATCACCAACCACGAAGCACCTCCACGGGGATCGAAATTTAAATAAAGGTGTTAAAAGCTATCAACCACTACGGAGGAAACTCAAAAGGACAAAACGTAAATAAAGTCAGTAAATACTATTAACCACCACGAAAAAATACTATAAAGCGGAATTAAATGTAAAAAAAGTCAGAAAAGCGTCAGTACGCCACGAAGGAAACTCCAGGCGGATAATATATATATATATATATATATATATATATATATAAGCAATAAACGCATTCCGGATGTAAAATACGGGCTCATCGAATGAGTTCGACCATACGATTCATATATATAAGTATATATATACAAAAGCGAAGAAACGCCCGCACCAAAGTTCAGCTCATCGAACAAAGTTCGACACACAATTAATATATATAAATGTAAATATATATATATATATATATATTAAAGCAAATATACGCTCCAGACCGAAGTCTAGGCTCATCGAACAAAGTTCGACACACAGTTAATATATATAAATTTCTCCGGAGTCAAATTTAATCGTTGAGCGCAAGTAGAAGAAATAAAAGAATGGGTAAAACTGGTATCAAATAAAGTATAGACTTCGCAAGAGTTTATGATAAGCTTACCCATGATGACCTCATTCGGGTTCCTTGCTTTCTGGGAGGTCACAACAATGACCTCATTCGGGTTCCTTGCTTTCTGGGAGATCACAACAAACGCTCTCCCTTGCACTACCGGCTTTGAATTTTCTGGTATAGCCTTTGGTGCCTCCATCCTAGCTGAACTTGTCTTCGGTGAGCGACAAAATCGGGCTTTTACACACAGCAAAGAATAATTTTACATAAGTTAGCTTTTACTTTGTTTAGCGATGAATATTTATTCAATTCATCTTCTTTTAAACTCTATATGAGTTATTTATATTTTTGACGTTTCCCTCTGTCCTAAAGGTTATAGCCTAAGGTCTGTCCCACCTAAGGTTTCTAACCCTAAAGCTTTGATACCAACTTGTAACGCCCCCAAACTCGGGTACTTAAAACCCGAACTCGGTGCTTTATGATACCATTTCTATGAGCGGAATAATACTAATAATAATAACAATAATATAAATATCAAACTTAATTTACATATATCAAAGTCTAATCCCAAATACTACGAACATTTACTACAATACATTACATGATAGATAATAAATATCATTGTCTTATCTTTGTCTAACTATTACAAAAGATAACATAAGATTATTCTGTTTGCTTTCCTTTTCTCTTGTTCTGGCCTGAACATTCCAGTTGATCATGCTTAGCTGAAAACATTTAAATTTAAAGCAAGGATGAGCATTTGATTGCTTGAAAGATAATAATAGCAACAATAAATATAAAATTTGAAAGGATTAAATGTTTTCTTTGAATAACTCTTCTACAACGAATCAACAATTGTGAAGTAAGCTGAACCAATAATAACAACATACCAAATCTATCTCAAATTTTTGAAACTACGTACTGACTATAACTGGAGAGCATTCGACATACTATGAACATTATTTTTAATTTTTGCTAAGGTTTAACAGAACTTCATCCACAAACTGTCATAACTTACGGGCACGAGAGTGATCATCCCAATGCGCCCTGTATTGATCAATACTACATGCAAGAATGATATTATTGTTCACTCTATCCACCTTAGGTGCACAAAAGTTTTCCCATATTCGGGATGTTCATACTTAGTCGGGAATTCGAACCAAAACAATCTGGTTGGATACAATAACGTTCTATCTTGTTCAACAATATTTTTATGTCTAGCTGAATCAAATAGCTTAGATGGCTTTTAAGTCAACATATACATACTTGAAATTAATAAGTATGTATCAACATATGATTAAATACAATGGCTATCCAAGTGGGGACACTTGTCTAACCCTATATACAAATTAACGAATAGAATAAATATCTAAATCATACAATAATACAATGATTGGATAATGTAAGAACTTGTATGAATACAAAGATTGGATACATAATCAATAATAATCGAGTTAATAATCTGGCACAATAATATGATTCTGAAACTTTCTTACTCATGTCCATTGCATAAAGAAAATACAAAGTAGGATACTTCCACAATTTAAATAATAGATCAGATACTTGCTCAATAATAATGGAGTAAGTTTAGGAAACTTTCATAACATGATATACCTGTTTGCACGAAATAAAAGTAGTGCATAAGGTTTAGATATTACTGAGTCTTTGCTACAATAACGCAACTTAGTTCTATCTTTTATATCAAAACCTATCATTAATAAGATCATTCGTTCAATTAGAGTAATATATCATATCGCATAGTACTGCTAATTGCAATCAGCACATAACCTAATCACATTGTCACATATGTTTAACAGTCATTACATCATAAATAAACACGTATCTAGTCAAATTATCTAAGTTCAAATCAATTTAAAATATTTGATTGTCTTAAAAGCGGCTTTATCGGGTAAATATCGAGTCTAAGACTCATCCCGATTCAATAGTCATTTAGATATTTTAAATATCGGTCGTATTATTTTTCATAGCCTTATAATAATCTTTAAATAATTATTATACTTTATCATGAATTTTCAAACTCAAATCATTATTAAATGATTTAAATATTAACTAATTCTATTATTATTAATATTTAATTAATATTAAACTATTAATGAAACCATCGCCAAAATATTAAAGTTATTTATAATAACTCAAAATATTTTTAAAGTATTAATATTACCCTTAAATGATTTTTTAAAACATTTAAAATTATTTTTAAATAATTATCATTAATATTAGAATATTAATTTATTATTTATCAAAATATTAAAAGTCATTAGTTATAACTCAAAATATTTTTAATTCATTTATTTCCTTTTTTAAATGATTTTTAATTCAATAAAACCATTTTAAAACTATTTATTTAATATAATTATTAAATAAACTTAATATCATTAATATTAAATTATTAATGAAATTTACCTTTAAATATCAAAAGTTATATTTTATAACTTAAAATATTTTTAAACTATTTATTTTCATTTAAAATGATTTTTATAATATTAAAATCATTTTAATTAATTTATTTAATATAATTACTAAATAAATCTAATATCATTAATATTTAATAATTAATGAAACTTATCTTAAAATATTAAAAGTTATGTTTTATAACTTAAAATATTATTAAATACCTTATTATTATTTAAAATAATTTTAAATACAATAAAATCATTTTTAATTAATTTATTTAATGCATTTATTAAATAATTTAAATACCAATAATATCCAAATAAATATTAATATTTATGAAAAATATGTCAAATTATTAAAAGTTAATTTTTATAACTTAAAATAATTTTTAAAACTATTTTGTAATTTTAGAATTTATTTACTATTTTAAATGATTTTTAGAATTTAAATTAATTAATTATAATAAGTCTGTCATTAAAAGCCCTTTGGCGACGATGAGAAGTGTCATTTAGGTGTTCTTGAGAAACCCAGGCATTCAAAGTCAGTGCTCGAGCTTGCTTGTTTGACCATCAATCATTCCTTGTGTAATGTGTTTCTAGTCGCGTTAATGGTTAGCTATTATAGTACGGATGTAATACTACACAGTCTAACAACAAACATGGTCAAAACATGAATCATATGCAAGATCTAATCTCAAGAACAAGTCATCGAGATGTTCTTGGACGCTTCGGGTTGCCAGAAAAAACAATGTCGTATGGCTTGGTCAACGATTTGGATGGCCTTAAATCATTAAACTGCTTCATGTTAAGTGTTTTCGCTTTCAAATGCTGACGCCTCCCAAAATCGGTATACATCACCCATCTTGAGTCGCCAAATACATGGTATATAATTCAAATACAAACTTAATTATACAACGATTAAATGTAAAATACTATTAAACATATCTTGTGAGTTTTAATACAAATATTGTCATCTAGACAATATACAAACTCAATGGGGTCCTCATTACATTTATTATTACATTATTTCATAGAATAGTGAGGACTACTAATGCACCATCTAGGACCATTACTCTGTTCCCCGACTAGTCTCTACTATGTTCTCATTTCCTGAAGAGAACAATGAAAGCAAAAGGGTGAGCTCAACTAGCCCCGTAAGAAATATTATGACTAAGATAATGCGAATAATTTATCGTTAGCCTCAAGAGTGTTAAACCGATAAAATATAATAAATATCAAGTTTAATCTATGCAATGAACAAGCAATCCATTAGAAGAGTCAAGTAGAGAATAAAATCTACTATCTTCTATGATTTAAAAGGTTTTTCATCACTTTTATCATTTGGGACTCGACAATAAATAATCCACATCATCGAATCACCCCGCACTACTGGCCAAGGATATTCTTTAGTATCATGACCACAAATTATCCATGCACTACGGGCCAGGACATTCGTGTATTCATTAATGGTCATGATCATGCCAACAATCGGTCCATCAATGCACTACAGACCAACGAGAGGACTTTTACCACATCATTTGTAACATTACGGTCATGATTACAATCGAATAATTCCTCGGTCATAATCATACCAAGTCCATCTATGCACTACTGAGCCACAAAATGACTTTCAACAAAATATAAACATGAGGATGATGACAATGATATAAGAATTCAATAAAAACAAGTTCAACAATTAATTTATCCAAGAACTAATAACGTCCAAATTGTCAACATGATACTTCTTTGTAGAGTAAAATTCAAGAATGCTTAGAAGAATATTTCCATGAAAAGATACTGGATAAAGCGTAAAATATCAAGGATATTCCACTAATTTCATGGAGTATAGAAGTCAAAGTTTTAACCAACCTGAGTATAATAAAGAATGGAATAATAAAAGAAATCACCAGTGCATGATAGATAGATCAGACAAGTTATTCCAACAGAATAATAAATAACGGAACCGTGCTCCAGCGTAAATGCACATGAGGATATTCCAAATGAATAATAAAGAATGAAACCCGTGTCCAAATAGAAACGCATTGCATGTGGATATTCCAACGTAATAATAAAGATCGAACCGGTCCCGTAAAACGCATGCATGTGATATTCCAATGTAATAATAAGAATGGAACCAGTCCTACAGAAAATGCATGTACATAATATTCCAAATGTAATAATAAAGAATAAAATAATGTAATAATTTCACCAAGTATAGGGTAGCAAGCGTATACATGTTATTCCAACAGAATAATAAATAATGGAATAACAGAAGTTCTCTTCATGAATACAAAAGAAATAATACTCCTTACGAGTACAACACATAATATCTCTTACCGTAAAAGAAACAGGATATAAGAGTAGGGAAGTAGCATAATACTTTTCTATAGTTTCTCTTATAATTTCTCTCTCTAGAGTTTCAGTGAATTCGTAAGAAATAATGAAGGAATGAGCTTCTATTTATAAAAGAATGGACTGCATAGTAACTAACTTATGAATGATCCAGATTGATTTACTTTAAACGGACGGTGCAGATTGGTTTACAATAAAATATAATATACTCTATTTATAATCTAATAAAACGAATAACTTTATAAAAGTATTCTATTTTATATAAAAAAAATTTACTATGCAAACACTATGCAGGCACTATGCAAATACTATGCAGGCACTATACAAATACTATGCATAATAAAATATAATATATTCTAATTATTGTCTAATAAAACAAATAACTTTATAAAAGTATTCTGTTTTATATAAAAATATTTTACTATTAGTCTAATAAAACGAATAACTTTATAAAAGTATTCTGTTTTATATAAAAAGTTTTTCTATTTTATAACATTAATAATACTAATAAAACAAAATTTATCATCATTATTATAATTCACAATATTAATCGACCGAATTCGCTCTCAAGAAAGAGGGCTTTCCAATAAGGATTTCTCCCCATTATGCCAATGAATTAGGTGACCAAACCTCTCCTCGATGTAACTTCTGACATCGTTAATATTGCAAATAATAATATTAATAACTTTGTCATCTCAAATATTGACAATAATTGAATCAAATAACGTGAGATACTATGCAGCAATTACTGTAACAATAATTGAACAAAACTAAGTGACTTCTCACGTAAGCATCAATAATCAATATTGTGTGCTACTGTGAAACTACGCGTATTATTGTACTTTTAACGGTGGGTGTTTCAATAGTTAACGGTAAAACTTCCGTCGTTATTTTCATAAAGTATTTTTGTCGTTTTCTCAATCCGACAATAATTCTGTTGTGGGGTCCACCAATGATTATGTCGTTATACGAATATTCCGTGTTAAAATGAATATTCCCCGACCAATTAAATATTATATAACAACTTGCGTACTTTGCAAAATTTATAAATATTACCCACAACTATAACATTATATCAAATTCTTTCCATAATATTCAAAAATGATATTTATAGAAAATTCCTCTTTATTTATAAAAGTTGGGGTCTTACAACCTCCCCTTCTTATGAAATTTCGCCCTCGAAATTAGGGTACGTACCTGGTATGTCGAAGAGGTAAGGATACCTTAATTTTATTTCAGATTCTAACTCCCAAGTCATTTCCTCAACATCGTGGTTTCTCCCCAAAACATTGACTTGAGGTATAACCTTGGAGCGTAGAATATGTTCCTTCTTATCCAAGATTTGAACAGGAACCTCTTCATACGTCAAATCTTCCGCTATTTCGTCCGATTCTAACTCAATAATGTGGTTCGGGTCTTCCAAATATTTACGTAACATGGATAAGTGAAAAACGTTATGAACACGAGACATACTTGGTGGTAAAGCGAGTCTATAGGCCACAGTTCCTATTCGATCGAGGATTAAAAATGGGCCGATGAATCAAGGATTGAGCTTTTCTCTCTTTCCAAATCTCGTAACTCCTTTCCATGGAGCAGCACGTAACAACACATGATCTCCTATATCGAATTCCACGTCCTTTCGATGAAGATCAGCATAACTCTTTTATCGATCTTGTGAGGTTTTTATACCTTGTTGGATTGTTTGAATCTTTTCCGTAGTCATACGTACCAACTCTGGTCCCAACAATGTTGCTTCACCTACCTCATCCCAGCATACTGGAGAACGACACTTTCTTCCATACAACGCCTCAAATGGAGCCATGTCAATACTTTCTTGATAACTATTGTTGTAGGAAAACTCCACCAATGGTAAGAACTTGTCCCAACTTCCCTTCAAGTCAAGGACACAGAGTCTTAATAGATCTTCAAGAGTTTGAATAGTCCTCTCCGATTCGTCACATCCATCCGAGGATGATATCTTGAAGCTAAATCGTAAGTCTGTGCCCATAGCTTTTTGCAAACTAATCCAAAATCGTGAAGTGAATCTTGGGTCTCGATCAGAAATTATGGATACCGACATACCATGCAGTCTTACAATCTCGTTTATATACATACGAGCAAGACGTTCAAGTGTATAAGTTTCTCGTATCGGTAAGAAATGAGTAGACTTGGTCAATCTATCAACAATGACCCAAATTACATTTATGCCTTGAGAAACCTTGGGAAGACCAGTAATGAAATCCATGGTAATGTGCTCCCACTTCCATTCTGGAATTTCAAGTGGTTGTAATGGACCTTTTGGTACTTGATGCTCCGCTTTAACTCGTTGACAAGTTAGACACCTTGAGATAAACAGCGATATCTCTCTCTTCATATTGCTCCACCAAAATGTATGACGAAGATCATGATACATTTTAGTACTCCTAGGATGGATTGCAAATGGTGTGTTGTGCGCCCATCATGATTTTATACTTTAAATCGTGGTCGTTAGAACACAAAAGTCCGAGTTGACTCAAGTATTCCTTCTTCATCGATTCTTGCTTCCTAAGATAGCACCTTCTTGCACTTTCTTCCTCATACGCATCACCTCCAGTCCAGTAGCTTGAAAGCAAATTTTAACTTTATTGATTAAAGTTGGTTCTACTCGTATATTCGCCATCATCATCACATGGGTCCCCAGAGTCTTTAACTCTATCTCCATCCTTTGCAAGTCACACAAAATGGGCCTTTGCGTTGACAATATTGCACTCGTACTTGCATATGATCTTCTACTCAATGCGCACGCCTACCACGTTCGCTTTTCCAGGATGGTATTGGATGGTATGATCATAATCTTTCAACAGTTCAAGCCAATGTCGTTTTCGCATGTTGAGTTCCTTTTGAGTGAAGAAATATTTGAGGCTTTTATGATCCGTAAAGATCTCCACTTTCTCCCCATACAAGTAACGCCTCCAAATTTTAAGTGCAAAGACAACAGCTGCCAACTCTAGATCATGAGTAGGATAATTCCTCTTATATTCTTTGAGTTTTCGCGAGGCATAGGCTATGACTTTCCCATGTTGCATGAGAACACATCCCAACCCTTTTCTCGAAGCATCACTTTAGATGATAAGTCCCTCCGAGCCAGATGGTATTATCAGAACAGGTGCTGAAATGAGTCTCCTCTTGAGTTCTTGAAAACTCTTCTCACATTCTTCGCTCCAACCGAACTTTGTATCTTTTCGAGTCAGCCGAGTTAATGGAGTAGCGATTCAAGAAAATACTTCCATGAATCTCCGATAAGAACCAGCTAAACCGAGAAAGATACGTACTTCGATAACTTCTTTAGGTTGCTCCCAGCTTTGAATTACTTCAATTTTTGCCGGGTCAACTGATATTCCATGACTTGATACTACGTGCCCAAAGAATGCTACTTCCTCAAGCCAGAACTCGCATTTCTTCAACTTGGCATAAAGCTTGTATTCACAAAGCTTTTGGAGTGCCAGCCTCAAGTGTTGTTCATGATCTTCACGGCTTTTGGAATAATTAAGGATGTCATCAATAAAGACGACCACAAAGTGATCCAAATATTCCTTGAATACTCGGTTCATCATATCCATGAAGGCAGCAGGAGCATTAGTCAATCCGAAGGACATGACTAGGAATTCATAATGCCCGTACTGAGTTCTGAAAGCCATCTTTGGAATGTCATCAACTCTAATCTTCAATTGGTGATATCTGGAACGAAGATCAATCTTTGAAAAGAATTTGGCTCCTTACAACTGGTCAAACATGTCATCAATACGTGGCAATGGGTACCTATTTTTGATGGTGACATGATTCAACTCCCGATAATCAATACAAAGTCGCATACTCCCATCTTTCTTCTTCACGAATAGAACATGAGCACCCCAAGGAGAAGTACTAGGGGACGAATAAAGCCAATTCAGTCTAACAATTCTGCAGCTGAGTCTTTAACTCCTCAAGTTCAATAGAGCCATTCGATATGGGGCTTTGGAAATGGGTTTTGTACCAGGTTCAAGGTCGATACAAAATTCAATTTCACGCTTTGGGGGTAGGCCAGGAAGTTCTTCAGGGAATACGTCAGAAAATTTATTAACAATAGAAATATCATTCAAAACTGAATAGCTTTTTGTTTAGATCCGTGACATGAGCTAAGAAAGCTTGACATCCATTTTTCAATAAACGAATAGCTTTATGGCTTGAAATGACATTGATTGATTTAATGGTTTTTTTGTTTGAATTCGTATAATAGGTTGATTAGGAATATGAAAGCTAACAACCTTACGAAAACAATCAATTTTAGCATGATGAGTAGTTAACCAATCAATCCCTAGAATCACATCAAATGCAAGTATTTTCAATGAAATAAGATCGATAGGTAATGTGAGGGTACCGATTTGAACCAAACAAGACTTATAAACAGTGGATGTAATAAAGGTTCCTCCCAACGGAGTTTCCACAGATAAGTCTAAGTCTAATTTCTCCGGAGTCAAATTTAATCGTTGAGCGCAAGTAGGAGAAATAAAAGAATGGGTAAAACTGGTATCAAATAAAGTATAGACTTCGCAAGAGTTTATGATAAGCTTACTCATGATGACCTCATTCGGGTTCCTCGCTTTCGGGAGGTCACAACAAACGCCTCCTCAGACTACCGGCTTTGAATTTTCTCGGTATGGCCTTTGGTGCCTCCATCCTAAATTTAACTTGTCTTCTGGTGAACGACAAAATCGGGCTTTTACACACGCAGAAAGAATAATTTTACATAAGTTAGCTTTTACTTTGTTTAGCGATGAATATTTATTCAATTCATCTTCTTTTAAACTCTATATGAGTTATTTATATTTTTGACGCTTTCCTCTCATCCTAAAGGTTATAGCCTAAAGGTCCATCCCACCTAAGGTTTCTAACCCTAAAGCTTTGATACCAACATGTAACGCCCCAAACTCGGGTACTTAAAACCCGAACTCGGTGCTTTATGATACCATTTCTATGAGCGGAATAATACTAATAATAATAACAATAATATAAATATCAAACTTAATTTACATATATCAAAGTCTAATCCCAAGTAAGCAACCTTTACTACAATACATTACATGATAGATAATAAATATCATTGTCTTAATACTGTCTAACTATTACAAAAGATAACATAAGATTATTCTGTTTGCTTTCCTTTTCTCTTGTTCTGGCCTGAACATTCCAGTTGATCATGCTTAGCTGAAAACATTTAAATTTAAAGCAAGGATGAGCATTTGATTGCTTCAAAAAGTAATAGCAAATAATAAATATAAGTTGAAAAGGATTAAATGTTTTCTTTGAATAACTCTTCTACAAATCTAATCAACAATTGTGAAGTAAGCTGAACCAATAATAACAACATACCAAATCTATCTCAAATTTTTGAAACTACGTATTGACTATAACTGGAGAGCATTCGACATACTATGAACATTATTTTTAATTTTTGCTAAGGTTTAACAGAACTTCATCCATGAACCGTCATAACTTACTTGCACGCACGAGTGATCATCCCAATGCATACTCAGATTGATCAATACTACATGCAAGAATGATATTATTGTTCACTCTATCCACCTTAGGTGCACAAAAGTTTTCCCATATTCGGGATGTTCATACTTAGTCGGGAATCCGAACCAAAACAATCTGGTTGGATACAATAACGTTCTATCTTGTTCAACAATATTTTTATGTCTAGCTGAATCAAATAGCTTAGATGGCTTTTAAGTCAACATATACATACTTGAAATCAATAAGTATGTATCAACATATGATTAAATACAATGGCTATCCAAGTGGGGACACTTGTCTAACCCTATATACAAATTAACGAATAGAATAAATATCTAAATCATACAATAATACAATGATTGGATAATGTAAGAACTTGTATGAATACAAAGATTGGATACATAATCAATAATAATCGAGTTAATAATCTGGCACAATAATATGATTCTGAAACTTTCTTACTCATGTCCATTGCATAAAGAAAATGCAAAGTAGGATACTTCCACAATTTAAATAATAGATCAGATACTTGCTCAATAATAATTGGAGTAAGTTTAGGAAACTTTCATAACATGATATACATGTTTGCACGAAATAAAAGTAGTGCATAAGGTTTAGATACTTGTCTGAGCTGCTGCTTACAATAACGCAACTTAGTTCTATCTTTTATATCAAAACCTATCATTAATAAGATCATTCGTTCAATTAGAGTAATATATCATATCACATAGTACTGCTAATTGCAATCAGCACATAACCTAATCACATTGTCACATATGTTTAATACCATTACATCATAAATAAACACGATCTAGTCAAATTATCTAAGTTCAAATCAATTTCTAAATATTTCTGATTATCTACTCACTTTATCGGGTAAATATCGAGTCTAAGACTCTATCCCGCAGTTCAATAGTCGTTTAGATATTTTAAATATCAGTCATATTATTTTTCATAGCCTTATAATAATCTTTAAATAATTATTATACTTTATCATGAATTTTCAAACTCAAATCATTATTAAATGATTTAAATATTAACTAATTCTATTATTATTAATATTTAATTAATATTAAACTATTAATGAAACCATCGCTAAAATATTAAAGTTATTTATAATAACTCAAAATATTTTTAAAGTATTAATATTACCCTTAAATGATTTTTAAAACATTTAAAATTATTTTAAATAATTATCATTAATATTAGAATATTAATTTATTATTTATCAAAATATTAAAAGTCATTAGTTATAACTCAAAATATTTTTAATTCATTTATTTCCTTTTTAAATGATTTTTAATTCAATAAAACCATTTTAAAACTATTTATTTAATATAATTATTAAATAAACTTAATATCATTAATATTAAATTATTAATGAAATTTACCTTTAAATATCAAAAGTTATATTTTATAACTTAAAATATTTTAAACTATTTATTTTCATTTAAAATGATTTTTATAATATTAAAATCATTTTAATTAATTTATTTAATATAATTACTAAATAAATCTAATATCATTAATATTTAATAATTAATGAAACTTATCTTAAAATATTAAAAGTTATGTTTTATAACTTAAAATATTATTAAATACCTTATTATTATTTAAAATAATTTTAAATACAATAAAATCATTTTTAATTAATTTATTTAATGCATTTATTAAATAATTTAAATACCAATAATATCCAAATAAATATTAATATTTATGAAAAATATGTCAAATTATTAAAAGTTAATTTTTATAACTTAAAATAATTTTAAAAACTATTTTTGTAATTTTTAGAATTTATTTACTATTTTAAATGATTTTAGAATTTAAATTAATTAATTATAATAAGTCTGTCATTAAAGCCCTTTAAGCATGACATAAGAAGTGTCGCCTTAGGTGTTCTTGAGAAACCTGGCATTCAAAGTCGATGTCGAAGCTTGCTTGTTTGACCAAAGAATCATTCCTTGTGTAATATGTTTCTGGTCGCGTTAATGATTAGCTATTATAGTACGAATGTAATACTACACAGTCTAACAACAAACATGGTCAAAACATGCATCATATTCAAGATCTAAGCTCAAGAACAAGATGTCAGAGCTGTTCTTGACATTTCTGGGCTGCCCAGAAAACAAAGCGTGGTCGGTCAACGATTTGGATGGCCTTAAATCTGTCAATCTGTTCATGTTAAGTGTTTTCTGCTCGTCGGGCTGTCTAGACAAACTATTAGAGAACATGTTGCAATCCATGGTCAAGTCTAAATATAAATAATCAAAACGCGTTGGGGCTCAGAAAATCGTGTCAGAGTCTGTTCTTCATATCTGGGTTTTCCAGAAATGAAGAACAGATCGAGAGTGCATGTTTGGGCTTCCACAACTTGTTGTAGTTGCATGATTTTTGTGATATAAGGTTTCCAGATTGTAGCCAACATGGAGGTGAAGTGATCTATTACATACAAACACCATAACAACAAACAAATCTCTAGATCCATGCCGGTCAAACCATGTCAGAGATGGTGGTCATACGTTTTCTAGG
Organism: Panax ginseng; assembly: GCA_020205605.1. Lineage (NCBI taxonomy): Eukaryota > Viridiplantae > Streptophyta > Magnoliopsida > Apiales > Araliaceae > Panax > Panax ginseng. The sequence continues at coordinate 77,350,306 of CM035140.1, read as the reverse complement.
TTACCCAGAAAACAGAAACGTGATCGAGCTACTTGGTTTGACCGTCTATTAAATACATCCTGTTAGTCATCTAGGTTATATAAAAGCTTGAATATGTAGTACATATACCATAATATAACATTTAAACAACAACAGAAACAAATTGACAAACACACGAGAGATCTCTACTCAAGAACTTCATCGTAAGCGCTACGGGTAAGTTTCTGGGTTACCCAGATTTGAAAAGTTATGGTCGGTCAACGACCTTTGACTGTGATTATCTGACATTATAAGCATGATCTCGTCGTGATACAAGTTCTAGAATACATACCTCATATCACACTACATGATCAAACCTTTAAACAACAAATTACATACACAGGATGAGATCTACATGGTCTGACATTCATTGTCAGACCTTAAAAACAAAATTTTCGAGTTTTTGTAAAACATCAAATCCGAGCCTCTAGAAGTTATGGATATAACATCTAGCAACCCAGATCATCTATGTACACTATAAACAACATGTTTTAACATTAAATCATAACATCTAACATGGCCTTCAAGACCAGATTGTAAATTAGGGTTTTGTACCTTTCTTTAAAAATCTTGATTCTTAGCTTCTGATCCGTTTGTGGATTTCGTGGGGCTTGATTAGGGGACTGATATGCTATACAATTTCGTGGTTTTGAGCTTGAGAGAGTTTGGTTGGGTGTTAGTGATCAATCGGGGAAAATAATGCACTTTCTCTTCAATTATCATATCTATCGATGCAATGAAATCATTGGTAGTGTTGACCGACTTGTAAGGATTCTGGCACATGGGCATATCTAGCGTTGAGGATTGCCAAGAACTTGCTAGATTTTCTAGCAATAATTCATCAAATGGGACAAAAAGGGTACTTTGGTAATTTTATTTTAATCTCAAGGATATTCTTGTCCAAGGTGCTTGAATCTAGGGTTTAATCACTAGATTTTTAACCTTAAAGTTTTCCAAATAATTACTAGAGTTTGGACAATTAAAAATTAAAGGGTAGTAAAATTTTAAATTAAAACATACTAATTAAAATTAGGGTTTTTAATAAAAATTAGGGTTTAAATAATTAGGGTTCCTAAATTAACATTTTAATTTACTAAAATAATAATTAGGGTTTATAATTTTAGCAATTAGGGTTCCTAATTAGCAGTTAGGGTTTTTAATTTTAAATTAGGATTTTTAAATATTAATTAGGATTTTCTCTAATTAACATTAAATCTAATAATACACAACATCAATTCTATAACACCAATACTACACAGTTTTGAACTCATAATTGAGTTTCAAAATAGGTTTTAACAAATTGATATAAGGTTTGACATTAAACACCATCATTGACCAATACATACAATATATATTTATAACACTAAAAAATAATATTATATTTAATATAATATTATTATTCTCATTCATAGCTCAAAATCCAGATTTAGGGTTTGGATTCCATATTTGATTTATCTTTCATATATAGCATGCATTATTAATTAAGTTAGAATAATTAACTTAAAACTCCTAACTAAAATTCATATAATAAAATAGTAATTATAATAATTCCAATAATCATTTCATATATTATTTAAATAATATAAAAATCTTATTTTCATAGAAAATAAATAATAAAGACATTTCTACTATAAAATTAATTATTATAAGTATATACTTTATAATGATCAATACTTCTAAAATAAAATTATTTGAAATTATTCATGAAATAAATAAATTTTATGTATCACATATATACATACACATTACTTGGCACATATTCACTTCTTCAAATAAAAAAAAATTATATGCAAAATTTCTTATTTATTTATATAGAAAATATTCAGGTTATTACAGTGATCTCATCATATATATTACGATTCATTTCTATGTCTTAATCGTTTTGTTTTACACTCTACTATCACTGTACTTTTAGTTTTTTAGACTCTATCTATTCATCACTACTGTTCAACTTTATTATCAGAGTTAGGGAACTCTGTATCTTATAACTTGTCGAGATTCGTCTTTGAATCTTACCGACCAACTAACTCTATGTAAGTTAGTACTTATCCTAATCACTACGGTTATTAGTCTCAGGTATTCCTACCTAAGGTTCATAACCAACAAATTTTGATACTTAATCATGAGGGCCCCTTAATCCGCATCAATCACCATGGATCCTGGCTCGATCATTCTATCACTATTACTATTTGCGGAAGATATAAACATTAATTTTTTATACAATAACTTACACATTTTTTCCCAAGGTCGAGTAACCTTAACTTAATACACAAATCATAACTTATTTAACACATAACATTATTATTATACAACTATTTATACAAATCTAATCACAAGACATTAACTTTAAGTCGAACTGCCTTTAACCTTTCCTCAGATCCGGCACATTCGCCTTAATCTGCAATGTTTATCATGATATAGCAAGGGTGAGCATGAAAGTTGCCCATCAAGTTTAAGTTCAATAATTTAACGATATATCATGATTGAAAGGATTTGAATAATAAGCTGACTATAATTCAACAATATAATTGTGAACTAGCACGAACAAACTTTTGACTGAACAAGTATATAACATGAACAAATATATCTGGACCGAAGGGTATTGAAGGTGATCAGCCTTTCATACCAGACTTATACATGCAATATGTACAAAGTACAATTCTATAATGGCAATCAACAATGATTATCCATAAGCAAATTTGAATGAAACAACTCTTAGTAGAGTTAAGTAAAAACAAACTTGTCTGAACCGTTGATTACCACTACGCAATTTATAACGCTTTATCCGAAGAACTAATATTAGTAATATAGATCTCCAATATTAGAATAATATCATCACAATATAATACTATTATATATATAGATATACATAGAATAACCTAAACACATAATACATAACTCTATCAGTCTATAACACATATAAGACTCGGTATCAAGTCAAACTATTATAGTCTGAGTTAAACCCGACACAAATCTGACATCTCGATGGTCTAGTCGGACAAATCTCGAGTTTAAGTTCAATTAAACTCTGTCTAACACTTTACAATTATCTCAGATAATTTTAATATTAGTCAAAATAATTTTCATAAGCTCGTAATAATTTTTAAATAATTATTACTATTTATAATGAATTTTCAATCATTAAACTCGTATTTATATAATATAAATACCACAATATTCTATTATCATTAATATCTATTTATTATCAAATATTAATGAAATACATCACATAATATTATAATATATTTATAATATCACAAAGTATTTTTAATACTTTAAAATCACTTTTATATGATTTTTAAACAATTAAATTTATTATCCGATAATTGCTATTAATATTAAAATATTAATATTTTCATAACAAAATATCAAAAGTTATATTTTATAACTTGAAATATTTTTATAACACTTAAATCATTTTTATATGATTTATAAAACATTAATTTTATTTTTACACAATTTATTTAATATATTTATTAAATAAATTAATTATCATTTATTATGATTTTTCAATCATTACTATCATATATATATGATTTAAATACTTTAATCTCATATATTAAAAGTTTTTCTTGAACATAAAAGTCAAATACCAATCCAGCAACCCAGATTTGGAATCCAGCAAGTTGGATTCTAAATCTAGTAACTAGATGGCCAATCCAACAAACCAAACTGCAATCCAGCAAATTGGATTTCAAATCCAGCAACTAGATTGCAATCCAGCAAGCTGGATTCCATATCCTTATCACGAAAAAACCAAATCAATTTGTTATTTTTTCAACCTTTGTCCAAACACATATACATATATTTCATACACAAAAAGTATTTTTCCATAATTTTCCAACTTCCTTTAGTATTTTTCAAAAATTATTTTTAGTGCGTAGCTTAAGAAATTAGCCTTATCATGCTCAACTCTAGAAATTCCCATCTCCTGACACAATCTTATACGTGTTAACGTGAGTCTCCAGTTTAAATTTCGTGGCCATCGGAGTTATAGAACTCCGGTTATAGCGATTTTGGTCGGAAAATTACAAAAATTAAAATGGTCATAACTTGGTCATTTTAAGTCGGAATAAGCTCATTTTTGGACAAGATGTACATAATACCATATGACTTCATGTCCCAAAAGGCCGGAATTTTTTCTGACAATTTAAGTTTCCGAAACAGCCCCTGGAAAATCCTTGGCAGTAGCAAAAATGGAAAAAATGAGTTTTTCGTACTTTGTTAAAAATATTCCATACGAAATTATACAACTCCTTTTTCAGTTATTCCACTTGGAGATGTTAGATAACTTATCATAGTATCCTCTCAAATGTTTCTAGAATTTTTTTAAATGTCCAAAAAATGACTAAATTGCCCCTACTCTTGACTGTCCAAAAATAGTCAGTTTTTCCTTAAAAAATACAAAATTGTTTTCGGTAAATCAGTCACTACGGACTGTATACTCAACATTTTTGAGTGCTACCACTTGGGTTTCGTAGATAACTTACATATCTAGCACCCCTCTTTGACGGATCGTAAAAAGAAGGTGTAGATTAAAAACGGTGGAAATCCAAAGTACATAGAAATTTTTAGGGCTCATAAACTAGAAAAATCACTTTTCTTTATTTTTTATTTCCAACTAAATAAACACCCAATATGGGTATATCTAAACATTAAACACTCAATAACAAGTATATTTATGGTTTTTGAGTTTAGAAACATAGTTTCAAGATTTGATTTACAATAATCAAAAATTACATAACAAAAGGTATTTATACCTTTGATTTCCATGCTCTCCTTCTTATTACATGGATGACCCTTCTCTCTCCTCTCTACCTCTCTACCTCTCATGGCTGCATCCCCTCTTCCTTTTCTCCTCCATAGCTGCCGAATTGCTCCTCTCGTGTCTCTCTCACTCTCTCTCTATAGTTCTTGTCAGAATAATAAAAGAGATGAAAGATAAAATGAAAATAAGATAAAGTAGATATATTAAAACTATGTAATTCCTCCTCCTTTCTCTTTCATACCATCCGGCCATGTGGCTATTACTTCTCCACAATTCTCCACCAATTCTCTCTTTAGTTAATAATCATTACATAATATGTGGAATATTAGTGAATCATGTGGCTTCTTAAAATTTATGCCACCTAGCTTGAATTGGGTAATCATCTTGTGCACAAATTGTGGCTAAAAGTGATGACAACCATGCCTCTTTCCTTCCTTGTAAATTCGGCCAAGTGGCCTCTCTTTCCCCCACATTTTAGTTTCCTTGTGGCCATTTCCTTTACCACTTATTAGCTAGCCATGTGGCTTACTTATTCTCCCACCATTTGGTTTAATATCTTTGTCCAAAAATGTCCCTCCTTTGCCTTTCCTTGCCCAAAAATGTCCCCCCATATAAGGATCAAATTTTGGGCTTTAAATTTATTGATTGGGCCAACACTTGGACCACCATATTTAATCTCTTTGGACTTTAAATTTAATTCTTTGGGCTTTTCAATAAAAAAATTTGGGCCAAGAAAATAGATTAGGTCCAATACTTTTAATATTACCATTCCCTTATCATTTAGTTAGGGTTTTCATTTCCTCAATTTCAACATAAATTTTTACTTACATGCCCTAAATTTCTTAACCCAATTAGACTAGCTATAATTAGGTTATAAAATTAATTAACTAAGACGTATAAAATAAATCTCTTAGAATTAGTATATATTCTAAATACCATAATTCTCTCACACCATAACCTTTAAGTTAAATAAATTTTCATTCCTAATATATAATTAGGATCACACTAGTTTCTTTTATTTTTTTATATTAATAAACAAATATAAACTATCACATAATATTCATATTCACAGAACATATACACATATATACTTAATACTGAATAATTCACCACAGAAATTTTAAATTTCACAAAATTCATACTCGAAAATCTCAAATCCATTCACTTATTTTCTATCTAGGTTTATTATTTAACCATAATTTAATATTTTAAGATTTTAAAAATATCTGAATTCTCGGGTTGTCACAATCAACATAACCTCCAGACATCAATTATTATCGAAATAAATTTTGATTTCCACTAACACTAATAATCGCAACACAATGGAACTATCAATTTTTTCTTTAATCAACACGAACTTATTCATCATTAATATTATAACTCACAATATTTAACAACCAAATCGTTCCTGTGAAAAAGGGGGCTTTCCGATAAGGATTTCTCCTTATCATGCCCAGCAGCAATTAGGTGACCAAACCTCTTCGATGTAACTTCTGACATCATCAATATTGCAAATAATAATATGAATAACTTTGTCGTCTCAATTATTGATTTAATAATATAACATATTATGCAGATGATAATCTTTGTGACAATAATTGAATCAATAATATGAGAGATATAATGCAAAGAATTATCGTAGTAATAATTGAGTAAAACTAAGTGACTTCTCACGTAAGATCAATAATCAATACTTTGTGCTACTACGCAACCACGCCAGACATCGTACTTTTTTACTACCGGGTAGTTCAATAGTTTTAATTCGTGAAAAAATTTCGCCGTTATTTTTATAAAAGATAATTACGCTGCTTTCTAACTACGACAATACTTCCGTTAGGGGTCTACTAATGATCGTGTTGTCGACAAATATTCCATGTTAAAACGAATATTCCCCGACCAATCGAATATTATATAACCACTTTGACTTGAGGTATAACCTTGGAGCGTAGAGTATGATCCTTCTTATCCAAGATTTTAATAGGTAACTCTTCATATGTTAAATCTTCCTCTATCTCGTCTGGTTCTAGTTCAATATTATGGTTCGGGGTCTTTCACATATTTACGTAACATAAATATGTGAAAACGCATGAACACGAGACATACTTGGCAAAGAAGTGCGTAGTCTATAGCCACAGCTTCCTACTCGATCGATGGTTAAAATGGGCCAATGAATCGAGGATCGAGCTTTCCTCTCTTTCCAAATCTTGTAACTCCTTTCCATGGAGCAACACGTAACAACACATGATCTCCAATATCAATTTCACGCCCTTTCGATGAAGATCGGCAGATAACTCTTTTGTCGATCTTGTGAGGTTTTTATACGTTGTCGGATCGTTTGAATCTTTTCCGTAGTCATACGTACCAAATCCGGTCCCAACAACATTGCTTCACCCACCTCATCCCAGCATACTGGAGAACGACACTTTCTTCTATACGCCTTAAATGGAGCCATGTCAATACTTGTTTGATAACTATTATTGTAGGAAAACTCCACTAATGGTAAGAACTTGTCCCAACTTCCCTTGAAGTCAAGGACACAGAGTCTTAATAAATCTTCAAGAGTTTGAATAGTCCTTCGATCGCCCATCCGTTTGAGGATAATATGCCAACTAAATCAGAACCGCGCCCATAGCTTTTTGCAACTAACCCAAAATCTTGAAGTGAATCCTAGGTCTCGATCAGAAACTATGGATACTGGCATACCATGCAATCTTACGATCTTGTTTATGTACATACTAGCAACACATTCAAGTGTATAACAATTCCCAACAATGTTGGAGATCTCATTCCTTGGAGATCTCGCTTGCCCCACAAGGAATTATTCAACCAGACATGTGGGGAGTAACACCTTCAAATAGGTGGGACTAGGTTGCACTTCGACAAATGATAGAAAATAACGGAGCTAGAAATTCACTTCTTGTTGCGCCGATGCCCACTACTTCAACCAACCAGATTCTTGGAAATAATGAGTGTTTTGAGCCATAAACTTCCAATATCTACAGTCGTAGAGTTCTAAGGTTTGGTTAGCTGTCATATTATGTGTGTTCTTTTTAACATCGGCATCCCTTGGTGTATGTGATTCTAATTAATATTTTTACTTTCAAAGGGTGATTTTGTTGTGGTGAACAAACATCTTCTTCACGACTCAACCGAGATGGGTCTTTGGTCTCCCACTCTTAAGAATAGAATCATTTATGAAAATGGTTCTGCTCGTAATACGACGTAAATTCCCGATAATTTACGACTTATATACAAGTATGAATCTCGGATATTTGGAGTCTTTTTCTCCTCATTCCTTATCTTTAGCTCCTCATCGATGTAAAATTATGCAATCAGATCGCTTTGGGAGATCAAACAAAAGACATCGGTTGATATGGTTGTTGATCTGGATGCTACATCGATCAAAGTCAAAGCCTTAACATACATACGGACCAAGCAAATTTTGAAAGCTTACTTCCTCAGACTTCCATGCCTCATTCCAAGGTACATATTTTATTCAAAGTAATTTTAGTGATTGAGATTACATTACTGAATTTAGACAACCATAGACACTCTCCTTGGGTTGGGACGAACTCCTTTATTGGGTAGATTACTATATGTTGGTCCTTGGTTCTGCTTGTCTTCATGCTTTGAAGTTTTGTAATAATGCATTTCTTTGGTGTTACAATATTGGCACTAATAAATAAGAAAACTAGTTGTTTCCATATCTATCTAACGATATCCCATACTAGATTTTTCTTCTTCTATGTGATGTAAAAAATAGCAATAATCTCTTATAATGTCATTGATGTTGCATTCGCTTTATCGTAAGAATGATCATTATGCCTTATGCGTGTGAGAAGACATGCTTATTCTTATAATTAATGGCAAGATGTCTTAGTTGAAGGCTTTATTACGCTTTGCTTTAACTCGCTTTTATATCTCGCTTAACTATTTCTACCGAATGAATGAGTATTTGTAATGTTTTCTCGATGTCTAGTTTTTTTTGTTTTGTTCCCCGGATATACTAGGGCTTGAAAATAGGCAAGTATTATATGCGATCTCATGATGCAAATTGATGCTATCAAGTTCACCGTCGACACTTCCATGCTCAAGGTAAAAAATGCCACAATCAAGCTTACCTACCTATTCAACTATTTTCTATTTTTTTCTCGTATTACATATTCTATAGCTTTGATTTCAAAGCAGAAAGGTGGAGCAAACTGTAAAATGATGATGATTCTAAACCGCATAGATGGTATGTTCCTCGAGTAATTGCGATGAGTCGTATGGCTCAGGGAGCTTGAATCCCACAAACAAGTGAAAGATGTAATGCTTCTTTTGTTCAAGCTCCGTTCTTGAAATGCTAAACAATATGCAACACGAAACCTTCCTGAAATTTTCAAGTCATCAGTTATGGCTTCAGATGTGATTAAATATTGTTTGTATGAAAAGTTCAACTACCATCGAACTCTTATGTTTTGTTTATATATCATATATGTACTAAGGTCATGAATTGTGATTATTATTTATGAAGGCTAGGCCTCTGAGTGCAAGTTCAGTTTCATATTTTGTTTTCTTCTGTACTGAGGTCATGAAATGTTATTTTGAATGGTTGATACATTTTGGCTTTAAATTTAAATGAGAATTTAGACTTTTTTTAGCTATATACCATGACATTAGCAGATTGTAGGTTCACTGGTAATATAGGTGAACCACAACATATTTTTCATTTTTTTTTTATCTACAACATTTTAAAAACGTTGTTTGATATATTAAACTACAACATTTTTATCCAGAAAACGTTGTGGAATCATACCTTCTACAACGTTTTCAAGCATCTGCTAATTTATGGATAACAAAACTACAACGTTTTTTTCTTTAAAAACGTTGTATAATGTGCTTAACTGCAACGTTTTAAAAACGTTGTGTAAGGGTGTCAAATAGATGACACCCTTAACCACGACATTTTGTTAAATGAAACCACAACGTTTTTTTCACGTTGTCTATTTATTGTTTTGTAGTAGTGATTATTAGCAATACAAAATAAACCAGAAAAGTATTTGAAATTAAAAAGGATCTATTCAACCCCCCCCCCCCCCTTCTAGATCTATTATGTGCCTACTAGGAACTAACACATTCTTTCAAGCATATCCCCTTTTTAGAACAAATAATCTTCATCTATCGAATAATTCAAAAATATACACATCTGTGATTTACACATGAAAATCTCATCAAATGATTCAACACAATCTTAACTAAATCACTAGTCTTCTTTTCATGCGCTCCTAATCACGATAGATCGCATCATAGCTTTAATCTGCAAATTAAGCAAGATTGAGCACGATGGCCCAACAAGTCTAACAGTTTATCATGCATCATGTAGCACATAGGTTTCACATTCAATTCATGCATTTATATTCTTAGTATCCAAGCATATTACAAATGCATTATCACATTTATGTCCTGCTTGTAGCAACATACATACCATAGCATACTACACATGTCCTGTACATGTCATTCATTGCACATATGTATTGAGTTCCCCGACTCAATTCAATAATTAGTCATAATTTAACCTTCATCGTTCACAAAGCAAATAATGCAGTTCATAGGTATTACATACTTATAAACATAAATCATTCTAACAGTAATTTATAGTAATTATAAGTCCACATAAATAAACTGAGAAACTTGCCTGTACTGGGGTTTTTCCATTACACCAACTTATGTGTTCCTTGCACAACCAACATTGTATGTGGGATTGATAACAAAACACGTAATTTAAGTTATCATGGTTGTAGTTTAGATTTCTATCTCTGATATATTGTATACATTTTTTAAATACCGCATCCATGTTTTCACATTAGTCATTTTTCACTTTGATGGGGTTTGACATGTTTATATCATGCAATAGGAATGACTTTAAAGTTATCATTTACATCTTATTCAGGATTTAGAACATAAAGGGTTCATGTGTTCTTGAGTTCACTAGTTTTGGTCAATTCTTGCCAATTTCATTTCTATCCACTTTAGTTCATTCCAACACTTGAATTTTATCTAGTTAAGACTAGTTCTAGCATTTCTTTAGGTTTACCAAGCATAGATTGTGTTTTGACCCTTTAAACCTAGCTTTTTCAAGCTTATGCACACTAACTTCACAAATTCTTGTATTTATTAACATTCCAACACTTGGAATAACCTACATAACTCTAACTCACTTGTCTAAGGTGTCCAAATTGAGTTCTAAGTAGAATAGAAAAAATTCTCATGTTTTCATACTAAGACAAATTTGCAAAACTATAGTTTTAGTGATTTTTCATGCTAGTTTGGTGATTTGTTTAAACCCATTGGTTAAGCCAAGATCTTAACTACTTGGCCCTACTTCTAGACCATACTACAAGGTATTTTAATCAAGGTTTAGGTTTCTTGTTCATGCCCATTAAGCTCCCCAAACAGAGCTCAAACTTAGCCATGTTCTTACCTTTTTTATAAAACTAATTTTGTACTTTTTCTAAAACTTTTTCCAGTTCTGGCCACAAGGATAGTCTAGGCATGTATATTTAAGTTACTTAAGGTTACTTTTAGCATCACCACACTTTATTTAATCATCTAACTCATTTTGACCTATCAAATCTCACTTTAGGCTTTGAAAAGAGAGCTTAAATTGATTTTCTTGTTAGCTTTAGTAATGGTCATGATTTGGAACTGTTATAAGCAGATATTAGGAACTTTGTATGAGTTAAATATAGCCCCTTACTTTAGGTGCTAACAATTACCCAAAATAGTCCACTATTTGTAAAAAAATGTGATTTTTTATAAGACCAACACTTAAAACAATCTATACTTGGTTTGGTTAGTTTGTATAGCTCACTTGTGTCATGTTATGGCCATTGAAACTAGCCTATATGGTCCAGGTATTGTATCTCTTTACTTGGGTGTTAGTTGACCCTTAAAAGCTTACTTTACATAGCTTTTATACCTAAATTTGTACAACACACCTCCTAGATCCTGGTTAACTTGAGGAACAACTTTTAAGTGATATATTTAGACTATTTAGTGTCTTCATACTGCTTCACAACTTCAGTTTGTAAACATTGCACAAACAATCCTAATTTAGGCATAGATTTAGCTACTAACTTGCAACCAGACCACATGTAGGCAAAAGGAACATTTAAGTATTCAAACAACTTTTAAAACATGATACTACCATAACTTTATATCCATTATCATGCTTGCATCAGTTGGCTAACTTCTTCATATTCAAAATAGCCTATACAATGCATTTTAAGCATGAATTAGCATCAACTCACCAAAATAGTTCCAAACATTCAAGTATATGCATTATTATAACATGAACCTACTATATACCATATTTTTAAGGTTTAAAATATCTAAATGTAAGATCTCTAGCTTTAGTTCAAAATAGAACTTAAACAGCCCAATCATGACAATTTTTAATTTTTTCCCAGCTTTACCGTCTCTCACTAAAATAGTCATAACTTTTTCGTCTCAAAACATTTTTAAGCGATTCTTGAGCACACGCGAAGCTAACTTCTGGGGCTATAACTTTCATTCTTTGACCATTTCCAAATTCAAAACATAGAATTCCATAATTTTGTGCAAAGGGGACTGGTCGGAATTGGTTTGACAGTTTTGACGCGACTACTTTGAATGGTCGTAACTCTTTACTCCGATGTCAGAATTAGTATGTTTTGGAGTCTCTGGAAAGATTATTCAGTGTACTATAATACCCCAAAAGCCTAGAAATTTCTGGATACATATACTGTCCCCAAATTTATGTTTTAGGGTCATTGATCACACAATCTTTCGACTTTTTGTTTCGGCCTCAAAATTGTTTTTCGCTCTAATTTGAGTTGCCCAAACCCTTTAATTATGTACATATAAGGTATATATATGTAGCCTTAGCCTCCTTCTTCTCGCAAGATTTTTAACCATCGCTTCTCTAGATTACTTATGTTTTAGAGTTAACAAAGTGGCATGACAAATACGATACTAAGCATGTATCCTCGACTCACCCAATTGCTCAAAAAATGAGAGGCCTAAAGGGCTATTATACAAAAACCCCAACTCGTTAGTTTTATCCAAAAAGTGCACCTTGTTTGTATTTAACATACTATAGCATTCTCATCACCACCATATATATAATAATATAATTCTAAGTAACTAGTAAAGATCCCAATGATGACATATCAAGAGTCCTAGCTAAGGCCTCTTAAGGCTCCGCTATCGCCAATCGCAACTTGTTTATCAATGTTGTTTGCAAATGAAATGATGCTACCAATAGGCAAAGAATTGTACTTTTTATCTTGGGCCATTTTCGCCTTCAAATAAGGTAGCTTATACACAACTTATTTCCGTAAATTTATAGATGATATACTCACTTATTTAGAAAAAGTACTAGCTCACTTGTTTAGACATAGCTTTAGCCCTTCCTCGCCGAGAGCTCAAAAGAACTCAAATTTCAACCGCACTAATTATGCTTATTATGCCCACTTCGTGGTTCAATTACTTCTAGCTCATCCACCCGGATTATAACCCTTTTTAAACATATTAAACATAAAGATATGAGTCTACATTTAGAAGTTATAAACTCTCCGCTTTGGGTTCTTTATGACGCTTAAGACATGTTGATCAAGAATATCTTGACCAACTAGTTTGAATTTTTTTCTTTGGCTTGAAATTTTAATTTCGTTCTATCTTGGCATACTCAAACACTCTAACTATCATTACATATGTTATATAAACCAAGACCCAAGCTTTTGTTTTGTCAAATAACGGACTTTTAATTGAAAATAAATTCACTGGGACTTTTGTCGAGCTTCAGGTGTGCATACCTGTAACTACTTGTGTCCTAGCAATTTGCTTAAATTAGAAATCTATTTTCATCCTCCTTATTACTCCTCAGCCTAACCTATCTCCTTGTGCCTAAATGTAGTCCATAACAATCAAATACATAACCAAATATATTCAAGTAATTGACAACTATTTAGTTTATTTTATAAACATTTTTAGTTCTAAATTCCCATAGTTCTGTATGTAATCACATAGCTTCTCTATTATTCGATTTGTTTCATACAATCAGAAACACATGGCCTTATTCATAATATACTGGTATCAGTGGTTGCAAAAAATAAAAAGAAAACTAATACACACCAAGCTATATTAAAACATTAACAAAACTAACAACATAAAATGTATTTTTTTATTTTCTTTTTCAGCCGTTTCGACCACCGCAGCTTAACTAGTAGCAAGAGAATGAAGTGGAAGAGGATTGAACGCTTACCTTAATAGCTCGTAGATTGCAATTGTTCATCGCTCAATTTCCTTCTCCTTCTCAAAGTAGCCTTAATCGCTTTATCTTTGTGATTGCTAAACTTTGGAGCTCAAAGAAGTAGTACGACTATCTCGAGCATGAGATGTCTTATATGGCCATATACGACCGAATCTCCTTATCTCTCAGTCACTCTACCTAACTCCTAGCTGGCCTCTATATAGCCACCCTACCAAGCAGCAACACTCATTCTTAGTCTAGTTAACTTGTCCCCTAATAACCGACCACTGCATTCTAGGAGTCAACTAACTTGCTAACTATTATGTTAATTTAAGTTAGTTGTTACTTGAAGCCAACTAACCGATTTATGAAACTTAATTACACAAACCTCCCTTTTCTTCTAAGGATTGTTTGATGGGGTCAAGTGAGGAGGTCGGGTAATCGCTTTTAATTTGGGCCCCAAAACCTTATAACCAATGTAACATATTTGCAAGCATTCTTAAAAAAAAACTTTTAGTATGGCCCAATATTCCAATATGGACTCATATTAAATTTAAAACACATGAATCTTATCTATCATATTACCTTTTGATAAAGAACAATAGTCAAGCACATATATTATTATGATGACAACTCTATTTAATTACACAACTCATGGAAGTACACCATTTTCTTTATTTGTTATTAAATACAATTTTTAATTATATCTTAATATAATTAATTTTTGAACACATAGATATCTTCATATCAAGAATCTATCTCAATTAAGCCATGTCAGCTTTCCTTTTCAATCTTGGTATTTAAAATACCATTATAATAAGGTAAATCCAATCTACCTCATTTGATATATATATATATATATATATATATATATATATATATATATATATATATATATATTTGTAATATAATTTAATCCCAAGGTCATAACAACATATTATCTAATAAGAATTTTATTTATTTAATTATTATTTTAATATTACCCTAAATTTGGGTTATCACATTTTTACCCCTTATAAGGATTCCGTCCCTGGAATCATAATATCGAATCATTCTTAATCGGTTTACATCTAAATCTTTCTCATAATCTTATCGTTGAATCATTTCAACATACCATTTCCTTAGATTGTTCTTAAAATTTTTAAATAAATCATCTATTTTCACTCTAGGCTTTAAACTTTAACCCTTAATTTAATCATTTAAGATTTTCTAAATTTTTTGGTTGTCACAATATCAAAGGGTATGCTTGGGTATAATAAGTTGTACATGGATATAATGTATGATCAATAAAGAATCTACCACTTCTAGTAAAAGAAGAGAAATGTCTTATGTGATTCGATAAATGACAACCCAGTAGTCATTGGCCAAGGCATAATGAAATTAGAAAGGAGTTTCTTATTTACATTATTTGGAGTTGTGCATTTAAGAGTCGAAATACATATAATTAAATAAACTAAGACTTGACAGTAATTCAATGTCTTATATTTTGGGACATTATATGGTGGAAGGATTGAATTATGCATTAAGAATTATTTACTCAAAGGTTCTTTTATGATTAATGTTAAAATCTATATTATCCGGAAAGTCGTTAATCGATAGGGAGGCTTATCCCTATCAGAGAATAATAAATATTATTTATTTAAATAAATAAATAATTTAATTTATTTATTTTAATAAGATTAGAATTGTTTTAATTGATTTATTCACAATGTGTTTAATATGGAGAACCTAAAGGGTCACGCCATAAAAGGAAGAATAATTATTTAAGAAGTTAATGGCATAATCGTAATAATAAGTTAAATATATTTAATTTAATCTATGGTGATAGAATAAATTAAAAATAACTTAATATTTATTATTTAATATTTTGGAAATATTAAATATAGATTAATAAGATGAGTCTTATTATTATTGTGATAACCCGGGATTTCGAATAATCAAAATTTTACGAATACATTTTTTTTTAATTAATATTAATATTGATTATCAATTTTGTGACAAGTATATGTGATACGAGTCTCGAGAAGGTTAATTTGTGTATTGACTAATAAACTTAGAGTAGAGTTGTGCTTAACAAGCTTTAGAAACCCTAACCCTAATTTCTAGATAGGGATTCGATAGAAAATATAATTAATATAATTATATTAATGAGTATGTGTTTGTACCGAAGAGATTTATTGATCAATGATTGATCGGATAAGGTTTAAAATTATAAACCCTAATCTCAGGATTAGAAAAACCTAACGTACCGTTAGAAACCCTAATCGAAAGCCGGGAAATCCTAATTTCATATTCGGGAATCCTAAAACCCTAATTAGGAAACCCTAATCCTAATTAGTAAGCTTAATGTGTTTATTAAACTTAAATATGATTAGAAAATTCTAATTATATTTTAGTTATCTTAATTTCTATTTTACAAACCCTAATTGTAATTTAGAAATTTTGTTTTTCTAATTAAAATCCTAATTTCATATTAGGGATTTCTAAACCCTAATTAGGCAACCTTGATCCTAATTGGAAGGCCTAATATATTTATTAAATGTTGATATGATTAGGAAAACCTAATTTAATTAGGAAACCCTAATTTTAGTTTTAAACTTTTAATTTTCTAATTTAAAAACCCTAATTAAAAAATTCTAGAATTGGAGTTTGTAAAACCTAAGGGTTAGAACCTTAAGGTTAAACCCTAAGGGTTTGTGCAATTGTCAAGAATGCCATTAAATTTATTTTGCAAATGACCAAAATGCCCTTTTTCATTTTCTTTAATTGATAACTTGTATAATTGCTAGCTCCTTTAGTTGGTGAACCACTTTCTTGACATTGTGACTTAATAATCACCAACAACCAGCCGAAAATAGCAGATCTAACATTATATCAAGCAATATATATAGATTTGGAGAGAGAAAGTTCACCAAAATTTACAAAAATTGTTATTCAACTCTTAACAACTCTCTCTCTCTATCCCAAACCTCCGAATTCCTTGAGTGGATCAGTCACCAAATTGTTATCCAACTCTCAACACCTCTCTCTCTAATGTCAAGTGTGAGACCCCGAATTTTATGAAATAAAAGTATTCAATTTTTCTATTTTGGTAAATAGTTAAATTGATAAAAGTTTAAAGTTAAGGGTAATATGTGAATTTTTTTTTGCAAAGTAAGTTGTTTAATATAAAATATTCACAGGTCGTGGAATAATCGATTAGTCAGGGAATATTTTTTTATCTGAAATATCCGTATTTACTTATCCGTATGGTCTATTCGACTCTTCTAATGGATCGCTCGTTCACCGCAACTACTATGGTTGAAAACTTTTATCATCTACCATATGTTATAAATCTACGATTTATTAATGATGAAGGCTATTGATGGTGTAAATTAGCTTTAGTCATGATATTCTTTACTGGGCTAGTTGCGCTCACCCTTTCTGCTTCACAATTCCTTTCAAGTAATAAGAGTGTTACCGGGTCGAGTGGGGATAACAGGGGAATAAAACGGTGGTCTCTAGCTGTGGAGATTCTCCCTAAACAGTATAGAAAAGTGTGTTGTATTCTATACATCATTTAGTAGTTATATTTGATGAATCAAATAGGGTGAGGCGAACACAACTTTTGAAGGGTGTTTTGCCACTATCATACAAAATGTCTAATGACATACAACCTCGTGTTCTCATAAGACATGGTTGTGAACATCCACTTGCTGAATATATCTACGAGCACTACCTATATGATCTTGGAGTTTATTTGAAATACAATTTTCAGTTGGAGACAACAGAGATATTTATAAGTCAAGAGAAGACTCACCATTGGAAAGAAGATGATAGTAGTCTTCTTGTTTTTCTTTGGGGACCTTTGGGTCAACCAAGGATAATTTTGTGGACATATGATATCTATCACGTACTGCACGCACGGCCTCCCATGCGACGGTTTTCCTTGAGCACTTCCAAAAGATTTTAATTTCTAAAACAGCTTTTGACTATACTTTCATGTAAAGTATCATTGTAAGGTTGTGGTCGAGGTACCATGAGAGTTACATACATTTGTATTAAAACTCATAGTTAATCAGAAGTGATATTCTATACGACACCTCAACAAATAGATAAATGAAGTTGTATTTGAATTTTGTACCATGATCCATGCGACTTTAATGGGTGATGTATACCTAATTTTGGGGCATCACAATTGGTATCGAGCTTAGAGATATGGTCATCAAGCGGAGATAAGAGTCTGTAACTAGGAGGAGAGAGACAGTAATATATTTCGCTAAAGCGTGTGACTTACCTAAGTCAAATTATTTACTTGATAAGTTGACAAATTATGATATTTCAATTAACCTTTGTTTTAAAGCAATATTCTAGAATGATATTTGAAATACAGGAGATGAGAAATGGGAAAATTGTGATAGCGAGGAGATTATTGGGAAGGTACAATCTGAAAAGAAAGCAAGGTATTCTCATCTCTTCGAATATCGTACATAATGTAAATTTTGAGGGCGAAATTTCATAAGGAGGGTGATTGTGAGACCTCAATTTTATGAATAAAAGTATTCAATTTTTCTATTTTGGTAAATAGTTAAATTGATAAAAGTTTAAAGTTAAGGGTAATATGTGAATTTTTTTTTTTTTGCAAAGTAAGTTAAGTTGATATAAAATATTCGTTGTGTCGGGAATATTCGATTAGTCGGGAATATCCGTATAATCTAGATAATCATCAGTGGACCCTAATAACGGAATTATCATTTGATTGAGAAAACGACAAAAATATTTATATGAAAATAATCATAATTTTTACTGTTAACTGCGTGAAACACCCTTGTTAAAAGTACATAAGAATACGCTGCATGGTTACATAAGAAGCACACCAGATTGATTATTGATGCTTACGTGAGAAGTCACCTTCGCTTTTGTTTTATTAGTATTATTTATGTAATAAAATGAAAAGATTTTTATATAAAACAAAATACTTTTATAAAGTTATTCGCTTTATTAGACTATAAATAGAATATATAATATTCTATTACGATAAAGTTTTTGCATAGATATATCTTTTTATATAAAATGTAATACTTTTATAAAGTTATTTGTTTTATTAGACAATAATTAGAATATATTATATTCTATTACGATCAGGTGTGCATATAAGGCCTCGTGATAGATTTTGCATAGTAAAAAATATTTTTTATATAAAATAAAATACTTTTATAAAGTTATTCATTTTATTAGATTATAAATAGAATATATTATATTTTATTTAAAAGATTTTGCTTTAAATATGGAATGGCCTTATTAAGTAAATCAATCTGGATTGTTCATGAATTAGTTACTATGCAAATCAATTCTTCTATAAATAAGTTCATTCCTTCATTATTTCTTACGAATTCAATTGAAACTTTAGAGAGAGAAACTATAGAAAGTTCTTCTTTATAATCTTGAGCGTATTTCTTTAGAGTTTAAGAAAGCTTTGAAAGATAGTGCAAGTTTTCTTAGAGTATATCCTCGCCTACCACCATTTGAAATACTCTTCTTTTACTTGAGGGATATTATTTGTTGTACTCGTTAGGGATATTCCTTCTTTCTTATTGTTTGAAATTCTTTTGTTATTCCATTCTTTATTATTCTCATTGAATAACTCAGATACGCTGGATACCCTATACTTGGTGAAATTCTTATGTTATTCCATTATTTATTATTCTGTTGGAACATCATGTCCTGCTTCATTTACGCACGACCGGGTTCCGTTGTTTATTATTCTCGTTGAATATCCTCGCTTGCGGCGCTTACGCATGACTAATTCCATTATTTATTATTATTCGTTGAATATCCCGCTTGCGTGCGCTTACGCACGACCGGTTCCATTATTTATTATTCTCGTTATAATAACTCCGTCTGCATGGGCCTATCATCACATGCCCGGTGATTTCTTTTGTTATTCCATTCTTTATTATACTCAAATTGGTTAAAGTTTTGACTTCTATACTCCATGAAATTAGTGGAATATCGTTAATATTTGCGCTTTCATCCAAAGATCTTTCATGGAAATATTCTTCCGAGCATTCTTGAATTTTACTCTACAAAGAAGTATCATGTCGACAATTTGACGTTATCGGTTCCTGATAAATTAATTCTTGAACTTGTTTTATTGAATTATTATGTCATTGTCATCATCCTCATGTTTATATTATGTTGAAAGTCATATGTGGCTCGCAGTGCATGGATGGACTTGGTATGATTATTATAAGGGATTATTCTTATAATCATGACCGTAATGTTACAAATGATGTGGAAAAAGTCCTCATCAATTCCATGTAGGCATCATGGACAGCTTTTGGTATGATTATGGCTATGGATTCTCTTCGCCAAAGGTGCAAAGATGAATTGTTTTATGGCATGATCGGGACTGGTTGATGAAAACACGATTATCTTTGGCCCGTAGTGGATGGATAATTTGTGGTCGTGATACTAATGAATATCCTCGGCCCGTAGCGGTGGATGATTCGATGATGTGGATTAATTATCGAAATGAGTCTCAAATGATGAAATATTAATTCATGGATGTGATAATAATGAATATCTTCGGGTCAGAAGTGCACGGATAATTCATGGATGTGATACTAACGATATCCTCGGCCGTAATGCATGGATAATTCGATGATGTGGATTATTTATTGTTTAGTCTTAGCAATAAAATATTGGTTATACACTTTTAATTTATAGAAGATAGTAGATATCATGCCTACTTCGACTCTTATAAAATACATACAAATGTGCCTTTCGCTCAGTAGTGCAAAAGATGAATTGTTAATGAATATCTTCGGTCGAAGTGCAAAGATGAATTTATTAGTATGATTATGAACAAGAATCAGATTTGGTATAACCATGATTTTCGATGTTTCGTGAAAATAGGTGATGAAAATTATCTTCATTCCGGTGCGAAGAGGAATTTAGAATCACAATTATGATTATGAGTTATTCATATGATTGTGGGCAGAAATTGTTGATTGATGTTACAGGATAAAACATTATCGGTGGACTTTTAACATGGAGAAGATAATGGACCCGATGGTCTATTCGACTCTTCTAATGGATCGCTCGTTCACCGCAACTATGGTTGAAAAATTTTATCATCTACCATATGTTATAAATCTACGATTTATTAATGATGAAGGCTATCATGGTGTAAATTAGCTTTAGTCATGATATTCTTTTATCGGGCTAGTCAAGGCCACCCTTTCTCGCTTCACAATTCCTTTCAAGTAATAAGACTATCACGGGTCGAGTGGGGATAATAGGAATAGAATCTGATCTCTAGTGCGCTGAGGTTCTCCCTAAACAAGATAGAAAAGTGTGTTGTATTCTATACATCATTTAGTAGTTATATTTGGTGAATCAAATAGGGTGAGGCTAACCCAACTATGGAAGGTGTTTTGCCACTATCATACAAGATGTCTAATGACATATAACCTCGTGTTCTCATAAGACATGGTCAGGAACATCCACTTCTTTCAATATATCTACGAGCACTACCTATATGATCTTGGAGTTTATTTGAAATACAATTTTCACTTGGAGACAACGGAGATATTTATATGTCAAGAGAAGACTCACCATTGGAAAGAATATGATAGTAATCTTCTTGTTTTTCTTTAGGGGCTTTTGGGTCAACGAAGGATAATTATGTGGATATATGATATCTATCATAACCTAGACGCATGGCCTCCCATGTATGAAGGTTTCCTTGAGCACTTCCCAAAGATTTTAATTTCTAAAATAGTTTTTTACTATACTTTTATGTAAAGTATCATTGTAAGGTTGTGGTCGAGGTACCATGAGAGTTACATACATTTGTATTAAAACTCATAGTTAACTGTGGTCGTATTCTATATGACAACTCAACAGTTGTATAAATGAAGTTGTATTTGAATTTTGTACCATGTATCTGGCGACTCAAAATGGGTGATGTATACCTAATTTTGGGGACGTCACATCAAGAGCCACAGATTCTTGTTTGTTTGTTGTTTTTGATGCTTTAAAGTTTTAATTTGTAGCCTGGTATGTGTTCTTTAATCTTCAAGTGGTCGTATAGCCATTAGATGTCTAGATCGTGTGTTATTCATGGTCAAAGACCGTTGACCGAGCTTGACCGGATGAAATCTGGGTAACCCAGAGAGTTTAAAACCGTGTCTAACAACCTCTTTAACGGCCTAGATCTGACAGATTTGATTTTGTTTGATTGTTGTAATGAATGGTCAAACTAGACCATTTGATCACGGATGCATTTTCTGGGATTTTCCAGAGACAGTTTGAACAAAATTTCTGACAGCCTTTGACTGTCTTATAACTTATGATTCTGTTATTGAACTGATCGGTTGTTGTAATGATGTTCCTTGACATAAGGAGATATTGGAACCTTAAGATGACTTGAATCAAGATCAGAACCTTGTGAAAAGTGGACTTGAAAGTGTCTAGTCGACACTGTCTGGGTTTCTGGGTTACCCAGAAAACCCAGATGTGATCTGACAAAGACTTTGAGACACTGGATCTATTTGTTTGATTGTTGTATGACCAAGATGTTAGTTGATAATTATAGTGTTACAAACACACTACCAAAGCAGTCTTAGAAAGTTATTTGTTGACAATAAATATGTTAATTGTTGGATAGGGTTACCAGAACACCGAGAATGGTAGTGTGTTTGTAACACTATAATCTATGCAACACAATAATTTGATAATTTAATAATTTGATAATCTATGCAACTCATATTGTGAGAAGACTTGTTAATTATCAAATTATCATTTGCATAGATCAGAGAAGACTTTAATTAATTATTAAAGCTTTGTTTCAAATTATTTCAAAGTTCCCGAACTTTAGTTTCATTCTATCAAAATAGATAGTATGTTCTTATTGATTCGTATACATTTATCAGATGTCTTTAACTCATGGGCAAACTTGTTTCTCACCCTCGCTAAATAAAACTTTTTAGCTAGTGGACGAAGTTCTGTAGAGTCTTTAAGAAGAACAAAGGAAAAGGCATAGTGATAAATTAGTATAATGAACAATATTATTATTATGTTGTATTGTATTGTAAACCCTTTTTGTATATCTAAGGGGGTATTTCTGTAATGTTAAGGTTAGTGGACCTGGGACTTATGTATTAACAACATATGTTAATGAGTTATATATTCCTATTTATATTTGAATGGGTAGTTAGATGTTAATATATTGTGGATCATGAGCACCAAACTCGGGGGTCAGGTAACCCGAATTTGGGGGTGTCATAGGTTGGTATCAGAGCTGTAGGTTATAAACCTTAAGTGGGGTGGGGAAAACCCTAGGATTATAACCATACGCGAGATAGAGAAAACTCATTTAGAGTTCTAAGTGAGGGATTGCCGAAGTGCTTCAATAATGAGATAAGTGGACACATAGTGTGAGAAGTTTGTACTAATGAAGTACTAATCAAGTTATTTAAACTGATTGTAGGATGTCTGGAGAAGATGAAATGAGTACAGAGATGCTAGCGGTTGTTGCACCAATGCCAATAGCCGACGCACCAGCGCAAAGCGAATCAGTTGAGAAGGTGGGAGAAGATGAACCTATGGTCAATCTGGGGAGCGATCATGACGATTATCCCGAGATGTATCTGAGTAGAGATGATGAGGCAGAGTTTGAGCCAGCTAAGATGGAGAAAGGGAATAAGACCAAAGTTGGAGAACAAGATCACGAATCTGCAGAAGTCCAAGAACTCCGGAGTAAGATATTTCTCTTGGAGGAGTTGTGGAAGACAAAGCGAGCGTTACGCGAAATGACTGAAGAATGAAACGAGCTCAAGGCGCAGGTGGAAAGGATGAAGACCAAATGTGGTGGATCGTCTGAAGGGACAATCAAGCAGCAGAAAGACAAGAAAAAGAGGAAGAAGGACAACGACAACCCTAATTCTAAAAAGTCAAACCTGAAGAAGAAGCAAGCCTATAGTAAGTGTGGGAAGACTCACGCGGGAGAATGCATGATGTGGAAGAACGTGTGCTTCAACTGCAAGCAGGAAGGACATATTTGTAAGACCCCAACTTTTATAAATAAAGATGAATTTTCTATAAATATCATTTCTGAATATTATGGAATGAATTTGATATAATGTTATAGTTGTGGGTAATATTTTTAAATTTTGCAAAGTACGCAAGTTGTTATATAATATTCGATTGGTCGGGGAATATTCGTTTTAATAGGGAATATTCATTTTAACATGGAATATTCAGATAATCTAAGACAATCATCAGTGGACCCTATTAAATCTAAATTATCATTTGATTGAGAAAACGACAAAAATACTTTATGAAAATAACTACGAAAGTTTTACCGTTAATCGCAAAACACCTAAAGTGTTAAAAGTACAATGAATACGCGTGGTTAGATAAGTAGCACACCAGATTGATTATCGATGCTTACGTGAGAAGTCACCGCTTTTGTTCAATTATTGTTACAAAGAATTGGCCGATAAGATCTCACGTTATTTGATTCAATTATTGTCAATATTTATATATTATTAAATCAATAATTGAGATGACAAAGTTAATAATATTATTATTTGCAATATTAACGAAGTCTGAAGTTCGCTGCAGGAGAGGTTTGGTCACCTAATCATGCTACCAATAGGGAGAAATCCTTATCGAAAGCCCCTCTTTCTTGGGAACGACCTTCATCGATTAATATTGTGAATTATAATAATGATGATAAAGTTTGTTTTATTATTATTATAATTGTAATAAAATGTAAAACTTTTTATATAAAAATGTAATACTTTTATAAAGTTATTTGTTTTATTAGATTTTAAATAGAATATATTATATTTTATTATGCATAGTGTTTGCATAGTAAAATCTTTTTATATAAAAATGTAATACTTTTATAAAGTTATTTGTTTTATTAAATTTTAAATAGAATATATTATATTTTATTATGCATAGTGTTTGCATATAGAAAAACTTTTTATTTAAAATGTAATACTTTTTATAAAGTTTTGTTTTATTTGATTATAAATAGAATATATTATATTTTTATCAGATAAGTGCAAAGATAATATCCTTTCATTCTTCTATAAATAGGATGCTTAGTTAGAATTGAAAATCACACCAGAAATTCAGAGAATTCTTCTTCTATATTCTTGAACGTATTTCTTTAGAGTTTTAAGAAGCTTTGAGCGTAGAAAACAGTAAAAGCCTCAAAAAGCCTCAAATATTTCTTCACCCAAAAGGAACTCAACATGCGGCAACGACGTTGGCTTGAACTGTTAAAAGATTATGATCATACCATTCAATACCATCCCGGTAAAGTTTAACGTAGTAGTTTATTTATCGAAAGTAGTAAGATCATACGCGGCACGAAAAGCGATATTGTCAATGCAAAGGTCCATTTTATATGACTTGCAAAGGATGGAGATAGAGTTAAAGACTCTAGGGACCAATATGATGATGGCGAATATACGAGTAGAACCGACTTTAATCGATAAAGTTAAAATTGCTCAAGCTACAGACATGGAACTGATGCGTATGAGGAAGAAAGTGCAAGAAAGTGCTATGCCAGAAGCAAGAATCGATGAAGAAGGAATACTTCGAGTCAACTCCAGACTTTGTGTTCCTAACGACCCTGATTTAAAGTATAAAATCACGATGGAGGCGCACAACAGACTGTTTGCAATCCATCATGGGAGTACCAAAATGTATCCTGATCTTCATCATACATTTTGGTGGAGCAATATGAAGACAAAGATAGCGTTGTTTATCTCAAGGTGTCTAACTTGTCAACGAGTTAAGGCAGAGCATCAAGTACCAAAAGGTCCATTGCAACCACTTGAAATTTCAAAATGGAAGTGGGAGCACAATACCATGGATTTCTTTACCGGTCTTCCTAAGGTTTCTCAAGGCATAGATGCGATTTGGGTCATTGTTGATAGATTAACCAAGTCTGCTCATTTCTTACCGATACGAGAAACTTATACACTTGAACGTCTTGCCCGTATGTACATAAATGAGATTGTAAGACTGCATGGTATGCCAGTATCCATAGTTTTAGATCGAGACCCAAAATTCACTTCACGATTTTGGGTTAGTTTGCAGAAAGCTATGGGCACAGATTTACGATTTAGCTCGGCATATCATCCTCAGATGGACGGGCAGTCAGAGAGAACTATTCAAACACTTGAAGATTTATTAAGACTATGTGTGCTTGACTTCAAGGGAAGTTGGGATAATTTCCTACCATTGGTGGAGTTTTCCTACAACAACAGTTATCAAGCAAGTATTGGCATGGCTCCATTTGAGGCGTTGTATGGAAGAAAGTGTCGCTCTCCAAGATATCTTTGGGATAAGGTGGGTGAAACAACGTCATTAGATCGGAGTTGGTACGTATATGACTCACGGAAAGATTTAAATGATCGGACAACGTATAAAAACCTCACAAGATAGACAAAAGAGTTATGATGATCTCCATCGAAAGGACGTGGAATTCAATATTGGAGATCATGTGTTGTTACGTGTTGCTCCATGGAAAGGAGTTACGAGATTTGGAAAGAGATGAAAGCTCAATCCTTGATTCATTGGCCCATTTCTAATCCTCGATCGAGTAGGAACTGTGGCCTATGTACTCGCATTTTACTGCAGTATGTCTCGTCGTGTTCATAACGCTTTTTATATATTATATTACGTAAATATGTGAAAGACCCGCACCACATTATCGAAAGTTAGAATCGATTTAAATAGAGTAGAAGATTTAACGTATGAAGAGGTTCCTGTTAAAATCTTGGATAAAAAGGAGCATATTTTACGCTCCAAGGTTATACCTCAAGTCAAAGTTTTGTGGAGAAACCACGATGTTGAGGAAATGACCTGGGAGTTAAAATTTGAAATGAAATCAAGGTATCCTTACCTCTTTGACATACCAGGTACCTACCCTAATTTCGAGGGAAAAATTTCATAAGAATGGGAGTTTGTAAGACCCCAACTTTTATAAATAAAGATGAATTTTCTATAAATATCATTTTTGAATATTATGGAATGAATTTGATATAATGTTATAGTTGTGGGTAATATTAAAAAATTTTACAAAGTACGCAAGTTGTTATATAATATTCGATTGGTCGGGGAATATTCGTTTTAACAGAGAATATTCGTACAACGACACAATCATTGGTGGATCCCACAACGGAATTATTAACGGATTGAGAAAACGATAAAAATACTTTATGAAAATAATGGCAAAAATTTTACCATTAACTGTTGAAACACTAAATTGTTAGTACAAGAATACGCGTGGTTGCATAAGAGTAATACCTGTATTGATTATTGATGCTTACGTGAGAAGTCACCATTTTGTTCAATTATTGCTACAAGAATTGTTGCATAAGATCTCACATTATTTGATTCAATTATTTTCAATATTTTATATATTATTAAATCAATAATTGAGATGACAAAGTTATTAATATTATTATTTGCAATATTAACGATGTCTGTAAGTTC
This sequence comes from Panax ginseng, assembly GCA_020205605.1. Classification (NCBI taxonomy): domain Eukaryota; kingdom Viridiplantae; phylum Streptophyta; class Magnoliopsida; order Apiales; family Araliaceae; genus Panax; species Panax ginseng. The sequence goes on along the minus strand of CM035140.1, from coordinate 77,322,740 downwards.
ATCAAGGAGAGGTTTAGTCACCTAATTGCGCCGCCAATAGGAGAAAATCCTTATTGAAAGCTCCTCTTTCCTCGGAAACGACCGGTCGATTAATATTGTGAATTATAATAATGATGATAAAGTTTGTTTTATTATTATAAATATAATAAAATGTAAAATTTTTTATATAAAATGTAATACTTTTATAAAGTTATTTATTTTATTAGATTTTAAATAGAATATATTATATTTTATTATGATAGTATTTATAGTAAAATCTTTTTATATAAAATGTAATACTATTATAAAGTTATTTATTTTATTAGATTTTAAATAGAATATATTATATTGTATTATGATAGTGTTTGCATAAGGTTCTCAGATAGTGTTTGCAGATAAAAAAACTTTTTATATAAAAAATGTAATACTTTTTATAAAGTTTTGTTTTATTTGATTATAAATACAATATATTATATTTTATCAGATAAGGCAAAGATAATATCATTTCCATTCTTCTATAAATAGGATGCTTAGTTAGAATTGAAAATCACACCGTAAATTCGTAGAATTCTTCTTTATAATCTTTAACGATTTCTTTAGAGTTTTAAGAAGCTTTGAGCGTAGAAAACAAAGATAAGTTTTTTCAAGAATTTTCTCGCCTACCAAATTTAATACTCTTCTTTTTAAGGTAAGGGGTATTATTCTTTCGTATTCATGAAGAGAGTTATTTTCTTTCAATACTCGTAAGGGTTATTATTCCATTCTTTATTATTCTATTGGAATAACTCGTCTGCAAGGCCTATCGCGCATGCCCGGTGAATTTTGTTGTTATTCTATTCTTTATTATTCGTTGGAACATCCTATCTGCGTAAGTGATTACGCATTAATTCGGGTTCCATTCTTTATTATTCTATTGAACATCCCGTAAAAGCGATTACGATAACCCGTTTAATTCGTTATTATTCGCATTGAATATCCTCGTGCAATGCGATCACGCATGACCGGTTTCATTCTTTATTATTATTCTTTTGAATAACCTCGTGCAAGCGATTACGCACGCTCTGTGAATTCTTCTTCGTTATTCCATTCTTTATTATTCTCATTGGAATAATGCATTTACGCGCATTACCGCATGGCGGCAAAAAATCCATTTGCGGTTTCATATATTCTATTATACTCAATCGGTTAAAGTTTTGGCTTCTATACTCCATGAAATTAGTGGAATATCTTTGATATTTGGCTTCATCTAAAGATCTTTTCATGGAAATATTCTTTTGAGCATTCTTGAATTCTACTCCACAAAAGCAAAGATCATGTCGACAATTTCGACGTTATTGAGTTCGTGATAAATTAACTTATAAATCTTTAAAATTTATTCTTGAACTTGTTTTATTGAATTGTCAACATCCTCATGTTTATAATATGTTGAAAGTCACATGTGGCCTATAAAGTATAGATGGACTTGGTATGATTATGACTGTGATTATTCTTATAATAATCACTTACCGTAATGTTACAAATGATGTGGTAAAAATCCTCATCGGACGTAAGTGCATCGATGGCCGATTGTTGGCATGATCATGACCATCGATGAAAAGATTTAATATCCTTGGCCCGTAGTGCATGGATAATTAGTGGTCGTAATACTAATGAATATCCTCGGTCATAAAGGCAGGATGATGATGTGGATTATTTATTGTTTGAGTCTCAAATGCCGATAAAAGTAATGAAAAACCTTTTAAATCATAGTAAGATAGTAGATTTTATTCTCTACTGACTCTTCTAATGGATTGCTTGTTCACCGCAGCTTAAACTTGATATTTGTTATATTTTATCGCTTAACACCTTTGTCAAGGCTAATGATAATTTATTCTCGCATTATCTTAGTCATAATATTTCTTACCGGGCTAGTCGAGCTCACCCTTTTGCTTTCATTGTTCTCTTCTTGAAATGAGAACGTAAGAGGGACTAATCGGGGAACGGAGTGACTGCCCGTGATGATAAGATTAGTAGTCCTCACTATTCTATGAAATAGTGTGATAATAAATGTATCGAGGACTTATTTTGGGTTTGAATATTGTCTAGAAGACAATATTTGTATTAAAACTCACAGCTCATGTTGTATATTTAAGGTTGTATTTGTATTTTGTACCATGTATTTGGCGACTTAGAATAGGTGAAGTATACCTATTTTGGGAGCGTCACAATATTTCTCTACATTGTCCTAAGCCGAATTTGAGGAAGTGTTTCTCATGTGGAAGAATCTGCACACTTTGATTCAACAAGTGTCCCAACAAAAGAAGAAGACCAAGAAGGAATGGATGGTAGATAGTTTAAGTTTGAGCGTTAGTATCTTTTGGTAGAAGATTATGATATTAAGTGTTGTAATATCGAAAACGATGTGTGAACATATGTAATATAAATATGTTCGTATGAATGAAATCTTTATTTTTTATATGAATATAAGATTAAGATTAATTTGTGTGTTCTTAAAACTCATACTTATGGTAAGTTAATGACTCATAATTATATGAAATTTTTTGAACCCCTCAACGAATGGACGCCAAAGGTCTGACTATGATAAGTTCATACACTCATATAATTATGGCAAGTTCCTGAACTCATAAGTGTGGTAAGTTTGACGAACTAGTAATAACAATGGTGAACGGAGAATTGCAACTTTTTGTGTAAAGTTGTGTGGTTAATCCTGATATGATTTAAAAATGGATAGTAATATGTGTTAAGTACTAAATATGCTATGAACTATTTGAATAAATATTTGTTTATATATGAGAATTATGTGTTGAATTCTTATTGTGTTATGAATTTGTGTAGAGAAAGAGAATTAATATAAGATTTTTATTTAAATCAGATCATGCCGCCTAGACGATAGAATCGAAATCAAAGAGAAGAGCAATCGATGAAATCAAAACTTTGCAAATATGATAGCCGAAGCTATGGGGAATAGAGCTCCCACAGGAAGAGGAAGAAATGAGAGAATGTACCAAATTTACGATCGATAACTTCAAAAACTTTAAAGCGGTAGGACCGCCTGAATTTAAGGGAACCACGGATCTGATTGAAGCCCAAACTTGGGTGAAAGAGATGGAGAAAACATTCATCATTGCGCCTGTGGCAGAAGAGCAAAAGACAGCTTTTGCAACATACTTAATGAAGGGAGAAGCTAATTACTGGTGGGAGACTAATCAAGCGAGGGCTGGTACAGCTGTGGTGACTTGGACAAGATTTAAAGAGTTGTTCTTTGAGAACTACTTTTCGCCGAGTATGCAATCCAGGATGGAAGTCAAGTTTTTAGAACTAAAGCAGGAGAATATGTCTGTTTCAGAATACGCTGCCAAATTCAACGAGTTGGCTAGATTTTCACCTCATCGGGTGGACACAGAGGCGAGAAAGGCGAGAAGATTCGAGTACGGACTGAAGCCTAGGATATTCAACAAGGTAGCGGTATTACAGATCAATACGTTTGCGGCTTTGATGGAGAAAGCGTTAATTGCTGAAGGAGGGAGCGAAGCTGCGTCTCGATTTCATCAGGATAAGAAGAAGAAGACAAATGATAGAGAAAGCAGTGGGGGTAGTAACCCTAATAAGAGGAAGTGGAGTGAGAATACCCAATCGGGTAATAAATTAGAGGAGAATAGGAAATGGCGGGAACCATGTGCAACTTGTAGAAAGAATCATGCAAGGAGTTTGTCTGAAGAAGAAGGGAGACTGTTACAATTGTGGACAAGAGGGGCACATGTCGCCCAATTGTCCTAATCCGAAGAAGATACAAGGTTGCTTTGCGTGCGGATTGACTGATCATCTGGTTTGGAACTGTTCGAAGAAAAATACGGAGAAGGAAAGTGTCAACAAGGGACCTGATGGCGGAACCTTGGCAATTCGAGGACCTCAGACAAAGAAGACCATCTACCAGTGCATTTAATATGACAAATAGCAGGATGCAAAGCTGCTACTCAGAGGAGTGGCAAGAGGTAATGATTTCGTTTAGAAATTTAATTACGCGAGTAAATTGAGTAGATAATTATTGTGAATTGTTTTCTTTTATAGCTTCAAGTCACAGGTCAGAATATGAGACACAAAATTAATATTGTGTTGATAAGAATGAATTGATGATACAACTTTAAAAGATTGTAGAGAATAAGAAAGCGGTGATTCCGAGGACGGAATCCTTTTAAGGAGGGGTGAATGTGATAACCCGGGATTTCGAATAATCAAAATTTTACAAATACATTTTTTTTAAAATTAATATTAATATTTATTATCAATTTTGTGACAAGTATCTGTGATACGAGTCTCGAGAAGGTCAATTTGTGTATTGGCTAATAAATTTAGAGTAGAGTTGTGCTTAACAAGCTTTAGAAACCCTAACCCTAATTTCTAGATAGGGATTCGATAGAAAATATAATTATATTAATGAGTATGTGTTTGTACCGAAGAGATTTATTGATCAATGATTGATCGGATAAGGTTTAAAATTATAAACCTTAATCTCAGGATTAGAAACCCTAACGTACCGTTAGAAACCCTAATCAAAAGTTGGGAAACCCTAATTTCATATTCGAGAATCCTAAAACCCTAATTAGGAAACCCTAATCCTAATTATTAAGCTTAATGTGTTTATTAAACTTAAATATAATTAAAAAAACCCTAATTATATTTTAGTTATCTTAATTTCTATTTTACAAACCCTAATTATAATTTAGAAGTTTTATTTTTCTAATTAAAACCCTAATTTCATATTCGGGATTTCTAAACCCTAATTAGGCAACCTTAATCCTAATTGAAAGGCCTAATATATTTATTAAATGTTGATATGATTAGGAAAACCTAATTTAATTAGGAAACCCTAATTTTAGTTTTAAACTTTTAATTTTCTAATTTAAAAACCCTAATTAGAAAATTCTAGAGTTGGAGTTTGTAAAACATAAGGGTTAGAACCTTAGGGATAAACCCTAAGGGTTTGTGCAATTGTCAAGAATGCCATTAAATTTATTTTACAAATGACCAAAAAATGCCCTTTTCATTTTCTTTAATTGATAACTTGTATAATTGCTAACACCTTTAGTTGGTGAACCACTTTGTTGACATTGTGACTTAATAATCACCAACAACCAGCCGAAAATAGGAGATATAGCATTATATCAAGCAATATATATAGATTTGGAGAGAGAAAGTTCACCAAAATTGTAAAAATTGTTATCCAACTCTCAACAACTCTCTCTCCATCCCAAACCTCCGAATTCCTTGAGTGGATCAGTCACCAAATAAACCCTAGAAACACCAAGATCAGTTAAGGAGAATCAAGATCAAAACTTGGACTAGAAAGGTATAATCCTAAACCCATCCTAGATCTTGTATGCTAAGTTCATATTGGTTTTTATGTGTTTAGATTAGTGTTAGATGATGTTTTATGGTGATCTATGTTGATATAACATAGATCCATAGCATCAAAATGCTTTAAAAGTGATGATTTTCAAAACTGCCAAGAACAAATTTTGTGGTCTGACAAGCTAATGTCAAGAGCCACAGATTCTTGTTCGTTTGTTGTTTTTGATGTTTTAAAGTTTTAATTTGTAGCCTGGTATGTGGTCTTTAATCTTCAAGTGGTTGTATGGCCATTAGATGTCTAGATCGTGTCTTATTCATGGTCAAAGACCGTTGATCGAGCTTCGATGGTATTTGAAATCTGGGTAACCTGTAAAGTTTAAAACCGTAGTTCCGATGACCTCTTTAACGACCCGTGATCCGATGATTTGATTTTGTTTGATGGTTGTAATGAATGGTCAAACTAGACCATTTGATCACGGATGCATTTTCTGGGAATTTCCAGAGACAGTTTGAACAAAACTTCTGACAGCCTTTGACCATCTTATAACTTATGATTTTGTTGTTATTGAACTGATCGGTTGTTGTAATGATGTTCCTTGACATAAGGACTATATATTGGAACCTTAAGATGACTTGAATCAAGATCAGAACCTTGTTAAAAGTGGACTTGAAAGTGTCTAGTCGACACTGTCTGGGTTTCTGGGTTACCCAGAAAATCCAGATGTGATCTGACAAGGACTTTGAGACGCTATATCTATTTGTTTGATTGTTGTATGACCAAGATGTTAGTTGATAATTATAGTGTTACAAACACATTACCAAAGTAGTGTCTTAGAAAGTCCAGAACATACATGGATTGATAAATAAGATTGGTCAAACCGAGCACCTTGAACTCCTGGGTTCGATGTTGTTCTTGAGCTCAAGAACACCCAAAGGCTGACGTACAAGTGTCGCTTATATAGTTTTAGGGGACGGTTTTATTTATTTTATTTTTGGAATATTCTGGAAAATGCTTAAAATAGAAAATAAATTCTAAAAATTACAAAAATAGTTTTAAAAATTATTTTAAGTTATAATTAATGACTTTTAATATTTTGATAATAATTTCATTAATATTTAAATTTTAATGGTGATGGTTTAAAATGATTTTAATTAATTAAAAAATCATTTAAGTAGAATATTAATGATTTTAAAATATTTTAAGTTATTAACAATAACTTTAATATTTTGATGAAGTATAACATTAATATTTTTATATTATTAAATATTAATGATAATAAGATTATTTGATAATTAAATCATTTAAAAATAATAATTTAATTGTTTGAAAAATTATTATAAATTATAATAATTGTTTATAAATTATTAAAAGCTTCCTAAAAATATTATAAATGATAATTAACTCATCTAAAATGATATCGAAGCTTAGAGACCAAGATTAATTGACAATAAATGTGTTAATTGTTTGATAGGTGACCGTAACACCGAGAATGGACCCAAGTCCAAATCCGCATCAACTAGTTAGACTTGTTAAGTGTTTATATAGGTTATAAACACCTATGCGTGACTATGTGATAATGTGTCTAGGAGAAGATTTACTCTGAATTACAGTGTTGTGTGTTATGAAATATTGTGCTAATTGTGAGACCGATATTATTGGTTATAGGTCTTTCAAACGCAGGTAAGTTTATTGTGTAGTTGTAATCATCGTGGAAGGCAAGTTTCCTAACTCAACCTTGAGTTAATATTGTTCAATTATTATAGTGGCAAATTATTGTTAATTATACCACGTCCAAGAATTTATTGTTGATTATTCGCAGTTAGTGAATGTTTAATAATTCAAATTGAATTACTGATTCGAAAAATATATATTCGTAGAATTAGTGTTGTTGGATATTCATATCTGTAGAAGCTAATATTGACGGTACAGATAATTCCTGTTTATTGTCAAATTATATTTAGAAATGTCTTAGCTAATTATTCGCTGATTTAACATTTGTTAGAACTTGATAGGTTCTAGAAGAGAAGAGAATAGAATTTAATGATTATCGATAGATCAATGCAAGTTATATCTATTTAGATCAAAAAAGAAAACTTGATAGGTTCGAGAAGAAAAGAAGTGATTAGATCTTGAAATCATTGCATTTCGTTGTTAAATCAAATTCGATTCAAAGACCGGTAAGAACAACCTTTTATATAAAGGGAACATTTTAGGTCAGATATTCCTACCATCACAAGATCGTTAAGTATTATGCATAATATAGGTACAAGGAGTTAAATTACTGAAGTACTTGCAGAGGGGTATGATTTAATCTTTATGGTTATTCTGACACATATGCGTATGTATCAAAGTAAATCTTTGATAGATACACGAGAAGAGAAGTTCTAGATGTCGTGTGATCACTCAAAGATAAATCAAAAACATTCCACTTTGTTATCACAGTAGAATTGATTCTTGATTATTCATTACAATATCGCGAAACTTTGAAAGTGTTGTACTCTTTCATTATCAAATTATTGTGTTGCATAGATCAGTGAGAAGACTTGTTAATTATTAAAGCTTTGTTCACTATTTCAAAGTTCCCTAACTTTAGTTTCATTCTATCAAAATAGATAGATGTTCTTATTGATTCAGATACATTTATCAGATGTCTTAACTCATGGGCAACTTGTTTCTCACCCTTGCTAAATAAAACTTTTTAGCTAGGGACTTAAGTTGCGTAAGGTCTTTGCGAAGAAGAACAAAGGAAAAGGCATAGTGATAAATTAGTATAATGAACAATATTATTATTATGTTGTATTGTATTGTAAACTCTTTTTGTATATCTAAGGGGGTATTTCTGTAATGTTAAGGTTAGTGGACATGTGACTTATGTATTAACAACATATGTTAATGAGTTATATATTCCTATTTATATTTGAATGGGTAGTTAGATGTTAATATATTATGGATCGTGAGCACCAAACTCGGGGGTCAGGTAACCCGGATTTGGGGGTGTCATAGGTTGGTATCAGAGCTGTAGGTTATAAACCTTAAATGGGGTTGGGAAAACCCTAGGATTATAACCATACACGAGATAGGGAAAACTCATTTAGAGTTCTAAGTGAGGGATTGCCGAAGTGCATCAATAATGAGATAAGTGGATACATAGTGTGAGAAGTTTATACTATTGAAGTACTAATCAAGTTATTTAAACTGATTGTAGGATGTCTGGAGAAGATAAAATGAGTACAGAGATGCTAGTGGTTGTTGCACCAATTCCAAAGAAATTGTCGCGCCAAAGGCAAAGTTTCGATTGAGAGGTGGGAGAAGATGAACCTATGGTTAATCTGGAGAGCGATCATGACGATTATCCTGAGATGTATCTGAGTGGAGATGATGAGGCAGAGTTTGAGCCAGCTAAGATGGAGAAAGGGAATAAGACCAAAGTTGGAGAACAAGATCACGAATCTGCAGAAGTCCAAGAACTCCGGAGTAAGGTATTTCTCTTGGAGGAGTTGTGGAAGACAGAGCGAGCGTTACGCGAAATGACTGAAGAATGAAACGAGCTCAAGGCGCAGGTGGAAAGGATGAAGACTAAAGGTGGTGGATAGTCTGAAGGGACAATCAAGCAGTAGAAAGACAATAAAAAGAGGAAGAGGGACAACGACAACCCTAATTCTGAAAAGTCAAACCCGAAGAAGAAGTAAGCCTATAGTAAGTGTGGGAAGACTCACACGGGAGAATGCATGATGTGGAAGAACGTGTGCTTCAACTACAAGCAAGAAGGACATATTTGTAAGACCCCAACTTTATAAATAAAGATGAATTTTCTATAAAAATCATTTTTGAATATTATAGAATGAATTTGATATAATGTTATAGTTGTGGGTAATATTTATAAATTTTGCAAAGTACGCAAGTTGTTATATAATATTCAATTCGTCGGGGAATATTCATTTTAACAGGAATATTCGTGCAACTAAGACAATCATCGGTGGACCCCACAACGAATTATTGTCGATCGAGAAAATGACAAAATACTTTATGAAAATAACTATTAAGTTTTACCATTAATCGTTGAAACACCCGGTGTTAAAAGTACAGTAATACGCATGGTTGAATAGTAGCACACGGTATTGATTATTGATGCTTACGTGAGAAGTCACTCAGTTTTGGGTTGAAGAAGATGAGTCTTATTATGGGTGAAGTTGACACTTTCACAAAACACGTGAATACATAATTCAAATAGTTGAGAGAGTACACATTTTTTATGAGAGATAGAAAAACTAGGGTTTTACCAAATACCCATCTTCCTGAATCTTTCTTCTTCCTTGGTGGATCACCTCTAGAGGCCAAACACTTGGGTGGCTAACATAGATCAAAGGAAGGAACCAAACCTGGTGGATTCAAGTTGAACGCGAAAAAGATTTTGAGGTGAACTTGTACATGAAGAAGCTCGAATCTTCAAGGGTATGATTCTTATTCTTTATCTTTTCATTTAATTAATAATTGTGCATAAAGAATGATCCGGGTATATAGTTTGTAAAATTTTAAAACTCTGATTTTTCCACGTTTCTACCTATTTTGTGTAATTTGATTGCATTCATGAATATTACAAACCTAACATAAAATCCAGGCCATCACAGAAATGCCCATTCCTCAGAAAGATAAGGAAATACGAGGATTTTTGGGAAGAATCAACTTCATTAGCAGGTTCATCTCCCCACTCACAACAACCTATAAGCCTATTTTCAAGTTATTAAGGAAGAATTCTTCCATGAAATGGAATGATGAGTGCCAGAAGTCCTTCCTTACGATCAAAGAGCAGCTAGTCAAAGCTCTTGTTTTGGTACCACCTAGGGATGATGTTTCCCTTTTCATGTACTTGTCCATCAATGACAATTCCATGGGCTACATGCTGGGACAGAAAGATGATATAGGCCAAGAGCGAGCTATCTACTACCTCAACAAAAGATTCAACAGCAGTGAGCACAAGTACACTCTGATTGAGAAAACTTATTGTGCTTTAGCATGGGCTTCCATGAGGTTATAACATTATCTCCATGGTCACACAACCCATCTTATATCCCACGTGGATCCTCTCAAGTACGTGTTCAGTAAACCCATGCTGAATTGCCGACTATCCAGATGGCAGATGATCCTACAACAATTTAACATCGTCTACGTCACGCAAAAGTCTATCAAAGGTCAAGGAATTGCGGATCAACTGGTCGCCGCACCTTCAGGAGATTTCAAACCCTTGGAAACATACTTCCACGATGAAGGGGTAATAACAGTTCAGCAACACCATCAATACGATGCACACCAGATATGGAAGATGTATTTTGATGGAGCTATAAATATAGAAGGTTCTGGAGCCGGAGCAGTTCTAGTATCCGTTATGGGGGAGCAGTATTCCATCGCCGTCAAATTGCAGTTTGATAACACCAACAATACAGCTGAGTATGAAGGTTGTATCATGGGACTAAAACTTGATCAATCAATGGGCATCAGACGGTTAACTGTCTTTTGAGATTCCGAGTTGGTAATCAGACAAACCACATGAATCTATTACACCAAAGGTCTACATTTGCTGCCTTACCATCGGAAGGTTCTACATATGGCTTCGAAGTTTGAAGAAATATCCTTCTTCCACATTCCTCGGAATAGGAATGATTTTGCGGATACACTAACAACTTTGGCCTCCTTGATCAAAATATTTGATAAAGAAAACATGCCCACCCTCACATTTGCCCAACAAAAGGCACCAGCCTATGGGAATTATATTGGAAAAGTATCGGATGAGCTACCTCCCATCCAACACCCTTGCTATCACCATATCAAGGAGTACCTACGAGATGGATCTACACCCGTTGAGGCGAGCCCTACTGAAAGAAGGCGGATCCATCGATTGCCTATGAAATTCTACATGAGTTGAGATGCACTCTACAAAAGAGATGCAGAACTAGGTCTCCTCAGATATCTGGACAAGGACCAAGCTCAGAGGCTCATGGAAGAAATCCATGGTGGAGTATGTGGCCCACACATGAGCGGCCCCCTACTTGTAAAGAAGATCCTCAGAACAGGGCATTACTAGCTCTCTCTCAAAGCTGATTGTGATGATCATGTCAAGAGATGTTACCAATGCCAAATTCATAGGAATGTTATCCACGCCCCTCCAAGGGAGCTCCACAACATGAGTTCACCCTGGCCCTTCTCAATAACATTGTTATTGATTCATATAACTGTGTTATATGATGTATGTTATGTATTACATAATTTTTGATTAATTAGGTAAACCCTAATTAATATTTAAAAATCATAATTTCTAAAAATTAGAAAACCCTAGTTCAAGTTGTTAAACCCTAATTTAAAAGTCAAATGTAAGCTTAAGGCTGTTATGTAATTATGCTAATGTGTGTAATGATCGGTATTAGAGATATTAACCCTAATTAGGGACAATCCTAATTCTCAAAACCCTAATTGATAAATAGAATCCTAATTTCCAAATTTAAAACCTTAATTGCTAAGTTATTAACTTTAAATGTTTAATTATAAAGCTTAATGCTAATTAGGGGACTTTAAACCCTAATGTTCATGTATAATGTAATTAGATAACCTAATCTAATTAGTAAACCTTAAATCTCATTATTTTAGAAACTAATTTTTATTTTTATTTTTAAACCCTAAATACAAAGCCTAGAAAATTAAATTTTTGGAAACATTAGGGTTAAACCCTAAGGGTCAAACCCTAAGAGGTGTAGACACTCGAAATTTTCTCAGACTTTCATCACACTAACATTACAGGAGAGGATGATTAAATCTTTAAGAGGAACCTTGGAAGACAATCCAAATCCATACCGGATACTAACTAAGTTCAAAGATCAACCCCGATCAAACTCGAGTAATAATTCCAACCCTGGATGTAACCCCGAGGCATGCAGATCCAATCTTCGAACACACACCGTAGAAGACCGATTAATCTCTTGAGATAACCCCGAGATATCCGGTCTCGATCCCAACCATCGAATAGCCACCAACCTTGGTGATAACCCGAAAATGCTTGTTTCAAAAGCAACCAGACTTTAATCTCTACACTCACAACGAGATGCACTTGTACTAACCAGCAATAACATCGGGAAGACAGGCACACCTCAAAGATGACAATGAGGACCTTCAACAATCAAGTAGAGTCCAATTTCAAAGAAAAGTCCGAGCAACGCCTACTTTATCGTTCAATCCGCAAGATAACACCGGTGAGGGCAACATCGCCATCTCACAACACGATGCCACATCACGCCTCTACGCAACGATGTCCCACAAGACTAACCAATTCCGAAAGTGACTATCATGCGGGGTAACGGATGAAATTTGAAGCTTGAAGACCGGAGGCATCGTCCCCATCTTCAATGACTTCATACAAACTCTAATCCCATGCCATTGTACAACTCTCGACAACGACGGTCCAAAATAGGTCCTCAGATACCTCAAACGGATGCTTGATTGCACTTCCGAAAGTTTGAGTGGATATTATAGTGCTGAAGTGCACGTGTTGATTTTGAGACGACCACCAAAAACCCGGGCCCACAGGGGTCAAGGCTCTGCACACTCATGGCCACCAGCAGTACACCTCTGCAACTAAAATACCTATAAATAAGGTCACTACCCATTTTGCAAGAGAAAAAGGCGAAGAAGCCACTGCCTAATTTGCTCTGACTCACCCCATGCAGTGAACTTTTCCCTTTTAAACACCTGTGAGCTCATATATAGCCCTTTTTTACTACAAAGTCAAGAGTTTACCCACTCTAAAGATATAGAAGTCTTCTCGCGCCACCGGTTGTAAGCCTTCTCATATACTTTTTTAGAGTCTTTCTCTTCATCTCTCGCACACACCCTTCTACACGCCGAGAGTCGTGTTGTTGCTTGCTTTTGCCTGACTTGATTCGTGGTTTCATTTCGATCTATATATATATCGGGAATATTCGCTTTTAATTGGGAATATTCAGACGACCAAGACAATCATCGGTGGACCCCAACTAACGGAGTATTGTCGTAGTTAGAAAATGATGTAATTATCTTTTATAAAAATAATAGTGAAAGTTTTACCGTTAAAACTGTTGAACTACCTGGTAGTAAAAGTACAGTAAAAGACGGGGACGACACTAGCTTACTACCCCTCTAACATTTTTTCAAAAGTTAGGGTTACCATCATTTTACGTCTTACACAAAGACTAAGATCACAACAACATATTAACAACACATAATAAACTACTATACTACTGAGATTTTCCCTCTAGACTTAATCTAACATCCCACGCTCCACAAATACGATACTCCTTATGTGTAATGCCATGCACCACCATATCCCGACTTATGTTATACGTCGAGTCCATCTTGCGTCACTTGGGTAGTAATTTACCCCATCGATCAACCTCTCCATAGCCGCATGTAGAAAGCATAGCCCATCTTGTTCATCTTCCTCCTCTCAGACCGCATCTCATCCTCTGTATCATCTACCCTATCATTGAATCCTCCCACTTCTCCTCAAGTGAATTCTATCCATCACCTCCATCTCTAATCGAGTACGGAGAGCTTCTTTCTCGCCTTCTCACTAAGTTCCCTCTGCTGCACTCTTCTAGTTTCCCCCGCCACTCCACATTCCTAGCCACCCCGACCTATGAAACAAGGTTCCCAATCGGATCCCTACCTCCCTGCATTGAGCAATTTCCACCTCCATCTCTTGTATAGCTAACTTCCTCCTCGATGGTCTTCGTCGCTCAATTTTTGGAACTCGCACTCCTATCCCTAGCCTCCGCCTCTAGCTCTTCCACTCTACATCCTAACTCCAATTTGCTCCTCATATTCTCCCAACATCCGATCTTCGAAGTAGTCCCGTCGAGTCCTCCATAGGCTCATCCCCATAGGTTCCTCCTCTATAGGCTCCTCCTCCCGGATCGACTCCTCTGCAGAGACTCCATCTCATCCTCCTCGTCATCATCATCGATAGGGGCCACTGCTGATATGGGCTCTGCTATCAATGGTGACTCAAATACCACATGTATGTCACGCGGCTCCTCTTCTATTACTCGACTAGGTCCTCCCATGTCAGTCATCCTACAATCACCAACATAAGATAAAACAAACAACAACTCCATTAGAATGTCAAATAACATAAGTTCATTGTATATAATGAAGTTATATTCTAAAACACACTAAGTTATTCTCTATGAAAACTCTATGTGAGTCTCATCCCTCTCTATCTTCCAAGTTCTCCTAAGTTGTAATCTAAGGACTCTCGCTCCTAAGGTTTATAATTATTGCTTTGATACCAACCTGTGACGCCCCCAAATTCAGACACTCGTATCTCGAATTTGGTTCGCCACGTGCTAATTCTAACATCACACTAAAATCATTAACAACGGAAAGAATAGAATAATTTACATTGATATAATATAAATATTCGCGTCCCAAGGTTCCGTAACTATTACTACAACAATCCAAAGGATTAAACTTAAACATAATTAATCATCCTTAGTACATCATAATACGATAGAAATAATAATACTAATACTCTCAAAGAACTAAGTTACTCCGTGTAGCCTTGCCCTTCCCTCGTCTTTTCCCCGAGGTACCGCCTTTCTCGCCTTTAACTGTAATGTTTTTAGGGAAGCAAGAATGAGCAACAAGTTTGCCCAAAGAAGTAATATAACAAAGAGAATGAACAGTTATAGCATTTGAATCTTTAAGGGTATAGCAATAAATGGTAGTTCAAGGATATCAAGAAATATCAAAAGTGTTTGATAAATGTCACTAAAGATTGAAGGATATCAATAATATTTCAAGGTTTAATTATTTCGAGGTTCAAAAAGAATGAACATTGAAAAAAATTAAAGACTATGAACTCTTACTAGAATTAACAAAGATATTATACGCAATCCAAGATAAACGAGTACAACAATTGATCGACTGGGTACCCTACGTTATGCATAACATTTAATCATACTTGTGTGCGCACGTCGGTTCCCCGACAATATAGAATTTCCCCTTTTTTAAAAGGGTTGTTCATCTTAGTAGATTTTCAAGAGTCCGCACCAAGTCAATTGGTTTGAATAGCTTTCTAACATATGATAACAGTCTAACCGAATCAAAGGTTTAGACAACTTTTATAATGCACTATAAGAACAATAAGTCTAATGCTCGCAATAATGTTAAAGTAATTGATTTCGAATAGTAATAGTCATTTGCTCAATATAAGTATATCAATAATTCGGATTCATACAATATACAATGTAGGAATTTAGATAACTTGTATTCAATATGTGAATCAATGGAAGTTAGAGAGCTCGCACAAAATCCAAAGTTGTGAGAGTTAGGAGACTTGCCTTTAGCGTTGATTACCACTTAAAGCGTAATATCACTTCAATGAACTACGTTATCCTATATATGTATGTATATGTATTCATTAGTCATATATACTTGATATGCATTTTCACATACTTCCATCACACATACCTAAATTCATGTAGGCTATACACATTCAAACTCATAAATGCGTAACTCACATTGATTTTACATTTAAAGTCTTTTGTACCATATGCTCATCTTTTGTATTTGCAAAATATCTCTTACTGTACATATTTTTAAGTTGTTTCACATATTAAAGAACCTTTAAGCTAGTTTTGACCCTTTATTAAAGTTATTCATATATTTCCATCTTTCAAAGTTAAAAGAGTTCATTACATAAATCAACTAGCCATAGTATTCATTATACTACATAATATTGTCAAACAACTTCTTTCTACACATACTTGCATAATTTATCACAATGTTTAACTAGATGCGTGAACATGTCGAATATCTCTAGAGGCATACGCATCATATTCTAATTGTTCCTAAGTTCACAATATAATTCATAGAGTTTGTCATCTCAATTGGTTTTCAATCACTAAGATGTCATGACTATCAATCTATATATGCAAGGTACATTGAGTCCACACTTCAGATGTATTTATCAAACCAATTAAGCTATAAACATATGCTCACAAGGCTAGATTCAAAAAGGCGTAAGGTTTTATAAACATGTTTTTTCGTCTTTTAACTTTTCTTTATAAAGGTTATGATTCAACTCCAAATCTACTAAACACCTTGTAAAATACATTGATATATGTTTAGGGAGTGTGTATGTTCTTGAAATTAAGTGGAGTGTAAGACTTCTTGCATCAAATAAGCAAACAAAATTTCTTTTCTCGATATAAAGACTTTCACGGGCGTTTTCTTCATCAGGACCCCAGATACGGCGTAAGGTGCATGCCCTCGCTAAAACACACGAAAGGCATTCCCTGATTCTCCCTCATCACTGCTCGGATTTTTGTGGAATTTTCGACCCAATTCTCATCCAAGCAACAAAGTAATGATGTATAATTACTATAAACTTGCTACATAACACTCCTAGCATGCTTCTAACATCCCCACACATACAAACAATAAGTTTCAAAGATCAATTCAAGATTTTTGCCATTTTTCCAAAGTTTAACACACAGCAATTTTCTTCCTTATGAATCCGTTACTTGATCATTTTACTTCATTTAACTTTCATTGAATTCATTTTTGACCACATTACCAATATCTAACATAAATTTACAGATTCTAGCATGTTTCAACCATAACCATTTCAACTTAAACAAGTGTTTTCATACTCATGAACTTTGGAAAGCTTGAGTGTATGAACATCTAGAGGGAAGGTTACCTTTTCTGAAGTTGAATTGCTACTCTAGCTTCAATTTGCAGATTATATAAGCTCACAATATTCACACTCCTACTAGAAATCTCAGAGAAATTAGCAACATGCTTATGAATGAGAGGGGCTTTATTTATAGGCAAGCTTGTGACCAATTTGGTTTTGTGCAATGAATCAAACCATTGGAATGGAGAAGAAGCTAATGGTTATGAAGGATTTGGTAGAAGAGTACAATTTAGCCCACTCCCTTCTCCATGATTTGTTAGCTATGGAGTTGGTGTTGAGGGACTAGGCCAATGGCCTATAACGTGAAGAAAAGAAGGAGTGACTCTCATTTTGGGACACCAACCAATTCTCAGCACTTAGTAGCACACTTAGGTCCATTTTTTCCTTTATTCATATTAAAGCATACAAATACACTCACTCATATATTACACATAAAATCATATAATCCATGTACATTGATTTATTTCAAGTAATAATTATTCTAGACTATGATATAATTTAATTGTGTACCAATGTTACTTATTATTAATTTATTTATTTAATCAAGTTACTTTCTCTCATAGGTTTAAAATACCCATTTAATTATTCCCACACGCATCAATATGTCACATAAGACTTTTTATACAACTTGGTCAATTACCTAAGTCAAGCTTACTTTTATCACATAGTGTTATATAAAAATTATTTTCATTACAATGTCACCCCTCACTTTATATTAAATGAAAAACCTTATTATATATGATTTCTCTTCACACACTATTATTTATGATAATTAACGAATAATGTAAAACCCCAACTTTTTGAATAAAGATGAATTTTCTATAAATATTATTTTGAATATTATGGAGTGAAATTGATATAATAGTTGTGGGTAATATTTATAAATTTTGCAAAAAAAGTACGCAAGTTGTTATATAATATTCGATTGGTGAAATATTCGCTTTTAACAGGGAATATTAGTACAACCAAGACAATCATTGGTGAACCCCACAACGGAATTATTGTTTGATTGAGAAAACAACAAAATTACTTTATGAAAATAACTACGAAAGTTTTATCGTTAAGTGTTGAAACACAATCTTGTTAAAAAACTTAATACGGCGTGATTGCATAGTAGCACACCTATTAATTATTGATGCTTAAGTGATAAGTCACTCATTTTGTTGGTATTATTAATGTAATAATACGTAAAATCTTTTATATAAAAAATGTAATACTTTTATAAAGTTATTCTATAAATAGAATATATTATATTCTATTATGCATAGTGTCTGCATAGTATTTTGCATAGTAAAATCTTTTTATATAAAAAGAATAATACTTTTATAAAGCTATCTATTTTATTAGATAATAATTAGAATATATTATATTTTATTATGCATAGTGTTTTGCATAGTGCTCGCGATAGTGTTTGCATAGTAAAAAAATCTTTTATAAAGTTATTCCTTTTATTAGATTATAAATATAATATATTTTATTTTATTTTGCTTTAAATATGGACAGTCAGATTAAAGTAAATCAATCTCAACCGTTCATGATTTAGTTACTATGCATTCTATTTTTCTATAAATAAAAGCTCATTCATTCATTATTTTCTTACGAATTCACTGAAACTCTAGAGAGATAAACTATAG
The DNA here is from genome assembly GCA_020205605.1 of Panax ginseng. NCBI lineage: Eukaryota > Viridiplantae > Streptophyta > Magnoliopsida > Apiales > Araliaceae > Panax > Panax ginseng. The sequence goes on along the minus strand of CM035140.1, from coordinate 77,304,052 downwards.
AGAGAAAGAAGAAAGTATTCTCTTACTTCACTACTTATATATCCAAAGATTTTCTTCTTAAGGTAGGAATATTATTTGTTGTACTGTATAAGGGATATTATTCTTTTGTATTCATGAAGAGAACTTCATTATTCCATTCCTTATTATTCTGCTGGAATAACTCAGTATAAGTGGGCTACCCTATACTTGGTGACATTCTTCTATTATTCGCCTTTATTATTCTTTGGAACATCCTCGCTCAGGTGCTTTCTACGCCGGACTCGGTTCCGCTCTTTATTATTTTGTTAGAACATCCTCGCTGCGCTTTACGCCGGGACTCGGTTCTCATCTTTTATTATTCTCTGAACAACATCACATGCATGTGTTTTACAATTTGATTCCGATTGTTATTATTATTATTCCGCTGAATAACTTTTATACATGCCAAGTACCGCATGTACGGTGATTTCATTGTTATTCCATTACTTATTATTCGTTAGAACATCCTGCTGCAGGTGAATTTCACCCGACCTAGTTCCGCATACTTATTATTCTCGTTGAATAACTCGTGCTCATACTGTCAAGTACCGCATGCATGGTGATTTCTTTTGATTAAAGTTTTAACTTCTATACTCCATGAAATTAGTAGAATATCCTTGATATTTGCGCTTCATCCAGTATCTTTTCATGAAAATATTCTTCTGAGCATTCTTGAATTTTATTCTACACAGAAGTATCATGTTGACAATTTGGACGTTATTGGTTCCTAGAAAAATTAATTCGTGAATTTGTTTTATTGAATTCTTATATCATTGTCATCATCCTCATGTTTATATTATATTGAAAGTCATCTGTGGCTTTTGTGGTGCGTGCATGATGGACTTGGTATGATTATGACCGAGGATTATTCGGTGTAATCATGATCGTAATATTACAAATGATGTGGTAAAAGTCCTCATTGGCCCGTGAGTGCATTGATGGACAAATTGTTGGCATGATCATGACCACTATGATGAATACACAAATATCCTTGGCGTAGTGCATGAAATTTGTGGTCGTGACCTAATGAATATCCTCGTCAGTAGTGTCTTGAGGGATGATGTGGATTATTTATTAAGTCGTCTCAAATGATAACAAAATGATGAAAAACCTTTTAAATCATAAAAGATAGTAGATTTAATTTTCTACTTGACTCTTTTAATGGATTGCTTGATCCGCTGCAGTTAAACTTGATGTCTATTATATTTATCAGTTTAATATTGTTGGAGACTAATGATAATTTATTCGCATTATCTTAGTCATAATATTTCTTATCGGGCTAGTTGAGCTCACCCTTTCTTTCACCGTTTCTCTTCAGAAATGAGAATATAAATTTGGGACGAGTCGGGGAACGGAGTGATGATGGCCCAGAGGATAAGATTAGAGTCCTCACTATTCTCGTGAAATAGTGTGATAATAATTGTAATGAGGACTCCTTTTGAGTTTGTATAATCTCAGTAGATAATATTTGTATTCAAACTCACAGCTTTATGTTTGTCGATTGTACACGCCATGGGTTGTATTAGTAAGTTGTATTTGAATTACAGATCATGTATCCGACGACCCAAGATGGGTGATGTATACCTAATTTTGGGGGCGCCATGGTTGGTATCAAAGCTTAAGTATATGATCCTAAGCTAAAGATGTGAGACTAGAACTAGGAGGGAGAGACGGAATTCCTTCGTTAGTATGACCTACTTAAATTTATTTTGTATTTAAAGTGGTTGGTCGAGTTAAGAGATATTATGTTACATGTCAATTAACCTTTGTTTTGTGGGTCAGATCTCAAAATGACATCCGAAAATGTTGAGAATAAAGCAATGGAGCACAAGAGACCGCTGAGTCTCCATATATCAATAATCGGAGAATGTGCATCGTGAAGGCGACAATCCTCATGCAAACAACAACACCGACCAAAATGATGAATGATGGATTGTTCAGAGGCTTTATGCAATTCATGCAACAAGAGCAGAGTGGCTCTCATTCAAAATGTAGGTGGAAACACTAGAAACTCTCGGCCACCACCGCTAAACAGCTTCAAAGAGCTGGGACCACCGGAGTTTAAGGGAGAACCAAAACCACTTACGGCGGAAGCATGGATAAAGCGAGATCACCAAGATATTTGATGTCTCTCGATGCTCCGAGGAGCAAAAGGTTCCTTTCTTGCTTTTTATGTTGCGGAGAGAGGCAGACATCGGTGGAAATCGGTAGAAACGTACTCAACTCCGCCAGATCAAGATGTCTTGGGAGAAGTTCCAAGAGTCGTTTCAACGACAAATACTTTCCCGAAAGTATTCGGCTATATGAAGGAGGTGGAGTTTATCAAATCGAGCAAAACAATATGATCGTGTCGCAATACGAGGCAAAATTTGCGAGTTATCCCTATTCAAGGCCCCACTTGGTGGATAATGAAGAGAGAATGGCGTGAATGTTTTTAAGAGGTTCGAAGCGGAAATACGTTAACATCTTATTTCTCATAAACCGTATTTGTATTCAGATGTTGTAAATAGGGCTCGACTGGGTGGAGCGCGATAACGAGTCAACGCAACCAAAAGAGAGCAAATTAAAGAAATGATAATACCAAATGAGAAAAGCAACATCGAAGCGGTGACAACAAGCGTGGAGGAATCAATAAAGCCGAAATGGTAACCACTTCAAAGGTAATCGTACCAAAACAATAAGAATGGACATTTCAAGAAGAGGAGATTCAACAATGATGGAAAGACGTCAAAGACCAAAGACCGTTGTTAAGGAAGGAGAAAGACCACTTATCATATGCTTCAAATGCGGAGGGAGGAACACATCACCAAAATCATAACGCGATGTCGTCCCAAAGCATGTTATAATTGTGGAAGAGAGGTCACTTAGCTCGATTTTGTCATTCACCAAGACAAATTCAAACTAGGATGGAGGCACCAAAGGTCGTCCCGTAAAAGTCAAAGCCAGAAGGTAAGGAGAGCGCTTGTTGTGACCTCCTGAGAGTTAGGAACCCAAATGAGGTCATCACGGGTAAGCTTATCATAAACTATAGCTAAGTCTACACTTTATTTGATCAATTCTCTACCCATTCTTTTATTTTTCCTACTTACGCTCAACGATTAAATTTAACTCCTAGAGATATTAGACTTTGACTTATCTCGTGGAAACTCCGTTTGGGAGAAACCTTCATTACATCCACTTGCTTATAAGTCTTGTTTGGTTCAAGTTGGTACCCACACATTACTCTATCGATCTTATTGCATTAAAAATACTTGCATTTGATGTAATTTTAGGGGATTGATTGTTAACTATTCATCATGCAAAATTGATTGTTTTCGTAAGGTTGTTAGCTTTCATATTCCTAATCGACCTATTATGCGAATTCAAGAACCAAACCATTAAAATCAATCATCGTCATCTCAAGCCATAAGGCTATTCGCTTATCGAAAAATGGATGTCAAGCTTTCTTAGCTCATGTCGTCGCAGATCTAAATAAAATACGCCGCTTTTGAATAATATTTCTATTGTTAATGAATTTCCGACGATTCCCTCGAAGAACTTCATGGCCTACCCTCGAGAAGCGTGAAATTGAATTTTGTATCGACCTTGAACCCCAGATACAAACCCCATTTCCAAAGCCCCATATCGAATGGCTCCTATCAACTTCGTGGAGTTAAAGAATCAACCGCAGGAATTGTTAGACATCGGCTTTATTCATCCTAGTACTTCTCCTTGGGGTGCTCTGCTCTATTCAGTAAAGAAGAAAGATGGGAGTATGCAACTTTGTATTGATTATCGGGAGTCAATCATGTCACCATCAAAATAAAACCCATTGCCACGTATTGATGACTTCGTTTGACCAACAGTAAGGAGCCAAATTCTTTTCAAAGATTGATCTTCGTTCCGGATATCACCAATTGAAGATTAGAACCGATGATATTCCAAAGACGGCTTTAACTCTTGATGACGAGCATTATGAATTCTAGTCATGTCCTTTGATCGACTAATGCTCCTACCGCCTTTCATGGATATGATGAACCGAGTATTCAAGGAATATTTGGATCATTTTGTGGTCGCCTTTTATTGATGACATCCTCATATATTCCAAAAGCCGTGAAGATCATGAGAAACACTTGAGGTCGAGCACTCCAAAAGCTTCGTGAATACAAGCTTTATGCCAAGTCAAGAAATTCGAGTTCGGCTTGAGGAAGTAGCACTCCTTGGGCACGTGGTATCAAGTCTTGAATATCTATCACCCAAAGAAAGATCAAGCTATTCAAAGTCGGGAGCAACCTAAATCGATGATCAAAATCGTAGCTTTCTTTCGGCTTAGTTGGTTATTATCGGAGATTCATAGAAGGGTTTTCTCGAATCGCTACTCCACTAACTCAAATTGACTTTGGAAGATACAAAGTTCTATTGAGCGAGGAATGTGAGAAGAGTTTTAAAGAACTCAAGAGGAGACTCATTTCAAAGACTTGTTCGACAATACCATCTTGTTCGGAGGATTTGTCATCTATAGTCATGCTTGAGCAAAGGGTTAGGATGTGTTCTCATGCGAAATATGGGAAAGTCATAGCTTTATGCCTCACGACAACTCAAAGAATATGAGAGGAATTATCCTACTCATGATCTGTAGAGTTAGCGCCTATTGTCTTCGCACTAAAGATTTGGAGGAATTACTTGTATGGGAAGAAAGTGGAGATCTTTACGGATCATATAAGCCTCAAATATTTCTTCACTCAAAAGGAACTCAACATGCGACAAACGACGCTTGGCTTGAATCATTGAAAGATTATGATCATAATATCCAATACCATCCTGAAAAACGAATGTGGTAGCCGACGATCGAGTAGAAGATCATACGCGGTACGAAAGTGCAATATTGTCAATGCAAAGGCCCATTTTGTATGACTTACAAAGGATGGAGATAGAGATAAAGACCTGTGGACCCACGTGATGATGACAAATATATAAGTAGAACCGACTTTAATTGATAAAATTAAAGTCGCCAAATTACGATCCGGAGCCGATGCGTATGAGGAAGAAAGTGCAAGAAGGTGCGATCGCCAAGCAAGAATCGATGAAGAGGAATACTTCGAGTCAACTCCAGACTTTGTGGTTCTAACGACCTCGATTTAAAGTATAAAATCACGATGGAAGCGCATAACACACCGCTTGCAATCCATCTCGGAGTACCAAAATGTATTATGATCTTCTACATACATTTTTTGGTGGGGCAATATGAAGAAAGAGATAGCGCTTATTTATCTCAAGGTGTCTAACGTGTCAACGAGTCGGCAAGAGCATCAAGTACCAAAAGGTCCATCAGAACCACTTGAAATTCCGAATGGAAGTGGGAGCACATTACCATGGATTTCGTTCTTCGGTCTTCCCAAAGTTTCTCAAGGCATGATGCGATTTGGGTCATTGTTGATAGATTGACCAAGTCCGCTCATTTCTTACCGATACGAGAAACTTATACACTTTGAACGCCTTACTCAGATGTACATAAACGAGATTGTAAGACCGCATGGTATGCCGGTATCCATAGTTTCCGATCGAGACCCAAGATTCACTTCACGATTTTGGGTTAGTTTGCGTAAAAGCTATGGGAAAAGATTTACAATTTAGCTCTAAGATATCATTCTCGATTTGGACGGACAATGGAGAGGACTATTCAAACTCAAGATCTATTAAGACTCCGTGTCCTTGATTTCAAGGGAAGTTGGGACAAGTTCTTACCATCGGTGGAGTTTTCCTATAACAACAGCTTATCAAGCAAGTATTGGCATGGCTCCATTCGAGCGTTGTATGGAAGAAAGTGTCGTTCTCCAAAGATATTGGGATGAGGTGGGTGAAGCAACGTTGTTGGGACCGGAGTTGGTACGCGATATGACTACGTAAAAGATTCAAACGATCCTAAACGATAAAAACCTCACAAGATCGACAAAAGAGTTATGTTGATCTTCATCAAAAGGACGTGAAATTCGATATAGGAGATCATGTGTTGTTACGTGTTGCTCCATGGAAAGGAGTTACGAGATTTGGAAAGAGATGAAAGCTCAATTCTCGATTCATCGGCTCATTTTTAATCCTTGATCGAGTAGGAACTGTGGCCTATAGACTCGCTTTACCGCCAAGTATGTCTCGTGTTCATAACGTTTTTCACATATTCATGTTACGTAAATATGTGAAAGACCCGAACCACATTATTGAGTTAGAACCGGACGAAATAGCGGAAGATTTGACGTATGAAGAGGTTCCTGTTCAAATCTTGGATAAGAAGGAACATATTCTACGCACCTAGGTTATACCTCAAGTCAAAGTTTTGTGGAGAAACCACGATGTTGAGGAAATGACTTGGGAGTTAGAATCTGAAATGAAATCAATGTATCCTTACCTCTTCGACATACCAAGTACGTACCCTAATTTCGAGGGTGAAATTTCATAAGAAGGGGAGATTGTAAAACCCCAACTTTTTGAATAAAAATGAATTTTCTATAAATATTATTTTTGAATATTATGGAGTGAAATTGATATAATAGTTGTAGATAATTTTATAAATTTTGCAAAAGTACGTAAGTCGTTATATAATATTCATTGGTTTGAAAATATTCGCTTTAACAGGAACATTAAGATAACAAAGACAATCATTGGTGGACCCCACAACGGAATTATTGTTTGGATTGAGAAAACAACAAAATATATTTTATGAAAATAACGGCGGAAGTTTTACTGATTAACTATCAAAACACCCGGTGTTAAAAGTACGAATACGCTATGTGGTTGATAGTAGCATACCAGATTAATTATTGATGCTTAATTGATAAGTCACTCAGTTTTGTTGGTATAAAACAGAATACTTTTATAAAGTTATTCTATAAATAGAATATATTATATTCTATTATGCATAGTGTCTGCATAGTGTTTTGCATAGTAAAATCTGTTTATATAAAACAAAATACTTTTATAAAGCTATCTGTTTTATTAGACAATAATTAGAATATATTATATTTTATTATGCATAGTGTTTGCATAGTGCCTGCATAGTGTTTGCATAGTAAAAATTTTTATAAAGTTATTCGTTTTATTAGATTATAAATATAATATATTATATTTTATTTTGCTTTAAATATGGACCGTCAGATTAAAGTAAATCAATCTCAACCGTTCATGATTTAGTTACTATGCATTCTATTTTTTCTATAAATAAAAGCTCATTCATTCATTATTTTCTTACGAATTCACTGAAACTCTAGAGAGATAAACTATAGAGAGAAAGAAGAAAGTATTCTGCTACTTCACTACTTATATATCCAAAGATTTTCTTCTTAAGGTAGGGAATATTATTTGTTGTACTCGTAAGGGATATTATTCTTTTGTATTCATGAAGAGAACTTCTGTTATTCCATTCCTTATTATTCTGTTGGAATAACCTGTATAAATGGGCTACCCTATACTTGGTGACATTCTTCTATTATTCTGTCTTTATTATTCTGTTAAATAGTGCGATAATAAATGTAATGAATACTGCTTTTGAGTTTGTATAATCTCTAGTAGATAATATTTGTATTACAACTCACAGTTTATGTTTGTCGTATTGTACACGACAGTTGTATTAGTAAGTTATATTTGAATTCTGTACCATGTATCTGACGACCCAAGATTGGTGATGTATACCTAATTTTGGGGGCGTCACAAATAACAAATAAATCAACCTCATTATGAAATTATTTATTTATTAGTAATACTAATTAATTCCATCATTAGTTAAATTAGTATTTTCTCAATTCATCATCTTGCCACACTAGGCATAACTCCACAAGTTTAAACTAAGCTTCTCATCGCTTTTGCTTCATTGTTTAATTATCACTTAGCTTACTCAATTAAAATGCTCATCACAACACATGTCGATGCTATATATATATATATATATATATATATATATATATATATATATGCCAACAAATCTTTATTCTCAACATTATAATTTATTAAAATTCGCGGGTATTACATAACATGTCTATGCGAAGTACAGCATACATGGTGAAATTCTTCTGTTATTCCATTCTTTATTATTCTGTTGGAATATCCTCATCTGCATGCGATTACGTATTTACCTAGTTCCATTCTTTATTAGTACATTTGGAATATCCATGCATGCGATTACGCATGAATTGGTTTCATTCTTTATTATTCTGTTGAATAACTCCGTCTGCATGCGGATTACGCGCGCTGATGAATTCTTCTCGTTATTCCATTCTTTATTATTCTGCTGGAATAACTCGCCATGTGGATTACAGATGCATGGTGAATGATCCTTCGTATTCATTCCTTATTAAATTGTGGAAATGATCTATCTACGTGGATTACCACATGGCGGGCAAAAATTCATTTGCGGTTTCATATATTCTATTATACTCACTTGGTTAAAGTTTTGGCTTCTATACTCCATGAAATTAGTGGAATATCCTTGATATTTAAGCTTCATCCAAAGATCTTTTCATGGAAATATTCTTCTGAGCATTCTTGAATTTTACTCCACAAAGAAGTATCATGTTGATAATTTGGACGTTATTGATTTCTGGATAAATTAAAATTATAAATCTTTAAAATTTATCCTTGAACTTATTTTATTGAATTTTTATGTCATTGCCATCATCCTCATGCTTATATTGTGATTAAAGACATCTTTGGCTTACGTGCATAGATGGACTTGGTATGATTATGGCCAAGAATTATTCGGTATAATCATGACCGTAATGTGACGAATGATGTGGTAAAAGTCCTTATTGGCATATAGTTCATTGATGGACAGTTACGTTATTGGTATGATTATGACCGGGATTATTCGGTATAATCATGACCATTGATAATTACATGAATATCCTTAATGTAGTGATGCGGGATGATTCGATTTTATTTATTGTCGAGTCTCAAATGATAAAGTTGATGAAAAAAACTTTTTAAATCATAGAAGATAGTAGATTTTATGCTCTACTTGACTCTTCTAATGGATTGCTTGTTCACCGCAGCTTAAACTTGTTGTCTATTATATTCTATCAGTTTAACATTGTTGAAGGCTAATGATAATTTATTCTGCATTATCTTAGTCATAATATTTCTTACTAGGTTAGTTGAGCTCACCCTTTTTTTCACTGTTCTCTTCAGGAAATGATTACGTAGTTGGGACTAGTCGGGGAACGGAGTGACGGTCCAGATGATAGTATTAGTAGTCCTCACTATTCTGTTAAATAGTGCGACAATAAATGTAATGAATACTCCATTAAGTGTGGATATTGTCTAGATGACAATATTCTTATTAAAACTCTTAGATTATGTTTTGTCATATTTTATACGACTGTTGTATAATTAAGTTGTATTTGAATTTTGTACCATATATTTGACAACTCAAGATGGGTGATGTATACTTGTTTTGGGGGCGTCACAACTTCACTCGTTCATATTGAATTTGCAACAAATTAAGAGCATACTCAGTTTGGAAATACAATAATTACAAGACAAGTATCTAGCAGCATCAAATAGAGTAACTTGCAATAAAAAGTTATCCTTGAAATATAGAATGATGAAGAAAACAGAAACCCATACACATTGTACACACACAAGTACACAAAAAAAAGGTGTTCAACAAAGATCATCTGATATAACTTAAATTTCACTTTCAAATCATCTTTTGAAATAATATCCATGTGAGAACCCGAGCCCCAATACCAAAACAGGTCTAAAATCTGATGGCTTAAATCATATATAAAAAGAATAGAATCAGGTCCAATTATGTATGATCCCCATAGATATAGATATAGGGAGGGAGAGAATAAAACCTCCCACGAATAAATTACCGAAATCTAAATGAGGGGTATTATCCTATCTTCAGTGCAGTTTTCAGTTGGGAAGTTGTTATCTTTTTCAATCGTTCCACCCAACCAATTAAAGTAAAATATTAGCTCAATTCAACTCAATGTTAACACAGATACAGTAAATTCTTCTCAATATAAATGCAAAATAGGCTCTCAATGGTCAATTCGTTTTAAGTATGATGAATAATTGTCAGACAATTTAGAAAACACGGATTCAAACTTCCAAGTTCTTCTCTCTTCCGATCATTTCTTATAAACCGAACAAACGCAGTAAATTATCAATTCAGCTCAAATCAGTATTAAATCAAGATACCAATTATATAACATAAATATATATGATATTATTGAAAGATTGTCATACCTACTTGGGCCCAAATTGGAAAAAATAAAATAAAGTAGAGGTGTACTGAAGAACATCCCTGAGCAAGTGCGAGATTTGGTAAGCCCTGAACTAAAAAGCCCTATAGAGATGCAGACATTAACCAAAAAAAAATGTGTGTGATATATATAGATAGAATAATTTATCGTACTTACCTCAAATGGCAAAGAAAAGGAAATATATGTTCTCCAAACATACGACCGCCACGGCACATGTTGCCGAAGGCACCCAGACTGGCACGGAGGGTACAGCCATCGGGGACACGTGGAATACGTGAGACGACGCGTCCAGTACCCTAGGACTCGGCGTATGGCTGGCGAGAGTTGTTTCTCATTAGAGCGTGGACATAATTGACGAGATCGGGACGGATTGGGGCCTTTATGACGTCTAGTAAAGGGAGGGAGTTGGTAGTGGCGGGGTCGTCAGTGGCTATGTCAGATTCAAGGGTTTGAATCAAAACCAGGGGGCGAGCAGCGGCGACAAGCCATTTCTGATGGTTGTGGAGGTAGGGAGTGAGAGAGAAGAGAGGCTAGGGTTTTGGGCTACAAGAGATCTGGCGTTTTATTTTAATTTCAAATTCAGTTCCGTGTTTTTTTCCTCCGTGTTTTTTAGATAAATAATGTTTTTTTTATAAAAACGTTATCTATTTAAAACCAAAAAATTTCTCTTATAAATACATAACGTTTTTTTATATGTATCTACAATGTTTTGTTAAAAAACGTTGTAAAAAAAATACCACAACGTTTTTTTATAAAAACGTCATCTTTTAAGTGTTGTCTTTTTATGATTTTGTACTAGTGAATTTAGTATATGACGAACATAAGAATCTTTTCAAGCACATCAGAATAAGTAAAAGATCCCCTTCATTGATATATTCATAATCATACATGCATTGTTATAAGAGTTAGTTAAGTTGTAAGTAGTTAATACACGGATAGCAGTTAGGTATATAATGTAAATGACATAAAGTAAAAGACACAAGGGATTTTAAGTGGTTCAAAGACTCAAGCTCCTAATCAACTCTTCTGCTTTCAATTAGCAGAATTTCCACTAAGGAAGGGCAACACCCTGAATCACTAAGATTCCTTCAAGGCCAATGACCTTGAAACCTGATTCACTAAGAACTCTTGAAGACCAAAGCAACTTGGAACTTCTACAGTTCCCTAGGAACTCTTCAAGCCTAGCAGTCTTGGAACTTCATTTAGTCCCTTCGGACAAGGACCCCTCAGGCCCTGACTTCTTCTTGTTCTTGATGTTGTTGTTGTTGGTGCTGAGCTGCTAAGATGTCTTTAAGTTTGAACATCTTTTGTACTTAGCAGCTTGGTGTGGTCCTCTTTGCATTCTCGCTTGATGCGGACCACATCTTCTTTTAATACAACCGATCTTGATCGATTTCTACTTATCTTCATACGATGTCAGCTGTGCACCATCACCATTCTCTGAACCCTTCATGACTGGTTGGCAGACATGGTTCTGCACTTGTTCTGGTTTAGCTTTAGGTTCATGATAATTCGTAGAGTGGCTATCTGGATCTTCTTTATGCTCAACCACTCTTCTAAATGATATCTTCTTGTCCTTCTCGGCTCTCAGCTAGGCTGCCATCTTCAGTGACATTCTCATCTTCGTTGAGTGGAGCTTTTGTCTGTTCAAGTCCTTCCTCAAAGCTGCTTCACTTCCACCTTCATAGTCTCACTGTCACTGAGACTTGTTCATGTAAAGCTCTGGTGGAACTCGTAGAGTCAACACTATAGCATTCCAACAACTCAACGATTCTGCAACATAGCAATCATCAGCAATTTTTGATCGTTGAAGCTCTGGCTTATTTATACTCCTTCCCAATCTTCCCATTGCTATATAACCGTTGAAAGCTATTTGATTTGCTTCACAGATCTTGAGTTATTTGGTGTAGACTGTAGATGTGACATGGCATCTCCTTTATAACTTTCTCGACATCTGCGATTCATCGTTTCACCTACTCCCGGAGAGATGTCACTTTGATGTCTCGGGCAGGTAGTCGACTTTATTTCCTCCTTTTGATTTCTCGATCAGAGGTTGTCATTTTGCATCGATGATCTCAATAAGCTATGTTCGAATATCAATCTTCAGATTGAATCGTTGCCAATGTTTCAACCTTTAGACGACCGAACTCTACGATCCTAATGCATATCTTCTTTGACCTGATCGTAGTGTCTTGTTGAATGTTTGCTCATTTATAGGTAGAGACAACACTACGATCCTGAAGAGTGTTGATTAGATCTTAAATGTAGAACACCTCTTCCTTCTTTTGTGTAGTGCTTCAATACTTCTGTTTGCCTCGACTATTCTCAGATACTGATGGCTTGACTCCTTGTTCTGGTCCCTTCTGTAGAGCAAGACACTTCAGATTCATGGCGTGTCCAGATCGTTTTCTCCTTGTGATCTCCCGTTCACTTATTATCAATGGACTGACCCAATGCTTAATCCCTTTAGCCTTGATCTTCAGAAGCTGACCAGTATCTCAGTGTATACTTCATCAGTTCCTTCTTTGTTTAGCAAACACTACGATCCTGGTTAATCCCAAGATCATTGTCTTCTATTCACTTGATTGCTATTGCATTTGATGACGTTCCTTAGTCAGTTACTGAAGTCTTCTTCTGATCTACTTGTGGAAGACTTCATCTTGAATGGCTTCACAACTCAATCTGGATGTTGATTGGGTTGGCGCTTAGATCTTCTATTAGCTTGAATGCCATTCGTTGAGTGCTCTCTGGTTTCCTTCAGGTGGGATGTATCTTTGTAGCTCAAACTAGAGGCTTCACACTTTGGATATTTTGGGAGTGCTCATTTGTTGAGAATCGTGTTTGCTCTACGATTCTTCCTTGGCGTTGTGAGCACATCTGTTGAGGCCTTAGTTCTGCACTCTACGATTCAGCTTCAGCTGTGCAGACACTACGACTCCGAGATCAGATCTTGACACTCTACGATTTCTATCGTTATGCTTGTTGTCTTCATCTGATCTTACTCGACTACGATCTCTGCCTCTGATATGATCAGTAGACTGATATGATCAGTAGACTGTATGACTCCGAGTGTAGTCTACGCTTCTTGACTTTGCTTCGACAGATGCTCAGTCGGCTCATAGATAGGCTGTCTCTACGATTCTGAACATGACTTCCTCAACAGACTATGACTTCGAGGAAGTTCTTCTCGACACATTACGATCCTTCCTCGTCTCTCCTGGCTGTCTACAAACTCCGAGATCTACTATCGTGCAGACTACGATTCTGCCTTGATAGCTCTTGAGTCTTTCTTGACTCTCCTGACAGACTACAATTTACAGTGCGATGCTTTCGACGTTCGAGCTCGCATGTTCTATCTATTACATTATAAGATCAACCTAACAAGCTTGATATTTCTACAATTATAGTCCTTGTACATCATTTCTTTTTAAGGACTTTACAAAGCTATTTTGCTTATGTAGGATCAACCTAACACATTTGATCAATTCATTCTAAGTCCTTATACATATTTTCCTATTATCTATCAAATGACTTTACAGCTTTTCTTGATGCAAGCATACTTGCATATTCATTCATATATACCATAATCAAATCATATATAAAATAGGAATATCATTCACATGCTTATTCCTGAAAATCTCCCCCTATTTGATTATGACAAAAATAATAAGTGCATACACATGTTATGAATGAATCTTATATACAGTGAGCAGCTGTATTTCTAAAATAAATAATCATGGATGTCATTATATAATGATATGAAATTTTATAAACTATGGTACTTTTACATCCTGGATCCAGAACATACCTTACTAGTTAGAGATGTACCTCTTTGGCTCCTTATATGTTTCCAGGATGTTTGTTGATCAGCTACTCATCTACTTAGTCTTTTTGCTCCTACTCCCCTTGGGATGGTGACTTCATTTCTTTTCTCTGCTCCCCCTCAAATTCATTCTCTTCTCTTTTGCTGGCTCCCCCTCAAACTCTGCATTCATAGGATCATCATCCTTTTGGCTCCCCCTTAGATGATGATTCAGCTTCTACTTCTGTTCTCTTCTTCTTTGTCTCCTTCTTAGCCTTTTTATCTTCTCTTCTTTTGCTCTCCTTGCTTGTCCTTGAATGCCTCCTCTTTCTATGCCTTTTTTTCTCCTTTTTTTTGTCATTAATCATTCGTGAAAGCTGCTCTATATTGGACATAAGTTGCTCCATCAGATAAGAGGAGTTACCAACCTCAACCTTGAGTTCTTATTGGCTCAGCTCAAGTTGTAGAGAGAAAGACTGATTCAGATTGTCAATCATGTTAAAGAGGGCTTGGATTTTCTCTTCATTAGTCTTCTGTGCTCGTAGAGCTTCTGCCTTTTGTCCATTGATAGCCTTCAGATAGATTTGATCTCTCTCTTTGACTTTGAGAGATATATCAGTCATAGTGGCTTGGAGTCTATTTTGAACCACATTATCTCCTGCTTCTGTTAACATCTTTTCTTCTTAAGTGATGATGAACATCTTCTCAACCAACTCATCCGAATTCTTTTTTAGCTCATGCTTCGTAGGGGTTTGATCATGTGGTTGGGTAGCCTCTTGTTGAACACTAGATTGAACTCCATGATTTTCATACTTGGACAGATTTTCGAAAGTAGTGAAAATCTGAAAAATCGTTGAGTACCAATCATTGGTGGAGGATGAAGGAATGTCAAACAAATGTGCTTGGGCAGAGGGAGGTTTCTCAAATTGATCTTGATCATTTTCAGTGATAGAGAGAAGGGACTCTATGATCATGTCCTTGGCCATGATCCTTCTGCCATCAAACCCCACTCTACTATTATAGGGAATATAATGGTTGCCAGCATATCGGTAGACTTTGTAGTGAGGCTGGTCTTTGATCATCATGGTTACAAATCTCTTCACCCTTGGAAAGTTCTGTGCCACCAGCTCTGTGTTGGGAAGGTGAGAGAAGACCCATGTGAGATAGATGTTGTCGTTAGTGAGGGATGCCTTTACCCATGGCATATGAGAGTAGAACCATCTTATAGCATGATTCTTAACTTCAGGCTCATATATAACAGTTGAAGTGTCCAGCTTCATGGCTCTACGATTATTGAGAAAGTTTTCAGAGGTCATCATTACCACATTTAAGCTTATATTTCCATGATTAATCCATCTGCCAGGAAGCACCTCTAGCGGTTCTTCATCAACTTCCACTACAATTCTTCTCTTGTGATGAACAAGGTGGGGAATATGAAAATCTTATTGTTCTTCTTCTGCAAAACTAGAGTTAGACCTTTGTAGATTTTCCTCATCGGACTCATCAGTTTGTTCCTCCATTTTATCATCATTCTCCATTTCATCACATTCTGAGCTTATATTATGCTGACTCCTTTCATATGATTCACCAGAGAATTCTTCATACTGGTTTTCATCATTAGTGCCTTTTTCAGTATCTTCTCCCTTGGAGACATGCTTGTAACGCCCCAGAAAAATCAGATTTTAGGAGAATTAAATTTTTATTTGATTATGTATGTGGATTAAATGAATTTAATTGATTATTTATGGGAGTAAGCTAATTGGAGGTCGTTCTATGACCTAGATATGTCGGAACATCGTAGTATTTTTGCTACGTGGTAGAATTAAAGTGATTGAATTTTCAAGACAAAAATAAAAGCTTTCCGAGAAACTTTTTGAAAAACACTATTCACGCATTTCTGCTCGGGAATTATTTTTGAACTTTCGAGAAATACGTAACGATAGAATATCGAGGTGTGATGGAATATCCAATAATATTTCAGTTATGGCAAACACAGTTTTTCGCATGCGAACTTAAAACCTAACGATTAGAGAACGTGATTTTTGAGAAGGAATTTAAATGCGTATAATGAATAAAGTGATGATCGTATAATACGTAGGTATTCTACGAAGTAATGAATACGAGTATGATACGAGGTATTATACGAGTATGTATGAATGATAATATGTCGTATATAAATAAGTATACGAGTTAGAATACGAGATTAATACGTAGAAAATACGTTATAAGGCTTTAAGCCAAATGAAAAGGATTTGTTGAATTATGTAGGAAATTGTATTGTCTAATGTGAATTATGATAAGGCCCAAATGTGGGCCCAATGCAAGCTAATGGTAAAGCCCAAGAGATTTGTTAATGCAAGCCCAAAGTATAAGATGAGATTAATTGAAATTAAAGTCCAAAGCAAGGTTGATCCATGGGGCAACCCATGATCACATGGATGGCCCAAAGTGGTGGCCAAGTAAAGTACTTGGTGGCTAAGTAAAAGTGATGGGAAAGCAAAGGATAAGCTAGGTGATTAACAAGTTAACTTAAAGGCTAAGTTATGTGATTAGCAAGTTTACTTAATGATTAAGAAAATGTGGTGCCCAAGTATTGGGTAAATGTTGTGATGGCCAAGCAAAAAGTGTGGTGGCCAAGTTAACTTAAGAGCTAGGTAATGAATAGTAAGGAGGTGGATGACTTATTGACCATTAAGCCCTCATTGAGGATTTCCTATAAATAGAAGGAGAGATAGCTCATTTGTGGGTTGTTGTATTTCATCCAACAAGTTAAGTGCTTATTTGCTTGAGAGAAAAAGCTAGAGTTCATAGTTCAAGAAACAAGAAGAAGGATTAGCAAGAGAATATCAAGAGTAAGCATTCCTAAGCCATGATTCTCTTTCTCAACAATAATATGTAATTCAACATATATATACGGGTAATTGACAAAGGTGTATCAACATGTGAACCAATGCCATGATTATCCAAGTGGGGACACTTGTATAACCATTTATAGAAATCAATGAACATAATATATATCTGAGCTAACATGTCGATAATCAAAGAGTACATAATGCATATGGGGATAGAATAATTAAAACTTCTTACTCATGTCCATTGCAGAAAGGAAGTGCAAAGGTAGGATACTTGCACCGATTCAACGATTACAAAAATCTCAACTTAGGTTTTATCTCTTTATCAACCTATCAATAATCGGATCATTCGTTCGATTAGAACAATATATCTTAACACATAAAAGATTGTCTATTACGATTGACACATAGTCTAATCACATAATCACAAATGATCATACTTTTAGTTCCTATTCTATACTTGAAATATTTTTATACATTTTCAAATATCTCATCCATGCTCTTACAGTAGTCTTTTCTTTTCTTTTATAAGGTCGACATTTGTCGTATTGCATTCAACAACTTTTTCGGGTAAAATCACGAAGTCTAAGACTCTTATTCTATACCTCAACATCGTAAATATCGGACATCTTATTTTTAATCATTTTCGCAATTTTCGTAAATTAAAAATTTAAAATAATTCAAATCATCATTAAAGGGCCTATATGTGATATAATCATTACTATAGGTGTTCTTCTTCAAATTCGAACTTCATAATCGGTTCTCAAGTCGACTAGTTTGGTAAATTTATAACTTTCAAATATCGAAATCATAATTAAATGATTTAAACATTAAACAATTCCATTATCATTAATAGTTTAATTAATACTAAACTATTAATGAAACCATTGCTAAAAATATAAAAAGTTATTCATAATAACTCAAACTATTTTTAAAACATTTATATTACCCAAATAATTACCATTAATATTTAAATATTAATGTACTATTTATCCAAATATTAAAAGTCATTAATTATAACTTAAAATATTTTAAATCCTTAATATCCTCTTTAAATGGTTTTAAATAAGTAAAACTATTTTAAACTATTTAATTAATATTAATCATTAAATAAACTAAATATCATTAATATTATCTTAATATCATTAATATTTAATTATTAATAAAATTATCATTTAAATATTAAAAGTTATATTTTATAACTTCAAATATTTTTAAATACCTTATTTTCATTTAAAATGATTTTTATAATATTAAAATTATTTTTAAACTAAATTATTTAATATAATCATTAAATAACTTTAATATCATTAATAATTATTAATTAATGAAATTCATCACAAAATATTAAAAGTCATCACAAATAACTCATTTACATAATCAATTCCAAGCCAAAATAAACATAGTAAACTAACTAGTTTATTAACAACACTAACTAAACTTCAAAAATTCAAACTTTAACTAACAATTAAAAATAATAACATTACAAAAATTAAATAAGAAACATACCCTAAATACTTAATTTCACAGAATGAATCGCACTTCCACGCCTAAAATTTAACTAAGGAGATCTTTATAAAAGTTCTCCCACAACAAAGCCTTTTTCAAAAAATTGGAGGCCTTATTGTTGGTGAATGAAACAAAGGCCAGGGCCCTTCATTTATAGGTTTAGAAAATAGTGAAGTTCTCAATTTAGTCGATGTGAGACTTGGTTTATCTAATTTTTCAATAGCTCACTTTGCGATTTTCTAACGCATTGCTCATAACTCCGATTAATCTGATTTTTGGATATGTTATACATGGTATGTAAGACTATTTTTAAAAATACGAATTACCCAATTCGGGTTCATTAGGTAGCCCAAACGGTCGTCAAAAGTGGGCGTTCATATGGTTTTTTCAATCTCGTTTCAGCTTTACCCTCTTCCGTTAAAAA
The DNA here is from genome assembly GCA_020205605.1 of Panax ginseng. Lineage (NCBI taxonomy): Eukaryota > Viridiplantae > Streptophyta > Magnoliopsida > Apiales > Araliaceae > Panax > Panax ginseng. Next base: position 77,285,209 of record CM035140.1, on the reverse strand, counting down.
CAGTCATAACTCTTTCATTTTAAAACATTTTTGAGCGATTCTTGAGCCCACCTGAAGCTAACTTCAGGGGCTACAACTTTTATTCTTTGACCATTTCCAAATTCCGAACACATCAACCCGAAATTCCGTTCAAATGGACTCACACCGCACTTGTTGGGAAGTTTTGACACTACTACTTTGAAATGTCATAACTCTCTCCTCCGATATCGGATTTAGTCCGTTTAGTCTATGGAAAGCTTATTCGGTTTAATATAACATAACAAAAGCCCGAAGGTTTTAAAACATTAATTGATCGAAATGATGTCCCGAATAGCACATCCATTCTTGACTTTCGGTTTGACACATTTCCTTCCAATCACCGTAATTCCCTCATCCGAGGTCGGAATGAGGTCATTCCAAAGCCTATGGCTTCCTAACTCAGATGCACTACAACATATCAAAAGTCCAGACCTTTTAAAGCACAAAAAGTGGACGAGAATGCCCTCATTACGAGGCCCCAAAAAGCAGTTTATCATGATCGATTGACCATGTTTGACCATCTATAACTTCTAATCTATACATGATATGGACTTGATTCTTTTTTGCAGATTAAAGAACACATATCGGGCTACACATAACAACTTTTGAAGAACAAAACTCATGATCGAGCAAAGAGTTATGGCCTCGACATTTGGTGAAAAAATAACGAAATTTGGTTTTTCCAACTTGCTTAAATCTTCAAATTAAGTGCACTTTGATGTTATGGGTCTTTGATTTATCAACCCATATCATCAATTAACATTCTATTACACAACTTTAAACAATCAATTGTATCAAATAACATCGAATCAAAGGATTTCTAGGTTTAGTGTTCTTATACCCTTTTGCCAAAAAATTCTTGATTCTTGCTTACGATTTGTTATGGGTGATGGTTGGGCTTTGTTTAAGAGTGTATGGGCAATCTTGTACAAGGCAATTAAATGTAATATTTCATCACTAGATTTAATTCTTATAATTTACCAAATAACTTCTATCCTTTGGTAAATTAAAACACTTATACAATAACATCGAAATTAAACCCTAGAATTAAAATTAGGGTTTCTAATTGACCATTAGTGGTTCTTTAATTATCTCATGTATATTACTAACACAATCAAGTTCACGGTTTCTAATTTCAACCTGTTAGGGTTATAATAATTAGGGTTTGTCTGATTATCGATGTACAACAATAATTAAGGTTTCTTCTAATTACCGATATTCTTATTCACGATAACTTCATATACACAGTCATTTACTACTGTAAATACCCCATAACCGAGTTTAATAATTAGGGTTTCACAAGACTACGGTAATATGTTATGACCTAATTGGCCAATCATTTGCTTTCAATATTATCTGTCACATTACGTACCCGATTACATAATTATGGTGCTTGTAAAATAATATAATATTATTATTCTCATCTCTTGATCACAATCCCAATCCGGGGTTTGGATCTCATATCGACTTATTCTTCAGTACACAACATCAATAATCAAGTTAAAATAATTAACTTAAATATTCGAACAATTCATATAATAAAATATTTATTATATAAATCTAATTATCACTTCATATATTATTTCCAATCATGTTTTCATGGAAAATAATTAATAAAATATTTAAACTTACGAAAATTTATTACCATATAATTTGTGGTAATTAATAATTCCAAAATTATTTCTAATTTTTCAAGTAATAAATGTATTCGCATTTATCGTTCACTTTACTTGACACTTAGTCTCGTCATTAAAAAAAAAAAATTTATACGCAAATTTCTTATTTATTTTATATAGAAAATCTCGGGTTATTACATTCACCTCCTCCTTATAAGGATTCCGCCCCTAATCACCGCTTTAAAAAACTCATATGCAAAAAGGGTACATAGCATATAATCATTGTATGTAGATCTCGATCATACTTGATCGAATCGATCTTTAATTATTCATCATAACACTTGTCTATCGATTAAGCGAAAATATAAGATATATAAGTTATTCAAATAGCACTTTGGAGTTACTGCTTCCGGTACCGCCACCGTATCCTGGGCCGTGCTGTAAACCCTCGGAGTTGCTTTACGTTGGAGTTCTTGGTTGAGTTTGGTCCTGAAATTACTAACGTCCCAATCGCTTCTCCCGTGTAGTTCGTTCCCCGCCTCCATTCCCCTTTGTGGGCAGGTTCTGCGCCTTATGCTCAATCGATCCACATATGAAGCATCCACTGATCATCCTTGAGTTGGGGCGGTTGGGAGAGATATGACCCTTCGCTCAAGACTTGTAGCATACAAACTTGCCCTTGAGACACTCACAGGAGTGATTCTTCCTGCAGTTCTTGCAACTGCACTTTACACCTTCTTTATACCATCCTTCTTTACTTGCATTTTCTTAGAAAAATTCCTCATTCTTTTCTCACCCCTATTCCCACTACTACTTTCTATCTTTACTTGTTCCTCCCGACTTGCTTTTGTTCTTCTTCTCCTTATGGTAGAGGCTCATGGCCTCACTTCCTGCTTAAAGAATGATAGCCTTCTCCATGAGTCTTTGTAAAAGTATTGATTTGCAAGATCTTGACACCTTATTGTAGATCCAGGGTTTTAAGCCCAGCTCAAATCTCATTGCCTTCCTAGCCTCTGTATCCACTTGATGTGGAGCAAACCTAGCCAACTCATTAAATTTTGTGGCATACTCACTTAATGATCATGTTATCCTGCTTTAACTCCGGAATCTCACCTCCATTCTAGATCGCATACTAACGGAGAGATAGTTTTGAAAAATAAATCCTTAAACCTATCCCAAGTAATTTCTTCTTCTCCGCCTGAGTCTTATTTGCCTCCCACCAAAAGTTAGCTTCCCTTTCATCATATAAGTGGCAAAAGCGGTCTTTTGCCCTCATCTACTTTAGCGATTCTGACGCCTTCTCTATCTCGTTCACCCAAGTCTGCGGGCTTCATAGGTCACCGATCCTCCAATTCGCGGTGGTCCTACTGACTTTAAAGTCTTTGAATTTTGCTGCGATTGTGCATTTGGGTTCCTGCGGTGGTATTCCCCACGATGCATAGCTTTGAGCTACCATGTTTGCAAAATTTTGCATCGATTCTGGGCGTCAGTTCTCCGGCAAAGATTAGTAGATTCTTCTACCCTTTGGTTTCGAGTTTGACGTCTTGGTGGCATTATCTGGTTAAATAAAACCATAAATTATACCTTTACATTTTAAACCTTATTGCATAAGATTAATGTATTAAACTTCGTTTCATTTCTCAAACTTAGATTCATATTCATTTATCGAATATTTACACAAAGACATCCTGCTTTTCATCAATTTATCCTTTTGTGACTATGAAAGTTTGGATTTAAAATCTTGACCAACATAAAAGTTGAAAATAGTTCATTACTTATCACACACATTACATAAACACAACATAACCCATACTACTTATTTACCAAACCTTTTCTCTCGGACATTCATTCGCTCGATGTCCTTCCATTCCACAATTAAAACATCCACCTTGCTTATAGTTGGGGCAGCGGGGAGAGGTATGTCCCTCACTACCACAAATATAACATATCTTTTCCCTTTCTTCTTATCGGGTTTTCCTAAGTCGGGATCTTCTACCTTTCTTTTCCCTTACCTCTCGGAGTTGCACACGAGGTGTTGCTTGAGGCTCCCATCCGTCAATTCGGATTTTGAGCTTATCCTGCTTTCTTCCATTGTTGCTAGCAATGCTTGGCGCACTGGATATTAAGCAACGTCTCAATCTCCCACAAATTTTCCAACAGTAGAAACCTTGTTCTCCGGATCACAGATCTCCGTTGATGCTTGAGCGGCTTCAACTTTAGTGTCCGAATCACTATCTCATCAAATCCACCATTTCGGAGTGCGATGCTCGTTTTTCCACTATAGCCACCTCGTCCCGATTTAGGTTCTGGTGAGCTTCTATTTCATTGTTGGCCTTGATATTAGCTCGGGGGTATAGATCCGATCCTTCTTATTCCACATATCTTTCTCACAGGACATCTACATACATAAGTTACCTGATTAAAATATAGTATATATACAAGAATCAAGAGTTCTATATACGTTGTCTCTTATTTTGATTGACGATAAATTTATTCAATTCTCATCAGCGCTTATCTCTCTGAAAGAAAATCTCCATCTACTCGCATCGAATCGCATGAAGGTGATGACTAAAAGCTCAGTCTAAGTATATATATATATGGTGTCTTTGGCTTCTATTTCAACCTTCAACTGTCTTATCTGAATATCTCCTCTGCTCCAACCTCCTCATAACTTCTGGCTTAACTCTATCTCATCTTACAACATTCACACATATCATCACATGCTACCCAATACACCTCTCCACAAGAGTAAAAGTTTTCAAATTGTCTTTGAGGGGTCATATGAACCATGAACACATAGTTTTAACGGTATTCATACATGAAAACAAAACATTACCCGGTAGTATGTTTACAATCACAAAGAAGGTAAACTACCATTAATAGTACTTTTAGGTGATTAGCCTATTGTACCCCTACGTGCGTACATAACGTTATTAATCATACCTAGCGAATATTTACGCCATTAGATTGGATCATTTATCCAAACAACATTGTTCACCTCAGTCTTATCATAGGATTCCGCACCAAACAATTTGGTTCTGGAAATTTCTTCAATGAACACTTAGAGTTTTCATAAACATTAGTTTAATTTGCTGATTCAAATAGCATAGACTCATATCAATAATTCAATTCAATCGAATTATTTAGATGTAGCCAAACCAGTTGGCAAATTAAACTTTTGAAAACATTTTCAAGAATGACGTCATGATGCCGCATCTTGTATTAACAATCCGTTGAGGATGCCGTCATTGTATGACTTTGTCATAACACATCATCTGATAATGGAACAAATACTTGGTCAAATTCACACTAAGTATTCTGTATTTACAACTCCATCACATTTTTATCATCTCTCGCACTGTTACGTATGGTACATGAGTGATAATTAAAAACAAATTTTGATATTTCAAATCATTTGCGTCTAGCCAAAATAAGTAGCATAGGTAGATATTTTAAACCGTTTCAAAAATGATTATGAGTCTACATTTTTGTTTTCAAAAGCACATAGTGCGTATTTAGCTTGATGTCAAAAATTTTGAAGTTTAGCATAGCTAGGAGTTTAGGAAAACCCTAACACCTTCACTAAAAATCATTTACTTAACAATCTATCTGTTCTCATAATCCATAACACTCTATTAACACAAAACTATACCCAGTTAAATCAAACCACACTTATGAGTTCATAAATTGCCATAATCATATGAGTTTAAGAACTTATCCTAAATCGAGACCTTTGGCGTCCATTCATTTGAGGGGTTCATAAACATTTCATATAATTATGAGTCAAGAATGTCTCATAGGTATGAGTTTTAAGAACTTCGAACCTAATCTTATATTCTCTATCTATGACTCATCTACCATTATTATACACACGAGAATGGAGTCATCCTCTTAATGTGCATATAACAAATAGCGCGACACGTACATTTCAATGATTATCGATTGCGAGAAACTAAGTGGTTTTTACACCAAGTACAATTCGGCTCCCATACTGAAGAATCATACAACTCAATTTGCCAGGCATGAGTCCTCAATTGAATCCCCATCTAACACTAACCCCATTCTCCATACGAATTTAATTCGTATTTATAATTCTCTTACGGATCTGTACTCAATTGATAAGTATAATTCATACATGCAATCTTCTTTGTAAACTTTCCAATCATCGATTGATTCCTTCCATTTGTCATAGCCTTATCGAGATCATCAAGGTGATCTCATCGTATATATTACGATTTAGTTCTATATCTTGATCGTTTTTATTTTACGATCTCTCATAATCGCACTTTCGATCTTTTTAGACTCAATCTATTCCCCACTTCTTTGTTTAACTTTATAATCGAGTTAGGGAACTCGTGTCTTTACACTCATGAGAGATTCATCTTTGAATCTTATCGACCAACTAACTTCTAGATGAGTTAATACTTATCCTAATCATCATTGCGGTTATTAGTCTCGGTATTTCTACCTAAGCTTCATAACCAACATGATCTGATACCAACTCATGACACTCATGGTGCTTCCAACCATAAGACTCACAAGGGTACCCTATCAACTTGCCACCGAGGCTCGCTTTCGGCGTCCCTACTGGAAAGTCGGCTTGCGGTGCCTTCCCTTAAAGGGATGTCACCGGATAAAGGCTCGGGGCTCTTTGCAAATTCATGCTTATGGCTTTGATACCAACTGTGGCGACCCCAAATCCGTGTACTTGAAACCCAACTTCGGTTCTCCACGATACCATTTCTTTAGGCTGAATAATACTAAATAATAATACATTCGAACTTAATTTACATACATCAAAGTTTACTTCCCCAGGTACGTGACCTTCAAATACATTCCTTACAATACTTGAATAGATACCAATACAACTATAACCATTAACTCATAATACACACTTATTCAATCAGCTTTCCTTTTCCTTTGCTCGTGCCTGAGCCTTCAGGTTGCTCATACATAACTGAAAACATTTAATTTAAGCAAGGATGAGCATTTAAGTGCCCAGCAAGTAATAGCAATTATATATAAGCTGAAAGAATATAAGTATTCTCTTTACATAACACTTCTACAACGAATTGAAAGTTGTGAAATAATCTGCACTGATAAAAAATTCATATAACAACTCTCTTTCAAATTCTTTAAATTTGGCTCTGGCTCTACCCTTGAATAGGGTTTAAGAAACATACTATGAACATTCTTTTCATTTTCGAAAAGGTTTAGCGAATTCTATCCTCAAACCGTCGTAAACTTACGAGCACGGGAGGGTGATCAAATTTCATTGTACCTGTATTGATCAATATTACATAACTTGAGCGAAATTCATCGCTCACTCTATCCGCCTTACAAGTAAAAAATCTTCCCATATAGGGATGTTCATACATGCCGGGTTCCAAACCCAAGGATTTTAATCTTGCTCAATAATAATATGTAATTCAACATATATATACGGGTAATTGACAAAAGGTGTATCAACATGTGAACCAATGCTATGATTATCCAAGTGGGGACACTTGTATAACCATTTATAGAAATCAATGAACATAATATATATCTCGAGCTAACATGTCGATAATCAAAGAGTACATAATACATGCGAGGATATAGAATAATTACGAAACTTCTTACTCATGTCCATTGCATAAAGGAAGTGCAAAGGTAGGATACTTTTTCGATTATTGATTACAAATCTCAACTTAGGTTTTATCTCTTTATCAACCTATCAATAATCGGATCATTCGTTCGATTAGAAACAATATATCTTAACACATAATCTTTTATTACGAATTGACACATAGTCTAATCACATAATCACGGTGATCATACTTTTAGTTCCTATTCTATACTTGAAATATTTTTATACATTTTTCAAATATCTCATCCATGCTCTTCTGACGGTAGTCTTTTCTTTTCTTTTATAAGATCCTACATTTGTTTGCATAGTACAAACGACTTTATCGGGTAAATCTTGAGTCTAAGACTCTTATTCTATACCTCAACATCTCAGAATATCGGACATCTTATTTTTAATCATTTTCGCAATTTCTAAATTAAAAATTTAAAATAATTCAAATCATGTCATTAAAGGGCCTATAGTGATATAATCATTTACTATAGGTGTTCTTCTTCAAATTGAACTTCATAATCGGTTCTCAAAATCACTAGTTTGGTAAATTTATAACTTTCAAATATCTAATCATAATTAAATGATTTAAACATTAAACAATTCCATTATCATTAATAGTTTAATTAATACTAAACTATTAATGAAACCATTGCCAAAATATAAAAGTTATTCATAATAACTCAAACTATTTTAAAACATTTATATTACCCAAATAATTACCATTAATATTTAAATATTAATGTACTATTTATCCAAATATTAAAAGTCATTAATTATAACTTAAAATATTTTTAAATCCTTAATATCCTCTTTAAATGGTTTTTAAATAAGTAAAACCATTTTTAAACTATTTATTTAATATTAATCATTAAATAAACTAAATATCATTAATATTATCTTAATATCATTAATATTTAATTATTAATAAAATTATCATTTAAATATTAAAAGTTATATTTTATAACTTCAAATATTTTTAAATACCTTATTTTCATTTAAAATGATTTTTATAATATTAAAATTATTTTTAAACTAAATTATTTAATATAATCATTAAATAACTTTAATATCATTAATAATTATTAATTAATGAAATTCATCACAAAATATTAAAAGTCATCACAAATAACTCATTTACATAATCAATTCCAAGCCAAAATAAACATAGTAAACTAACTAGTTTATTAACAACACTAACTAAACTTCAAAAATTCAAACTTTAACTAACAATTAAAAATAATAACATTACAAAAATTAAATAAGAAACATACCCAAAATATACTGAATTTCACAGATGAATCGCACTTCCACGCCAAAATTTAACTAAGGAGATCTTTATAAAAGTTCTCCCACAACAAAGCCTTTCTCAAAATTGGAGGCCTTATTGTTGGTGAATGAAACAAAGGCCAGCCCTTCCTATTTATAGGTTTAGAAAATAGTGAAGTTCTCAATTTAGTCGATGTGAGACTTGGTTTATCCTAATTTTCAATAGCTCACTTTGCGATTTTCTAACGCATTGCTCATAACTCCGATTAATCTGATTTTTGGATATGTTATACATGGTATGTAAGACTATTTTTAAAAATACGAATTACCCAATTCGGGTTCATTAGGTAGCCCAAACGGTCGTCAAAAGTGGGCGTTCATACAGATTTTCAATCTCGTTTCAGCTTTACCCTCTTCCGTTAAAAAAATACATAACTCTTTCATTTTAAAACATTTTTGAGCGATTCTTGAGCCCACCTTGAAGCTAACTTCTGGGGCTACAACTTTTATTCTTTGACCATTTCCAAATTCCGAACACATCAGCCCAGAAATTCCGTTCAAATGGATCGCACCGCACTTGTTGGGAAGTTTTGACACTACTACTTTGAAATGTCATAACTCTCTCCTCCGATATCGGATTTAGTCCGTTTAGTCTATGGAAAGCTTATTCGGTTTAATATAACATAACAAAAGCCCAGAAGGTTTTAAAAACATTAATTGATCGAAAAAAGGTCCCGAATAGCACATCCATTACTGACTTTCGGTTTTGACACATTTCCTTCAATCATCGTAATTCCCTCATCCGAGGCCTGAATGAGGTCATTCCAAAGCCTATGGCTTCCTAACTCAGTGCACTACAACATATCAAAAGTCCAGACCTTTTAAAGCACAAAAGTGGACGAGAATGCCCTCATTACAGATCGCCCAAAAAGCAGGTTTATCATGATCGATCAACCATGTTTGACCATCTATAACTTCTAATCTATACATGATATGGACTTGATTCTTTTTGCAGATTAAAGAACACATATCGGGCTACACATAACAACTTTTGAAGAACAAAACTCATGATCGAGCAAAGAGTTATGGCCTCGACATTTGGTGAAAAAATAACGAAATTCTTGTTTTTCCAACTTGCTTAAATCTTCAAATTAAGTGCACTTTGATGTTATGGGTCTTTGATTTATCAACCCATATCATCAATTAACATTCTATTACACAACTTTAAACAATCAATTGTATCAAATAACATCGAATCAAAGGATTTCTAGGTTTAGTGTTCTTATACCCTTTTGCCAAAAATTTGATTCTTGCTTACGATTTGTTATGGGTGATGGTTGGGCTTTGTTTAAGAGTGTATGGGCAATCTTGTACAAGGCAATTAAATGTAATATTTCATCACTAGATTTAATTCTTATAATTTACCAAATAACTTCTATCCTTTGGTAAATTAAAACACTTATCTGATAACATCGAAATTAAACCCATTAATTAAAATTAGGGTTTCTAATTGACCATTAGTGGTTCTTTAATTATCTGTATATTACTAACACGATTCGTTACGGTTTTCTAATTTCAACCGTTAGGGTTATAATAATTAGGGTTTGTCCTAATTATCGATGTACAACAAATAATTAAGGTTTCTTCAATTACCATATTCTTATTCACGGTAACTTCATATACAGTCACTACTCGTAAATACCCCATAACCGAGTTTAATAATTAGGGTTTCACAAATTTGGTAATATGTTATGACCTAATTGACCGTCATTGCTTCGATATTATCTCATTCACATACCCAAAGATATAATTATGGTAATCGTAAAATAATATAATATTATTATTCTCATCTCTTGATCACAATCCCAATCCGAGGTTTGGATCTCATATACGACTTATTCTTCGTACACAACATCAATAATCAAGTTAAAATAATTAACTTAAATATTACGAACAATTCATATAATAAAATATTTATTATATAAATCTAATTATCACTTCATATATTATTTCCAATCATGTTTTCATGGAAAATAATTAATAAAAATATTTAAAACTTCTGAAATTTATTACCATATAATTTGTGGTAATTAATAATTCCAAAATTATTTCTAATTTTTCAAGTAATAAATGTATTAGCATTTATCGTTCACTTTACTTGACACTTAGTCTCGTCATTAAAAAAAAAATTTATACGCAAAATTTCTTATTTATTTTATATAGAAAATCTCGGGTTATTACAAGTTTTCCGGGAACAAAATATTTTTCGGGAAAAAAGACAAAATAGGCACTATTCATCCGTTTCAGCTTGGAGATTTATTTTGAAATTCCGAGAAGTTATTGATTACGTAAAATGTTGAGACGCGATGAAATATTCAATAATATTTCAGTTATGGCAAAAACGAAGTTTTCGCCTACGGACTCAAAACCTAAGGGTTAGGAACAGTGAGTTCCGAGAATTTAATGATCACGTATAATAATTAGGGTTATTATGCGTAAGAGATACGAGTATGATACTAGTTATTATACGAATATAGTAAGAAGATTATTACGGCGTATACTACGAATATCGTACGAACTATATACGAAGAAAATACGAGAATACGAGAATGAGAGAATACGATTAGTTTTAATGGACTTTGAGTTCATGGACTTTGTAGAATTTAATTGGACTTGGATTATGTCAAGCCCAACGTTTTGTTAAATCAAGCCCAAGATAGGCCCAATAAGAATTAGGGTTAAGGCCCAAACCAAGAAAAAAAAACCGCGGATCGAACGGATGGGTAAACGGATGGGTAATAACCAATGGGGAAACGCATGGGGTGACCCATGGGGCAAGAGGGGCGGCCACTTGGCCACCAAGTAAACTTGGTGGCTAAGCCATGAATAGTAAGGAGGTGGGGGGAAAAATGACCAAATTGCCCCTAATTGGAAAATCTATAAATAGGAAGCTTAAACTCTTTTATTTGGGATTTTGAAAATCCTACACTTTTGAGAAAGAGAGAGAGCTTGAGAGCTTGGAGAAGAAGAAGAAGAAGAAAGACATGAGCATGGATGCTTGGATCAAGGGTGATCGTGAAATAGAAAAGCTTGCAAATCGCCGACTTTGTCTAGCGGGAGAAAAATATGAAGAAGAAGTAATTTTAAACCTAGCTTATGATAGATTTTTCTTTAAGTTTAATATGTTTAAAACATAACTTAATGAAGATAAGAAGTAAATAATATTAGAGATGATTTCATATGGTTGAAATCATGAGAAAAGAAGAAATAAGAAATTAGAAGTTTAGTTTGTAAATTTCTTAAGAAAGTATAAGATTCGTAATGAATTAGAACGATCCGAGTGGATATTATGAATGAGTAGATGAAATAAGTAAGGAATGATGTTCTATAACATCAAATTCTAATAACAAGTGAAATCATAATCCAAAATATCGATTAAAACGAAGAACGAACGAAGAACACGCGAAGAACACGAAGAACGTTGTTGATGGACAAATTTAAAACCATCGTAGGATAATTGTTGTTGATGGACAAGTTTAAAACCATCGTGTATAAGTTAGTTGCTTCTTTCTTGGTTAGGAATGGTAGAAACGCACTACACCAAAAATGGCCTCTAGCGAAGGAAATTTTGTGAAGGAATTTATTCCTTCATATGGGGAGTTGTTTAGCGAAGGAACAGTGAAAGAAAAAAGTATAGTGACAATATAGTTATTAGCGAAAGAAATATCCTTCACAATTTATATTTTTTTCCTCGCAAAATTGGGGCGATAGAAAGATTTTTGGAGCCAATTTTTGATAAAAATTTGCGAGGAAAAAATTTATTTAGTGAAGGAATTATTACTCACTATATATCATTATTCAGAAGTTTTTTGCGAGGGATAAAATTGGTTGCTATCTTGTTCTAAATAATTTTTTTTAAATTAATTGTAGTGAATATAAATACCTTAAATTTTTTACAATATACTCTCTCCGTCTCAAATTAATTGCTTAGTTTTGACTTTTTAAAGTCAAATTGACCATTTTAAAAACTAATCTTTTTACTATTTTTGCTAAAATATAGGTGAAGAGATTATAACCAAAAGAAAGTATATACAATTTATTATTAATCCTAATTTTTATAATTTTAGAAATATATTTATATATACTTAATTATTAATTTTAAAAATAGTTAATTTAATTTAAAAAAGTCAAAATTGAGAAGTTAATTTGGGAGAGAGGGAGTAGTAAATTTAATTTCAATTTATTCCCAAATCAAATATGAAATTCTCTGCTCCATCTCCAATTCTCGATTGCTCCCAAGTCCCAAGTCCCAACTCTCAACCTCGGACTGCTCTGAGTCTCTCCCATCGGCCACCGCTCCTCTCCATCTTGATTGTTCCTCTCTATCTCGTTTCTCAACTGCTCCGATCCCCAGTCTTCTCTTCAGTTCGGAACTTCTGAACTTCGACTTCTGCTGCGGCCCTGCCTCCAATCTTCAGACTCCAGATTTTTCATAGGTAATTTTTTTAATTTCCAAACTCATCTTCAGCCTTTCCAACTGTTAATGATAATCTATTAAGCTTCGGCTTGCCTCTCTAGCACTCTCGAAGCTAGCACTGCTCATCTAGGGCAGTTGAATCGCAAAGCTCCACACGACATGAAATTCGTATTCATCTCTTTGAAAATTCAGCTTCTGAGCAGGTGTGTTTGTTTTTCCCCAATTTGTATTGAATGGCTATAATTATTGGCATTTTAGAGAACTGGGTTTTGATTTTGGTTTGTTACTTAATGATAGGTTAGTTGTAATTTCGTAAAAAAGAATGTCAATTTATGACATTTTTATGTTTGTTGATGAATTTTACTTTGGTAATTTCGAGATTTGGAAATTTCGGTTTTGTTTTAGATTTTCTGAGTTGGGATTAATGTATAATGTGCATAACCTGGAAAATAAATTAGATTTTATCTGTGCCCAACTGAAGTAGCTAAATGATTTTTGAAGATTTTATTTGCTAATGTTGTTTCATCTTTTATTCATTTGTTTGTCCTTTCTATATATCTATCAGTGTGCTACTTTTTCATAACCATTCCGGGAGTACATATGATTGAAGTGGTTGGAGAATCAATGAGTGGCTGAGTTGTTATTTGGTTATTACTTGGACTAGTTAAGTCTTTATTAGTTAGGAAGTCTAATACTATGTAATATGATTTATAAATCCTTTCCTTAGTAGCAAAGGGATCTTTACTTCTACGCGAGCAAGCATTGTTTTTTTTCCTCTCTCTCTCTCTCTAAGTCTTTATCAATTAGTTACAGGAATGAACTAATTTCTTATCATTCTTGAGTATATGTCACATCTAGATTTTTATAGAGAAGTGGGATTGAAAGGAAATGGGAGCAGCAGCAGCAGTCTTGGCAGCTAGTGATGACCAATTAACAAGAACAACAATGGAGTTCAAGATCAATGTGATCCCATCTTGGGGGTCTTCTGAAAAAGTGAGTTTCTTTGCTCTCTTTTTTTTATTCCTGCCGAGTCTCTTACTGGATTGACAGTATGTTATTTTCTCTGATTGATTTTTATTACATTTCAAATTAACAGGATCACATGTTTTCCTGTTATAATTTGCTGGTGGAAATAGAGATGGAAAAATTTAAGACCCCTAAGTCGACTAAGAGAAAGCTTACATGCAATGCTGATTCTGATAAACAGAGTCCTCCGAAGATTCATCGCCCATAGTGGATTTGAATGTCATTTAGAGAAGATTGATTGGTTTTCTTTGATTGGATTATGGTATATATTGTTTCTACAGAGGAAGATATGTTAGTTAGAACTACCACATTGCATTACAGGTATACATTAATCTACCAAATAAGGGTTGTATTTGGAGTTGATGAGGGTTCCATTTTCCAATACCCAACAAAAATACCAAAGCCTATGACAGGCAAGAAAGAAAATAGTAAAAGGAAGTAAATAATACATGAGTGGACAACTTTATAGAATACAATAAGGAGTAAAGAAGCTGAATAAAGTAGTTCAAAGTGATTTTTGGAGGAAGCAAGGGCCAAAGAGAAGTTCACAAGGCCATTGAAGACTGTTTGTTAATAGTGAGTGATACTGCTTATTAGTGTTTGCTTTCTTGATTAACACCACCAGTGCTCACACCCACTCCACTATCTGTTTTATATTTGTTTAATTTTTTATTATTTGTTTCTCTTACTTTTGTTTGATGAGGGTGAGGGGATTATGTTTTTGTGTATGTGCACATTGCTGTCAATCCAATCTTTTGAAAGAGGGTTGGGGTGCTTCTTTTGTCTTTCTACTTGAGGAATTAAGACTTTGTTTTTGCTTAATTTGATACATCTTTTTGTTGCGTTCGGGCCTTCAAAAAGTATGTAAAAGGTGAATGTAATTGATGGGGTGGGGTTCATGAAGGCCATAAAAATAATTCATTTTGGGAATCATATATAGGAATAGGAATAGGAGCACCTTTATTATGGATAAAACTTTCTTATTAAAAATGATATTATAAGCAGCAGCAGCAGCAACAGCTTTGATTAGATGGTAATATGGCATTCCTCACATAAGTGAAGAGAAATTATACACATACTAGCTGAATGAGGAAATAATTTCAGAATAAATTGGCACAAGAGACTGATAAATACAACTGTTTGTTTAATTCATTGTTTCAGGTGTTCCTGTATAGATATAATAGATGAACTGCCTGCTTATTGCTGAAAGCCTTTGATCTTTGATATGCTTCTTGATATATACGTCTAGATTTTAATAGATTTTAGTCGAGTGAATCTTTCTCCAAAATTTGGATTCTTCTCAAAATCAAACAGCTTTGAGTTGCCCTTTGAATTCTTCTTGAAATTATTTACTTCTAGGCGGAGACTGGAGATCAACGGCTGAGAGTGCCCTGGTAAATATAAGTGTAAGCTTCTTTTCACCCCAAACCGTGTTGCTGTGTGAGTGATTTCACTCTAATATGTTAGTATTGAAGGTATATCCATGATATGTTAGAACTAATGTTTGGCTTTCTTTGAAGGTACTGCAAGTGCGAAATGCCTTATAACCCTGACAATCTCATGGTGCAATGTGAAGGCTGCAAAGACTGGTATAAACTTTCATTATTTGTATTTTGCGTGGTTTAAATGCATGGCCACATTAGCTTTATAATATGTTTAGGAATGAGCATTATACTGTAATGTCTTATTTGAAATTTCTTCTTTTTCCGGCTTTGTACTTGAGGCATCATAGAAATTACTAACACTGTTACTCTATCTAGTTGAGTCATCATTCGGGTTCCTGCTATACTTGTATTTCTGACTCCTTGTAGAAAATTTAATTTAGAATGTTTGAAAGCTAGATTCTTTTGGACTGTATGTTCTATATTACTATTTATAGAAAGAAAAAAAATAAAATCAAGCTGCACTATTTTAAAAAATAAAGATACAGAAAGCTGCTGTACTATATGAAAAAGGTCATTGATTAGAAATGGGTGTTAAAGTGGATTTTATTAATCTATTTTGGAAATCTATCTCCTTAATATTTTTCTTTAACTGCGGTTTACTTTTGTCATGGTAGAGGGTTATAATTGAAAGAATTTAGGCTGAATATGCTTGAAGCTCAGTATGAGCATGGATTGAGATACTAGAAAAATATATGGTAGTTTCTTCTAATTTTTTCTATGGACAATGGTAGGAGTGAACACAATTATGGAAAAATAGAAGTTGCACAAATACTTTTGCATTTCTCCTTGGTTTGTGTTAAGGATATATCTCTGTATTTTATGTAATTCAACTTAGATGTTATGTCTTTATGACTAAATCTGAAAGTTGGTTTCTCTTAAGGGATACTCTAAAATTTGCAGGTTTCATCCTTCTTGTATAGGTATGACCATTGAAGAAGCAAAGAAGTTGGAACAATTTTTATGTTCTGATTGTGCGTCTGATGAGGATTCCAAAAGATCCTTGACCTCTTTCCCAGTATCACCATCTGTTGAGGCTAAGGTGATAATGCCTTCTACTCACAGTTTGACTTAACGGGCTTTACCTATTTGTTGTTATTGATATTGTAGTAAACGTCTGTACAGTTATCTGTACAATGCAGCATCTCATATTAATTGGTGGGTTATGCTATATCATATTCAGTAATGAGAATGAAATAAGATTTAGAAATGCATTATATGTAGTTATTTTTTAATAAGTACATTATATGCATCTACATTGCATCCATCACCTTTCTAGTAATCACTCATAACTGTTTCTAATGCACCTAATCCAGCATACATAATTACTATGACTTTGAAATTTGATATTAGTACCAGGACCAATTCCTGTACTCAACACCAAGATCACCTCTTTCCTAGATCCAGATGGTTATGATTCTAAGTTGCAGGAGTAGAAGTAGCTAGATGATCGGAACATTGCTTTTGAAAATTTTAGTATTTCTAGTTGTACATTCATGTGTGTGTGTGTATGTGAACAGTTTAATTAGGAATGGAGAATAGCGCATTTTATACAAATTTTAGTATTTCTAGTTGTACATTCATGTGTGTGTTTTTCTATTTCTTGTAGCTTTTGGGTCTTTTGACCTATATATCATCATCATCTTTGTACTCATACCATAAAAGTTAATCAATTGAAGGCTCTTGACTTAAGGTCTGTTTCAATATTAATTTTAATTTTGGAACTTCCAGACATTAGTTAGCCCAGAAAAGCAATTGCAATTTACTCTACAACAAGCCACTTTTAGGGTATGAAAAAGGTGTCAAACTATATGGTGAAAGTGGTAGCAAACACAACAAGGATAGGAGCTCCACTTACCAAAATGAAACAGCAGAACCATGCTATTTCAGCTCATCAATCTACTACGGTGGCCAAGAAGTTTATTCTCCAAATAGTCAGACTAAAAACTCTCACCATATAGTAAGTATACACGAACGAATTTGCCTAAGCTTTGGATGCACATAACTTGGCATTCTTTTGTTTTCTAAACCCTCAAAATCATACCCAGGGCCACTTAATCTACTCATTTTCTCTTGCCAGCACTAGTACAAAAACATAAAAGACAGCACTTGCGCTTGGTGGTAGCCAGTTTTTGGGTTGTTGTAGGTCTTTGTGCATCTTCTTTTATCTTACATAGGAACTTCTTACATGGACTTATTTCTGCATCTGTATTATTGGATTCTATTTATTTTTTTTAGAATCTTGAAAGCTTTAATTTCTGATTTTCTCTCCAATTGCAGGTTATTGCACTTCAAGACATCATAAGGCCTCCACAGATTGAAAGTTTTAATGATGTCTATATTGTTTATGAATTGATGGACACAGATCTTCATCAGATAATTCACGACGATCATTGTCGGGTTTGACTTTGACCTCACTCTTTGATTTATACAGAGAACTTCACATTACAGTGTCAGGGTCATAGATTATTTACAAGTATTCTGATTTACTATAGGTTTCAGAATCTGCTGTAATTGATTTCATGACTGAATATGTTGTTACTCGCTGGTACCGGGCACCAGAGTTTGCTCCTTAATTATTCGGAGTACACTGCAGCAATTGATATCTGGTCAGTAGGTTGCATACTTGGTGAAATCATGACTAGACAGCCTCTCTTCCCTGGTAAAGATTATGTTCATCAGCTGAGACTTATTATGGAGGTATGATGTTTGGAATTTTCCCTGAATTCACACGGCATTTTCACTGCTGATTTCCTAGGTTTTTTATTATTATTTTTTGGTGTAGGAGAAACAGAAGTATTTAGCTTACTCAACACAATTAGACTAATTTTATGTTCTCTTTTTATGTCCCATTTTCTTTTTTTACGATTTGTTCTCATTTCATCCTTGTTATATGGTACAGGTGTTCGTCAAAGGTGTTGACAAAGACACAGTTATTTTGATGGCTGCAAGAGCTTCGAGATTAGAGAACCAAAATGCCATAGATACTGCAATTGTCTCCAAGTTGAGCGACCCTAAGGAGGTATTAGATTTTATTAGTTACAACAATTTTGCAACGCCAGTCTCCAATTATTTCCTCCTTTACATAAAATTTGGCAATGGATAGATATCTTATATCCTTATTTAAGAATTCCAATTGGATTGTTGTTGCAAAAATATGAGATAACCTATCTTTCTAAAAAGGTTTGTAGCTCCCAAATAATTAATTGCTTCCTTTCTGTAAGATTAACTTAAATTATTGATCACATGTGATGGAGGTACCTTTTTAAGGCACGAGCTGGAATTATAGAAGTTCACTTCCTTCCTTTCAATCCAACTGACAAGCGGACAGCACTTACATACATAGATGTTGCAGGCAAAATGCACAGAGTGAGCAAAGGTGCACCAGAGCAGGTACATATTTAGCATGAAATTCATCTTATCTGCAAACATTAAAACTCAAGGATATGTATCCATTTTTCTCGTCAGTACTGATTTATGCGGAGAAATTGAAGATTCTATGCCTATCTTCTTAACAAACATGGGTATTACATTTATTTAGATAACTGATCTAAATAATGGCTGGATTAGAAAAAGTTTATCGGTTTCCATCTTCCTTTTTCAGGCACTCTCATTGACCATGTGTACTCCTATAGATATTCTAATCTAATCAATTTCACGTCATTATCCGCATGTGATACTGTTATCTCATGTATCCAAGCGAAGTAGCCATATGAAATGTTGTTAATCTTTTACCTTGTTCTTTTTTTTCAGATTCTCAATCTGGCATGGAACAAATCAGATATTGAGAAAAGGGTATACTCAATAATAGATAAATTTGCTAAACGTGGACTTAGATCTCTTGCCGTTGCTCGCCAGGTAACAAAACCTTTCCGCATTCACAAATTCCCCTGAATTCTAAGTCTGCTTCTTGGTTGCCTTCATGGGTGCAAAACTTTACATAGTTACAGGAAGTACCTGAGAATACCAAAGACAGTGCTGGTGGGCCCTGGGAATTTGTTGGCCTTATGCCTCTCTTTGATCCACCTCGCCATGACAGTGCTAAAACAATTAGGAAAGCTTTAGATCTTGGAGTGAGTGTTAAGATGATCACAGGTGTGCAAAAATTTTTGTAGGTAGTCCATGTGAGACCAAGATACAATGACAAATTTTGTAATTATTGTGACTCAAGTATTATGATCTATTTATATGAAAGTTTTGATTTTATTAGCTCTTTATGCATTAGCTTATCAATTAGTTTGAAAAAGTATGGCAATATTTATATTTACTTGAAAAATAAATTTAATATTTCTTATAGAGATTAATAATAATAATAATAAATATGAAATCAATGATTTAAAAATCAATTATAATTTTCAATGAATTTTGATTATTTAGCAATTAATTTTTTATTTACAAATTTATAATTTGTGAAGGAATTTTTCTCTCACTAATTTGAATAAAGATTCTCAATTTATAATTAGTGAAGGAAAATATTCTCACATTAAATAAATTTGTTCCTCACAATATATTATTTGTGAGGGAATCAAGTTATTCACTAATTTCAAATAGTCCTTAAAATATTATTTGTGAAGGAAACCAATCTTTCACTAAATAATAATATTCCATTACCAAAGACAATTTGTGAATAAAAAAGTTATTCACAATATATCCTTCACAAAACACATTTAGTTATTACTTAGCGAAGGATACCCAATTGCGAGGAGGTCTAATGTGAGCAATCGTGTGAAGGAAATATTTTTTCACAATAAATCACTTGTGAGTGATATAGGGCCTCTAGTGAGGGATTTGTTCTTCACTAGAGGCCAATTTTGGTGTAGTGACGTTCATGAAGAACGGATTAAAACTTAGCTATAACGAAGTTATGGCGAAATTTTCGTAAAAGACAAGCGAGAATTAGAAAGTTAGTAAATGAACCCGAACGTGTAGGGTTTCGTAAGAAAGTAAGAGAACATAGAAAACATGAGTCGTGGACTCAAGAACGAACGAGTTCCGAGTTCGGATGACCGAATTACGGACGAACGAACGAAGAGCGTTAAAATCGTAAAATGAACAAAGGGTGAAAATCAAGCCAATCAAATGGCACGATAACAGATTTATATTGAATTTCTGCTCGTAGGGTATTCAAGTACGTAAGATAAGGAAGAGAATGACTTTGGAATGACCTCGTTCTGAGTTATAACGAAGGACTTATGAGATCGCGAAGTAAGCATCTTAAAATTTATTTAACACTTAGAAAATTTTTCTAGGGTTTAGGCTCGGCGCTGCAGCGCCAGCTGAGCCTTGGGAGGCGGCGCTGCAGCGTGAGCTCGGCCATAAACTTCTGGAGAGTGGTGCCACAGCGCGAGAGATAAAGAAGGGAGTGGCGCCGCAGCGCCGGTGTTGAGAAAAAGCCAAAGATGAACTTTTAACTTCTCAGCTCTTGGGTGGAAATGTAAGGGAAGATAAAGAATATAATATTCAACTAATGTAATACTTAATAAAGTAATGTAAACCTTTATTAAAGGTTGATCGTAAAGATTAAGAAAGATTAATTGATAAAGAATATAAACGCGGGTTACGTAACCAATATCTGGGGACCGTAGTCGCGATGAACGAACGTGAGGGATTGCTATGGTTGTGATTCCTTAGACGTTGAGCGTCGAGGGTAATGAACATGGAGTTCGTATAATGGATAATGAAAGTATTAATAAAATAGAAATTATCAAGAAAGCAGTAACAAACGGTAATAAGATTAATGCAATCCGAATGTGAGTCGATAAGGAATGAATCCTAAGGTATGACATTTAGTTGCCAGAAAGTCGTAAAGAATAAGAAATTAATTTAACGAACATTAAGTTTAATGGTTCGGATAAGATAAGAATATAAATCATCCAAGATGATGAACGTAAGTAAGACATCTCCGTATGTCATAAAGCCGTAAATTGGTAAAGGAAGTTAGTCGCGTAAACTTATATTGCAAGAACGCAAACCCTAAGAAGTAAAGTTAAGTAAACCAATGCGTAAGTTCAATATATGACTAATTGGTGTTTATGTTTTCTCCTTATGTGTTATATAGGAATTGAATGAGCAGTTCAGCGTATGATGTAGCTGGGCGTAAGGAAAGTTTCCTAACTTCATTCATATTACATGAATGCTAGTTTATTAAACTTCTCAGATGTTGTACTTGAGAAGTTCTGTCTATGTGCGCATATGTGATATTTGTACAAGGTGGTAGAATGTATGAGGCCTTGAGCCACAATTTGAACACTTCGGTGTTTCTATGATATGCATTGTTTGTGATTGAGATGTTCAATACAAGTATGTTCTGTTTATACATGAACTGTTATTATTAAGTCTGTGTTAATGATTCTAGCCAGATAGGATGTGTATGAAAAAGGTAGAGGAATGAAAGTATTTTAAAATGAAAGTGACGGTGTTTTAAGATGATAGGAATCAAGACTATTCCTATTATTCAAGCTGCTTCATAACCTTTGTTCGGTTATAGAAGTTCTAAAGAAATGTTTTAATTTTGAAGTTGTTTGTTCAACTGTTATGACTTGCTGGGCAATTGAATGCTCACACTTGCTTTAAATGAAAAACAAATTTTTAGCGAACAAGGTTAGCAGAACTTAAGGATCTCGTAAAGATCAAGCTGACGGTATCCAGACGAATTTTCATTCAGAACGTGAAGGAGCGAGAAGATCAAGTGAAGACTTGTAATGTAAAAAGATGAAATTGAATTATAGATTAGTTTAATGAACTATTATGTATCCTTGATGGCGGATAAAAGTCACTCTTGTAAGATGAAATGAATAATGTATTTATTATTATTTGTAATGAAAAAGGTTATAAGGTTTCCAAAACCTGGGATTTGAGAGTGTATGTTGTTATATTTTGGTATATAATGATGTATGTTGGATGAAGGATGTACTCGTGACGTACGGAATCCGAGTGTGAAGATAGACCGGATTTCGGGGAGTTACAAGTTGGTATCAGAGCTGATAGGTTATAAACATTAGGTAGGAGTACCTAAGACTATAATCGTAGAGAGAAGGATAAGAAAATCACCACGTGATCATAGTGAATCGTAGTAACAGATGAGCTGTTAAATGATGAATGATTTATAGCAAAAGCTATAAATGAATAATACTACGAAGTAGTACGGGAAGAAGAGCTTAGATTGAGTTATGAAGGATAGTATATGAATTAAAGAAAATTTGTATTAAGTAAAGAGAGATTTAGGAGTTGTAAAATTTCAATTGAGGACTCATATCGGCAGCTGAGTAGTATGATTCCTTGTATGGGCGGGGAAATTGTACGTGGTTTTAGAACCACTTAGCTTCTTATGCGATATAGTTGTTAAGTTGAACAATTCTTTGTATGGGCGGAGAATTGTTCTTGGTGTAACAACCGCTTAGCTTCTTATATCGATCAGAAGATGAGTTGACCAATTTTCTGTATGGGCAGGGAATTGTGTTTGGTTATACAATCACTTAGCTTCTGGTAGTGATAATCATTGGGATTGGTCGCGCTATCAAGATTTATATGATGAGAAGGTGAATCTTTTCTCATATATATACTTGATAGGTAGAAAACGATAAGGTATGTGCGAGTTCTTGAAACTCATACTTATGGTAAGTTCGTGACTCATAATAATATGGTATGTTTTCGAACGTCTCAGCGAATGGACGCTTATGGTCTGTCTGGATGTTCTTAAACTCATATTATTGTGGAAAGTTCCTGAACTCATAATGTGTGGAAAGTTGATGGACTGTACTAAGGTATAAGGATGTTTAGACTAAAAACACGTTGTTTTCAGTAGGCTTAGCAGTGAAGGTGCTAGAGAAGATTAAGTATTGTCGCAGTAAGATAATGAAGGAAGGTGGAGAATAGGATATTCCAAGTCATCTAGATATGCTAAGATTTCGAAGTTTATTGAACTCGTGCTGATATGTACATTTTGAAAAGGAAAGAATTGGTTCAACTTTTGGAACCAACGGACTTTAAAAGAGCTATTCTTAATATGTCTATGCTAATTGCTTCAGCTAGACAGAAATTGATTTAAAAATATCAAAATGAATTTTATATCATCAGTGCATTTGATGCAAGGATGGTAAAAAGATGGAGTTATTAATGCAATTGAACCTGGTGTTGGATGTGATCTTAGGATCAACAACCCACTATGGGATGATGTAGAATGACGAAGTCACAAACTGACGAAGTCCTCAACGTACTATGAAAAGTATGGTATCATGACGTCATAAACCGTTTTGATGTATTGTGAAAAGAATTTAAAGAAGTAGTCAACGTCAATTGAGTTGACTAGACGAATGTTTCACGTTGATATCCAATTTATTGGTATGGTCTAAGCTACTTGATTCGGCTAGACAAATGGTATGTCATCGAGCTTTCTTTGAGAACTTGTGCCAAACCAAAATATTTTGGTGTGGAATCTAATGATTTAGTCTGAGGAGAACATGGAAGAGGTAGTTACTTTCTTTGTGATTGTAAAATGACCGTTAAAGAAGGGCTTACGGCGAAATGCTGGTTAACCTAGTAAGAGTTCATGGTCGATTTGACCCCTCAACAAAAGTATGAAACGTTTTAAGAGGAGATTTTATATTCGTCGTTATTCCTTCTGCTTCATGATTCTTGATAGGTTATGGGGGTTAGGAATGAGGGAAAGATAAGAACTACGTTGAAGTGAAGTTGAGAAGAAAGGTAGGCTAAAATTTTGAGGACGAAATTATGTGAAGAAGGGGTGAATGTGATGACCCGGGTAAGGGTGTGGTTTTAAGAAATTCCGAGGACGGAATTTTTATAAGGAGGGAAGAATATAACAACCCGAAATTTTGGATTATCCAGAATTTAGGTTTAAAGAATTAGTTATTAATAAAATGAATTCTTATTAATACTATTCTGTGTTATGTGTTTATTAATCGTTCTATAACCTAGGATGATTATAAACCGGGAGTATTCTGGCTAAGAGCTAGTCTGAGCGAATAAGAATTTTTAAGACGAAAATAAAAGTTTTCCGGGAACAAAATATTTTTCGGGGAAAAAGACGAAATAGGCACTATTCATCCGTTTCTGCTCGGAGATTTATTTTGAAATTCCGAGAAGTTATTGATCACGTAAAATGTTGAGACGTGATGTAATATTCAATAATATTTCAGTTATGGCAAAAACGAAGTTTTCGCCTACGGAATCAAAACCTAACAGTTAGGAACAGTGAGTTCCGAGAATTTAATGATCACGTATAATAATTAGGGTTATTATGCGTAAGAGATACGAGTATGATACTAGTTATTATACGAATATAGTAAGAAGATTATTACGATGTATAATACGAATATCGTACGAACTATATACGAAGAAAATTCGAGAATACGAGAATGAGATGTGTAGAATACGATTAGTGTTAATGGACTTTGAGTTCATGGACTTTGTAGAATCTAATTGGAGTTCGATTATGTCAAGCCCAACACTTTGTGAAATCAAGCCCAAGATAGGCCTAATAAGAATTAGGGTTAAGGCCCAAACCAAGAAAAGAAACCGCGGATCGAACCGATAGGTAAACGGATGGGTATTAACCAATGGGGCAACCCATGGGGCAAGAGGGGCGACCACTTGGCCACCAAGTAAACTTGGTGGCTAAGCCATGAATAGTAAGGAGGTGGGGGGGGGGGAAATGACCAAATTGCCCCTAATTGGAAAATCTATAAATAGGAAGCTTAAACTCTTTTATTTGGGATTTTGAAAATCCTACACTTTTGAGAGAGAGAGAGCTTGAGAGCTTGGAGAAGAAGAAGAAGAAGAAAGAACATGAGCATGGATGCTCGGATCAAGGGTGATCGTGAAATAGAAAACCTTGCAAATCGCCGGCTTTGTCTAGCGGGAGAAAAATATGAAGAAGAGGTAATCTAAAACCTAGCTTCTGATAGATTTTTCTTTAAGTTTAATATGTTTAAAACATAACTTAATGAAGATAAGAAGTAAATAGTGTTAGAGATGATTTCATATGGTTGAAATCATGAGAAAAGAAGAAATAAGAAATTAGAAGTTTAGTTTGTAAATTTCTTAAGGAAGTATAAGATTCGTAATGAATTAGAACGATCCGAGTGGATATTATGAATGAGTAAATGAAATAAGTAAGGAATGGTGTTCTATAACATCAAATTCCAATAACAAGTGAAATTATAATCCAAAATATCGATTAAAATGAAGAACGAACGAAGAACACGAAGAACACGCCAAGAACACGAAGAACGTTGTTGATGGACAAATTTAAAACCATCGTAGGATAATTGTTGTTGATGGAAAAGTTTAAAACCATCGTGTATAAGTTAGTTGCTTCTTGCTTGGTTAGGAATGGTAGAAACGTTCATGAAGAACGGATTAAAACTTAGCTATAACGAAGTTATGGCGAAATTTTTGTAAAAGACAAGCGAGAATTAGAAAGTTAGTAAATGAACCTGAACGTGTAGTTTCATAAGAAAGTAAGAGAGCATAGAAAACATGAGTCGTGGACTCAAGAATGAACGAGTTCCGAGTTCAGATGATCGAATTACGGACGAACGAACGAAGAACGTTAAAAACGTAAAATAAACAAAGGGTGAAACTCAAGCCAATCAAATGGAATATTAACAGATTTATATTGAATTTTTGCTCAAAGGGTATTAAAATATGTAAGATAAGGAAGAGAATGGCTTTAGAATGACCTCGTTCCGAGTTATAACGAAGGAGTTATGAGATCGCGAAGTAAGCATCTCAAAATTTATTTAACACTTATAGAATTTTTCTAGGGTTTAGGCTCTAAGCGTTGCAAAGCCCAAATGAGCCTTGGGAGGCGTAAAAAACAAAGATGATCTCTCGGCCATAAACTTCGAGAGTGGTGTCGCAATACAGAGATAAAGAAGGAGTAGGCGCCAAGCCGCATGTTGAGAAAAAGCCAGAGATGAGCTTTTAACTGCTCAGCTCTTGGGTGGAAATGTAAGGGAAGATAAAGAATATAATATTCAACTAATGTAACACTTAATCAAGTAATGTAAACCTTTATTAAAGGTTGATCGTAAAGATTAACCAAGATTAATTGATAAAGAATATAAACGCGGGTTACGTAACCGATATCCAGGGACCGTAGTCGCGATGAACGAACGTGAGGGATTGCTATGGTTGTGATTCCTTAGACGCCGAAAGCGTGAGGTAATGAACATGGGGTTCAGATAATGGATAACGAAAGTATTAATAAAATAGAAATTATCCCAAAAGCAGTAACAAACGGTAATAAGATTAATGAAAGCCGAATGTGAGTCGATAAGGAATGAATCCTAAGGTATGACATTTAGTTGCCAGAAAGCCGTAAAGAATAAGAAATTGATTTAACGAACATTAAGTTTAATGGTTCAGATAAGATAAGAATATAAATCATCCAAGATGATAAACGTAAGTAAGACATCTCCGTATGTCATAAAGCCGTAAATTGGTAAAGGAAGTTAGTCGCGTAAACTTATATTACAAGAACGCAAACCCTAAGAAGTAAAGTTAAGTAAACCAATGCGTCAGTTCAATATATGATGAATTGGTGTTTATGTTTTCTCCTTATGTGTTATATAGGAATTGAATGAGTAGTTTAGCGTATGCTGTAGCTGGGCGTAAGGCAAGTTTCCTAACTTCATTCATATTACATGAATGCTAGTTTCTTAAACTCCTCAGATGTTGTACTTGAGAAGTTCTGTCCATGTGCGAATGCGTGATATTTGTACAAGGTGGTAGAATGTATGAGGCCTTGAGCCACAATTTGAACACTTCGGTGTTTCTATGATATGCATTGTTTGTGATTGAGATGTTCAATACAAGTATGTTCTGTTTATACATGAACCGTTATTGTTAAGTCTGTGCTAATGATTCTAGCCAGATAGGATGTGTATGAAAAAGGTAGAGGAATGAAAGTATTTTAAAATGAAAGTGACGGATGTTTTAAGATGATAGGAATCGAGACTATTCCTATTATTCAAGCTGCTTCATAACCTTTGTTCGGTTATAGAAGTGTTAAAGAAATGTTTTAATTCTGAAGTTGTTTGTTCAATCATATGACTTCTTTGGGCAATTGAATGCTCACACTTGCTTTAAATGAAAACAAATTTTCAAATAACAAGGTTAGCGAACTTAAGGATCTCGTAAAGATCAAGCTGACGGTATCCAGACGAATTGTCCTTCTTCGTAATGTGAAGGAGCGAGAAGATCAAGTGAAGACTTGTAATGTAAAAAGATGAAATTGAATTATAGATTAGTTTAATGAACTATTATGTATCCTTGGTGGCGGATAAAAGTCACTCTTGTAAGATGAAACGAATAATGTATTTATTATTATTTGTAATGAAAAAGGTTATAAGGTTTCGTAACTCTGGATTTGAGAGTGTATGTTGTTATATTTTGGTATATAATGATGTATGTTGGATGAAGGATGTACTCGTGACGTACTGAATTCGTGTGAAGATAGACTGGATTTCGGGGCATTACAACCTAGGGTAGCCAGAACGACTACCTTTAAAGAGTTTAAAAGTGTAGGTCCGCCAAAGTTCAAAGGAACGACGGATCCATTAGAGGCCCAGACATGCGTAAAAGAAATAGAGAAGGCGATTGTTACTACAAACATAGTTGAGGTGCAAAAGACTTCTTTTGCGACTTACACGATGAAAGGGGAAGCCAACTTTTGGTAGGAGACTCACCAGGGTGGGGCTAGAACAGATGCGGTAGCGTGGGAACAGTTCAAGAAGGTTTGGCAAGGGAGGATGGAGATTAAGTTCTTAGAACTTAAGCAAGGGAACATGACAGTTCCCCAGTACGCGTCCAAATTCAATGGATTGGCAAGGTTTGTTCCACACCAAGTGGACACTAAGGAGAGGAAGGCTCGTAGGTTTGAGCAGGGCCTAAAACCCTGGCTCTGTAGCAGAATTTTGATGTTCCAGAGTGTTTCCTATGGAACCATTCTGGAAAAGGCGATTATAGCAAAAGGTGGTAGTGAGGTGTTGACTCAATACCACAAAAAGGGAAAGAGTGAGAGCACGGGAAAGGGAGGAACCAAGGCAGAGAATGCCAGTGGCAGTATGCCAAAAAGAAAGAATTTTAACTCCGGGAATACTGGAGTGGGATGAGGAGATCCTAAGCGTAAGATTGAAGAGTGTAAGACATGTGGAAAGACTCATCTAGGAGTCTGTCTGCAAAGGATTGTAAGTACCTTTAAACATTAAGGTAGAGGAGGAGGAAATAACTTTCGTTAATTATATTCATGGAAATTGTTTCATAAATAATAAAGGTAAGCAAATATCGGTAGATAAGTACCGATAAATTTGAAATAATTTGAAGAAATTCTCGGTAGGAATGAGTTAAGTAACTGTAGAACTTTAATAAATTGTTAGAATAAAAGTATGAATAGTCGAATTTCTCAGAAAACCCAAGGTAGTATTTTACGGTAATAAATCACCAGAACATTATTATTGTCTAACCATGACCCCGAGATAGAAGGATGTTAAGGAAGAGGATAAGTTGTTACGTTTGTGTATCGACTATCGTAAGAGGAGTATGTTAGTGGTTAAGAATAAATACCCATGGCCCAGGATCGATGATCTATTTTATCAGTTGAAGAGGGCAAAGAATTTTTCTAAGATAGATTTGTGTACGGGATATTGTCGATGGAACGTCAGGAAGTGCGAGGTACCTAAGATAACGTTCAGAACTCGTTATAGTTATGGCAAGTTCTGGTTATGTCATTTAGGTGGACTAATGTGCGGAAGTTAGACTTTCCGTAAGGGGCGCCGAACAAGTCAGTGGTAAGCTAATAGGTTCTCTTGTGAGGTGATATGGTTGAAGGTACCATTAGCGTCACAGAGTGTTCAAATAATATTTGGACAAAGATGTCGTAATGATTATTGGTGATATTCTAGTCTATTTTAAAATGCCAGAAGATCACGCTGAACATTTGAAGATAGTATGAGAAACACTACAGAGGGAGAAGTTAGATACGAAATTCACTAAGTGTGAATTTTAGCTTAAAAGATATACAGATATGTTATTGATAAGTATGTTGGGAATGAGAAGTGAGAAAATAGTTTTCAGGAATTAAAAGGAAGGTTAAGTGAGGTACCTGTATTATTTTTATCAGATGATACAGGGAATTTTATAGTGTATCTCGATGTTTCGCATAGATGACATGATTGCGTGCTCTTATAGCATGGAAATGTCATTGTATGCATCACGCCCGTTAAGGGATTTTGAGAAGGTATATCCTACTTATGATCTATAATTGGCAGTTGAAGTTTTGAATTAAAAATATGGAGATAGTATTTATACGGGGAGAAGTGTGAGATATATACGGACTCTAAGAGTCTGAAATATATCTTCATACAGAAGGAGTTGAATATGAGGTAGAGAAGGACTGTGATATCTTATATCATACAGGGAAGGAAAACATAGAAGCTGGCACATTAAGTAGGAAGGGTAGGGAAAGGCTATCAATGCTAATGACTCAGAATGAGTAAATAAATAGAGATGGCAAGAATAGAGTTAGAAGTTAAATTACGGAATGAAGAGGTAGAAATGTAATTCACAATATAGACTCAATCCACAAAAATGAAACGAGTTAATTAAGTACAACTAGGTAACGAGAAATGTAAGCGAATGAAGAAGAGGATGCATGATGAAGAGAAGATCAAGTATCATCTCATTTTGAAGGATGAATTTGAGTTCCTAATAATTTTAAAGTTAAAAAAAGAATTAATCAGAGGAAGATAGCGTAATATGTTAATAAGTGTTTAACTTCCAACTCAAATTATTGATAGGTAGTGACAAGTCATGTAAATTAAGATAATACCTTCGGTGAAGGTGATGTGAGGAACCACAATGCCGAAGAAGCAACGTGGGAACTCAAGATTAAAATAAAGGAAACATTTTCCTCAATGGGGTATGTATTATTAGCGAGATTCTGGGGACATAATCCTTATAAGGGGAAAGAGTGTAACGCCCCAGAAAAATTGGATTTTAGGAGAATTAATTTTTTTTTTGATTATGTGGATTAAATGAATTTAATTGATTATTTATGAGAGTAAGCTAATTGGAGGTCGTTCTTTAACCTCGATATGTCGAAACATCGTAGTATTTTAGCTGCATGGTAGAATTAAAGTGTTTGAATTTCCAAAATGAAAATAAAAGCTTTCCGAGAAACTTTCTGAAAAATACTATTCACCCATTTTTGCTCGAAAATTATTTTTGAACTTCCGAGAAATATGTAACGATTGAATATCGAGGTGAGATGGAATATCCAATAATATTTCAGTTATGGCAAACACATTTTTTTGCCTGCGGACTTAAAACCTAACGATTAGAGAACGTTATTTCCGAGAAGGATTTTAAATGCGTATAATGAATAAAGTGATGATCGTATAATACGTAGGTATTGTACGAAGTAATGAATATGAGTATGATACGAGGTATTATATGAGTATGTATGAATGATAATATGTCGTATATAAATAAGTATACAAGTTAGAATACGAGATTAATACGTAGACAATACGTTATAAGGCTTTAAGCCAAATAAAAAGGATTTGTTGAATTATGTAGGAAATTGTATTGCCTAATGTGAATTATGATAAGGCCCAATTGTGGGAAGGGTAATTCCGATAGGGATTAATGTGAAAGCCCAATACAAGCTAATGGTAAAGTCCAAAATATTTGTTAATGCAAGCCCAAAGTATAAGATGAGATTAACAGAAATTATAGTCCAAAGCAAGGTTGATCCATGGGGCAACCCATGATCACATGGATGGCCCAAAGTGGTGGCCAAGTAAAGTACTTGGTGGCTAAGTAAAAGTGTTGTGCAATTAAAGGATAAGAAAGGTGATTAACAAGTAAACTTAAAGGCTAAGTTATGTGATTAGCAAGTTTACTTAATGATTAAGTAAATGTGGTGCCCAAGTATTGGATAAATGTTGTGATGGCCAAGAAAAAAGTGTGACACCCCCAAAATAGGCCCATTCCATCCAACCCATTCTGAGTCGCCAAATATATGGTACAGAAAACAATTATAATTTTATTAATACAATTGTCGTGCAAGATACGACAACACTTAAACTGTGAGTTTAAATACAAATATATACCAATTGTGACTCATGCCAACCGTGGACAACACCTCATAATGACACCTTACATAAAGGTATAGTCGAAAACTGTTTTAGAAATTAAAATCTTTGGGAAGTGCTCAAGGAAACCTTCGTACATGGGAGGCCATGCGTCTAGGTTATGATAGATATCATATGGCCACAGAATTATCCTTGGTTGACCCAATAGACCCCAAAGAAAAATGAGAAGATTACTATCATATTCTTCCCAATGGTGAGTCTTCTCTTGACATATCATTATCTCCACTGTCTCTAATTGGGTATTATACTCCAAACAAACACCAAGATTATATAGGTAGTGCTTGTAAATATACTCAGCAAGTGGATGAGCACAACCCTGTCTTATGATGACATGAGGTTGTATGTCATTAGACATCTTGTATGATAGTGGCAAAAAACCCTTCTAACGTTGGGTTCGTTTCACCCTATTTGATTCAACAAATATAACTACTAAATGATGACCACCGTTTTATTCCTCATTACCCCCCAAACCCGGCTACACTCAGATTACACGAAAGGAATTGTGAAGCAAAAGGGTGAGCACAACTAGCTCGATAAAGAATATCATGACTAAAGATAATTAAATTATCAATAGCCTTCATCAATAATAAATCGTAGATTTAGAACATATGGTAGATGATAAAAATTTCAACCATAGTTGCAATGGAACGAAGCAATCCATTAGAAGAGTCAAATAGACCATAAAGTCTATTATCTTCTCTATGTTAAAAATCCACCAACAATGTTTTATCCGTAACATCAATCAACAGCTACGGTCCACAATCATATGAATAACTCATAATCATAATTGTGATTCTAAATTTCTCTTAGCATCCGGGATTTAAGATAATTTTCATCACATGTCTTTACCAAACATCAAAGATCATGGTTATACCAAATCACAGTTCACATTTCATAATCATCTCGATAAATTCATCTTTTGCACTACTGGGCCAAAGATATTTATCAACAGTTCATCTTTACTCTGAGCCAAAGATATTCAACAACAGGTCATCTTTGTACTACAGGCCAAAGATATTCATAACTCAAAGAAATACATAATCATTTCAGAATTTATATAAACCATAATTAAAACCATGTTGATCAATTCACCTTGCACTTAAGCTAAAAATATTCCATTGTAAATTCAATGGTCATGATCATACTAGTCAACAATTCAACTTTGCACTACTGGCCAAAGAGAACCCTAGTCATGATCATACCAATAATCTACCCATCTTTACACTCCAGTGAAAGAGAATTTCAACATCGGGGTTATAAAAATGTTATATATGATAATAAAATCAATATAATCAATACATAGTTTTAATCTCCAGAGCAATATTCATAAATCAACTATAATTTGGTTAGAAAAAGAAACCAATTTTATAGTGAATAGTACCCGTGAATAGTAACTCATGAATAGTAACTCATGAATAGTAACCCATCGTGAATAGTAACTCGTGAATAGTAAATCATGAATAGTAACTCGTGAATAGTAACTCATGAATAGTAACTCCGACATGAAAAGTTCCAAATTTGATAAAAAATTAGACCAATATTTCGGCATAATAATATTAAAGAAATAATATCATTTATGAAGAAAATAATCTCCCTTACAATCCCTTACTATCCCTTACCTCAAAAGAGCAGTACTTCTGACTAGAATAACGCTGAACGAACTTGCACCGTATAGCAACACTCAAGATATCAAAATACTCACAAGAATACACTCGATAATATAGAGAGAGAAATAGAGAGAAAACTTCAGTTTCTGGTGTGATTTTCAATTCTAACCTAAGCACCTATTTATAGGAAATTGCTTAGAACACCAAAGGTAAAATTAAATATAATAATATTATATTTATTAAATTTTCTTACGCACACTTTTTAACAACCGATTTCAAATTTAATTTCAACCACCATTGGCCCCCAAACATAACAAAAAACGTTTTGTTATTAAAATTAATTAAAACTTTTAAAAATCAATTATTTCGGAACCACGGAACTTCAATAATTCATAATAAATAGCCTTTTTATCAAAAAATTCGAATCTCGCATTGTTTTATAGGAAATTCAATTCTCTACAACTTTGTAGAAGAAAGTGTTTCCAAATTCCAAACAAAAATTGACCGAAATCCACATACGGACGATTTTACAGGCTATAATCAAATTTCAGTCAAAATTTGTGTCCACCAACATGTTTAACATGTTTTAAACATTTATTGCAACAAAAATACTCCCCATTTACTCATATATCCCACATTCATTGTAAAAATATCACCATTATTATATTATAATAATATAATAAAATATTATTTTATCAGAAAAAATAAAATATCGATTTTTAACAATTGTCACTTTAAAAATTTTCTCCATCTATATCTACATAAAATGAATATTTTTCTCATCATATAAATCAATAATTAATTATTCACAAATAATATTACAGAATCAAAATAATGACAACCGCAGCCTCCGGAAGAGGGGCTTTCCAATAAGGATTTCTCCTTACTGGCGCGCAATTAGATGACCAAACCTCTCCTTAGACAGAACTTTCTAGATATTGCCAATAATGTTATCTAATACTATTATTCAGATAATATGAATTATTGCTTCGATAATGGAAAATACTGTGTAGTGACAATTATTGAAACAACAGTAATATAAATATCAACGTAGCAATTATTGAATCAATAAAATAAAATATTGAACAAGAATTACCGTAACAATTATTGAGTAGTGCCTTCTTCACGTAAGAATCAATAATTGTGCAATACCGTCTGGTATCGCGCAACAACGCCAGACATCGTATTTTAACCACCGGGTATTCCAACAGTGTTAACGGTAACAACTACGCTGTTATTTATAACAACCCAAACTTTGTCGTTTTCTTCATCCGACAGTTATCCGTTATGGGGCCCACAAATGGTTGCATCGTCGTACGAATATTTCCTGACAGAAAGAATATTCCACGACCAAACGAATATTCCCCGATAAAAATGAGTATTTTATAACCACTTGCATATTTTGAAAAATTTACATATATCACCCTTAACTTTAAACTTTTATCAATTTAACGATTTACTGAATAATAATTATAAGAAAATTGAATACTTTTATTTCATAAAATTCGGGGTCTTGCAAAAAGTGTGGTTTCCAAGTTAACTTAAGAGCTAGGTAATGAATAGTAAGGAGGTGGATGGCTTATTGACCATTAAGCCCTCATTTAGGATTTCCTATAAATAGAAGGAGAGATAGCTCATTTGTGGGTTGTTGTATTTCATCCAACAAGTTAAGTGCTTATTTGCTTGAGAGAAAAAGCTAGAGTTCATAGTTTAAGAAAGAAGAAGAAGGATTAGCAAGAGAATATCAAGGGTAAGCAATCCTAAGCCATGATTCTCTTTCTCTTCCATTGTTAGAGAAGTGGGTAGTGGTAGAACATGTATGCTAAGGAATGATAAGAATGATTAATTAATGGACTTAAGACGTATAAGTCATGAATAAGCTATTCGTAATCATATAAGTCATGAACTAATGAAGATCTTGTGAGAACTTGTCATATGTTAATAATAACGAAGTTGGTATGATAAGAAAATGTTAGAATGGTGGTTAAAAGATTTAAGCCATCATAAGTCATGAGAAAAGAAATCATAAGTAGTTTATACTTTTATAAGTTAAAAACTCACAAAGAACAAGTAATAACCTATCATGTTTATAAGTTAATGAAGTATGTATATTAAGATGTTAGTATGATGGATTGGATACATTTGAAACGAAGAACAAATCTTAAGTAACGAAGTTTTAGCGGAATTCACGAGTTTGGACGATAATCGTCGAATTCGTAAAATTCTCGGATTTGAGGTTGAATTTTGATATTGAACTCGGGAATGTTGGTTTTCGATGGAGACAAGTCTTATTGGACATTATAGAGTTGCAAGCTCGAGAATGACCGAATTCCGAATTAGAACGAAGAAACGACCGTTGAACGTTCACGAACGTTTATTATTTTCGTTAAAAATGGACTAATAGGAGAATTTTTAATTAAAGAAGTCAAATAGATAAAATTATTCCATGAACACGTAGAGTATATAATTTTTGAACCGTAGGCTCTTGAACGAGCCGATTCGGACTTATAACGAAGAAGTTACGAGCCCGTGAATCTCGCATAAAAAGTTAACTGTAAAAAATTTTTCGGTCTTTGTAATCTCTTAGCCGCTGATCAACCAAAATAAAATGTGTGGCGCCACAGAGCCAAGGCCGGGTTTTAGGAATTGATGACTTGCGCTGCAGTGCGGCATAGAGAGGGGAAGCTTGCGCCGCAGCGCCAACACTAGAATGTAGATAGAAAAGAAAGGTTTTGAATGTAAAGTAAAGGAGAAGCGTATGAAGAGTGAATTAAATTCTTAATCAACTTAATGTAACATCATTTAGGATGTATAACCTTAAGTAATACACTAGAGGTTGAAAGAAAGAATAAATTAAACGAAGAACATGAAGGGTAATTAAGTAAACTGTGAATGGTATTTAACGTTGGTATTTCACTAATGACGATCGAGTTTTTATTAATAACGTAAGGACATTGGTAAGCCATGAGGAAGGATGATTAACTCGAAACAAGTTGTATTAATGAAATAATTTCAGTTAAGTTATAGAAGAGAAATAAGTTGGTAAGAACGATGTAAACTTTAATTCAAATTTAACTAATAATAACAAATCTAATATATGATTAGATTGAGAAGAAGGGTAAGATTCATTAGAAACCATATATGTTCATTCATGACCTAATGTGGTATGTTATGTGGTTATGTGTTGTAGAGACCGTAAAGACTCAAAAGGAAAAGTAATTATACTGTAGCAGACGCTATAGGCAAGTATTTCTTATCACTTGTCTAACCTTCGTGTTAGCCAGGTTTTTCAATGATTCATGTTATGAGATGCATGAATTGTTTTACAAAAAGGGTCGATGCCAGTTTTACCTCGTCTAGACTAATCTTGAAGAGTTGATTATTTTTATTACAAATTTTTCATTATAGAATTGTTAACGCTATCCTATGCCAATTGTTTGGAACGGATTCAAGGTAAGCCTGAGTATGACTAAACAAATATATTTTTCATCAATTATTCGATGGGCACGTGAGGTTGCCGAAACTTAAACATACATACGTTTAAAGGATGCAGTGTTGATCAACATAGAGTACTATAGGCTTATCACCTAGAAGTGCTCGTAAGCTATGCCGGACTTACGGACTTCTTGTCGGGTTGTCCTTTTCAAAGAAATTATGAAATGCTCATGGTCTTGAACCAGAATTGATGTTTTACTGAATATTGTTATTGTAAAATGTTTTAAAGGAAAAGAAATGCTATTTTGAATTATTGATAGTACTTCGTAACTATTATCCAGTTATTGAAGATATACGATTGCTATGTTCCAAGTATGTCGTTTAAAAGAAATTGTTGAACTTGCTGAGCTTGTTATGCTCACTCTTGCTTGAACCATATGAATGCAGCTAAGACAGAGCGGACCTAAGGATCCGGCAAGGATAAAAGGGAAGGTTAAGGCGAACCTGTAGATGACCTATGTAATAGTATAGGTTTGTAATGATAATATTTGATATTATGACAAGAACAAATGTAACGGTTATAAAGAACCTGGTAAATGGTAATATTGTTTTGAAATATATATAAGACATAATCATTCTTTTGAGGCATTTCAATTGAATGTTTGTGTGAACTGTAGCACCGTGTAATACCATATGTCGGGTTTTAAGATACCCGGATTTGGGGGCGTCACAATGCTCATCATTACTGACTTTGATGATTGGAGTATAGTGGTCACCTTGCTTCTTTGAGACAGATTTGGCAAGCAGTATGTTGTTCTTTCTTCTCCTTGGAGGTTCAGCTATAGGAGAGTCAGACCCTCCTTCTTCACCAGAACCTGAAACCTTTGAATCATCATATAAGCTTTCTTGATGTTCAGCATTGGCAGAGGCAGATCCTTCTTGTGATGTAATGCCCGAGAAAAATTAGATTTTTAGGAGAATTAAATTTTTATTTGTTTATGTGAGTCAAATAAATTTAATTGATTATTTATGGGAGTAAGCTAATTGAAGGTCGTTATATGACCTAGATATGTCAGAATGTCGTAGTATTTTGGCTACGTGATAGAATTAAAGTGTTTAAATTTCTAAGACGAAAATAAAAGCTTTCCGAGAAATTTTCTGAAAACACTATTCACGTATTCTTGCTCGAGAATTATTTTTGAACTTCCGAAAAATACGTAACGATAGAATATCGAAGTGAGATGGAATATCCAATAATATTTCAGTTATGGCAAATGCAGTTTTTCGCCTGCGGACTTAAAAACCTAACGGTTAGAGAAAGTGATTTTCGAGAAGGGAATGAAATGTGTATAATGAATTAAAGCAATGATCGTATAATACGAAGGTATTGTACGATGTAATGAATACGAGTATGATATGAGGTATTATACGAGTAGGTATGAATGATGGTATATCGTATAGTATGAGTTAGTATACGAGTTGGAATACAAGATTAATACGTAAATTATACGTATAAGGCTTTAAACAAATGGATTGGACTTGTAGGATGTGTTACGAATTATACAAGCCAAGTATAGGAATGCTTAAGCCTAATGATAGAAATGGTTAAGGTCCAAAGTAATTTAGTGAACAAGCCCATGTGTTTGTTAAATGAAAGCCCAAAGTATGAGATAAGCTAATTAAGCTAAAGGCCCAAAGTGAGAATCCAATGGATTAGGGTGACCCATGGAGCAACCCTTGATTTTATGGTTAATCTTGATGATCAAGGATTGGGTGTGATGACCAAGTATTTTGTGTAGTGAGCAAGATACTTAAAGGCTAAGTAAAGTACTTGGTGGCTAAGAAAAGGATAAGTTGATTAATGATCAAGTAAAGTGCTTATGCTCGGAGGCTAAGTAATTAAAGTAATGAGCAAGTAAAGGATAAGCTAGGTGATTAGCAAGTATACTTGATGGCTAAGTAAGTGTGGAGGCAAAGAATACTTGATGATTAAGCTTGGAATAGTGAGGAGGTGATTAAGGAGGTGGAATGACTTATTGACCATTAATCCCTCACTTTGAGATTTCTATAAATAGAAGCTTGGCTAGCTCATTTGATAGTTTACAAATATTAGCCAACATAAATTGAGAGAAAGAAAGAGCTAGAAACAAGTGATCAACCTACTTTGAAGCAAAACATAAGAGGTTTAGCAAGAACGCGAAGAACGAAAAAGGTAATATTTTATAAACATTAGTATTCAACTTTTTGATTTCTTTCTAAAGAGAGAATCGTGAGATTAATTGGAGCATGATTAGTGAGGAGGAATAAGGATGACTATTAATAATGAAAACATTGATAAGTCATGATCGAATGGAAATCGTAAATGTTTCGTAAGTTCAAACCGTAGAAATCGTTGAATGTTAATATGGTTGTTGATGGACAAATTAAAAACCATCATAGATAAGGTATGTGCATCTTGATTGGTTAAGATATAGATAATGAATCAATGGAGTGTTCCATTTGATTTGGCTTATAGAACACGAGTAACGAAGTTATGGCGAATTTTGCAAAAATAGACGATAAACGTCGAAAACGTAAAAATCCCAGATTAAAGGTCAAAAGTTGTCGTGTGACTTGAAAACGTTGGTTTCTAATCTCAACACGTGAGATAAAGTAATTAAAAGTAATGTGCGAAAGAATCGTCGTATTCCGACTTATAACGAAGAAAACGAGTATTGAACGGTTGAAAATGTTAAATGAACGCTCAAAAATGAACTCAAAGGTGAATTCTGAGTTAACGGATTCAAAAATATGAAATTCATATATGCACACGTAAAGGATGTGATTTGTGACTTGTAGGAATTCGAATGGGTCAATTCGGATGTAAAAGGAATAAATTAGGAAGTTGGGAGTTTCGTTAGAAAACCAAAACTGTTTTGGCCAACTGGTGCACAGACTAGGTGCCGCATGACAAAAAACCGAAGATAAATGGTGAGCATACATATTGCAGACTTCGTACCGAGTACCCTACTAACTTTCATGTGCATGGCACTAGAACACTAGGGATGTCGCGCCGCAGTGTCGGCAGTGAAAAAATGTTGACCAAGTTAGGTTTTCATTCCTTTTGAATGTAGACCAAAAGTAAGACAATGAAGGTACTTAATATACATAATAAGATTGACTTTAAATCACTTATAAAGTGATAATGTTAGAAGATTATGTATGGTTTAACCATAATTAAAAGAAGAACACAAGAGGGTAATAAGTAAACCGTATATGATGTTCACCTTTGGTACTTCTCCAATGATGATCGGGGGTTGGTAATAAACGTAAGAACGTTAATGAGCCATAACGAAGCATGGAAAGTCGATTTCACTTTATTGATGATATAAGTATGATTAAGTATACAAGATGAAAGATAGTTAATTGATGATGAATTAATTAACTTAAAGTAGCATCTTCGATGATGACAATAACGTTGAGAGTTACAACTAAAAGTTGTCGAATATTACGTGAACGTGAATGGTATGCAATAAGTATACTTAACCAATAAACGATCGAATTTCGATTGATAACGAAAGAATGTTAGTAAGCTGTGAGGAAGGACGATTAATTCAAAATGAGTGGTATTAATGAAGTAAATCCACTTACAACATAGAAGAGAAAGAAGTTGGTTGTAAAATCTGGCAGTTTTAACCATATAGTAAACAATCTAATAAATGATTAGATTGAGAAGAAGGGTAAGATTCATTAGGAACCATGTATGTTCTTTCATGACCTAATGTGGTATGTTATGTGATTATATGTCATGTAGATTCTGTAAAGACTGTGGTTAGTCGAGTAAGTTATTTGAAGACGTTGAAAGGCAAGTTTTTCTTAACGCTTGTCTAACATCCATGTTAGCCAAGTTTTATGTGATTCGTTGAACTGAATTGCAAGACTTGTTTTAAAGAAAGGGTCGATGCCAAATTTTAACTCTGCTAGACTATTCATAATATATAGATTGATTATTATTCATATCATTCTATATAGAAATGTTAACGCTATCCTATGCCAAGTAATTGGTACGGACGTGAAGGTAAGGTTTGTCTATGAACAAACAAAAGTATTTTCATCGATTATTCGATGGGCACGCGAGTTTGCCAAAAATATTAAACGTAAATACGTTTAATAAATGAGTGTTGATCAACATAGAGTACTATAGGCTGATCACCTAGAAGTGCTCGTAAGTTATACAGATGAACGACCTTAGTGCTGTGGACTCCTTTTCAAATATGAAAACCGAAATTTACTGTTCATGGTCTATCGTGGGTTCGAATTCCTAATCTATTCTATACTTTGGGAATTGATTTTATGAATCGTAAAAGTATTATTGATTCATAATACTTCATAACTATTGTTCGATTATGTTGGAATTGTTATATAATTCATGAATGTGGTATTCTTGTTATCCTTGATTAAACTTGATGAGTATTGTCATGCTCACTTCTTATGAATTATATAACTGCAGTTAAAGATGAACGCATCGTGAATGCCAAGAGAGATACGGCAAAGCTAAGATGGATGCTTAGGCATTGTGTAATAGTTTAGTAAGTTTGTATATATTATACATTATGAACAATGAACGATGTAAATCCTGTTTATGAACACAGGAAGGATTATACTTTGATTATAATAAGAAGATAGTAATTACCTTCATTTTGTTGTATTTCAATAGAATGATTGTATGGATGTTAGTGCAAAGGAGCACCATCATCGTCAGTTGGAAGATACCGAATTTGGGGCGCCACCCAAAATAGGTCCACACGACCCATTCTCGAGTCGCCGGATATCGCACTATAAAAATCAAATATAAACTTCATTTATACAACTGTTGAACTGTCGTGCAGAGTACGACAACAGATAAGCTATGAGTTTTAATACAAATATATATAACTCTCGTGGAGCCTTGACTATAAGACCTTACAATGGTACCTTACATTAAGGTACAGTCAATAATTGTTTTAGAAATTAAAATCTTTGGAAAATACTCAAGGAAACCTTCGTACATGGGAGGCTGTGACGAACGAGATTTTTATAATTTAATTTTAATATTTATTGAGTTAAATAAATATTTTTTTGATGATTTAATTATTGGATTAAATAATTAATTGATGCAATTGTGGTAGATTAATTTAATTATATGTGTTACATTTATTAAATTAATGTGGAGAATATTTATTATTCAAGTATGTAATTATGTCGACTTATCAATTAAATGAATTATTTAATTAAGCATGATGTTATTCTAATTAATTTATTTATTAATTAGAGATTTAATAATTTAATATAATTAATTAATGAGAAAATTAAATATATGACTATGTGAATTTATGAAAAGTTATTATATTTTATTTATATTAAATAAGATATATGAATTATTGTGCAAGTGGGTGTGACATGAATTAAACTATATGATAAAGCTTTATTAAATTAAAGGAGTTTTGAAATCTATTATGCTAGCCAAACATGGCCTTAGTGGGGGTTACTAGCAGTTACCCATGACTGGGTTAACTGACCATTATTGTGCGTCAGTCGAGTTCTTATTATACGACGTTCTCTTTTCTTTTCTTTTATTATTCTAAGTCTGGAAGAAGCGAGAGGAGAGAGATTGAGAATTTATCGGAAAATTTGTGAGAATTAGAGATATTGTGAGTGTGTAATCATCAGGTAATTGTGAAAAGATCATCTTGGATCACCTCTTCTTAATCTATACTCTGGGTAATTTCTCCAAACCAAATTCTATTTTTACGTTATTTGAGTTTTATGAAAATGGCTTTCATTCATACTGTAAAGCCTCACGTAATTGAGATAGGAGTAATGATTATGGATTTTGTATGTTTTATGGCACATCACATCGTATTTAATTATATATATTTTGTAAACCATATCATAAGTTTCATAATCGATGACTTATATTTCAAAATTCTGAGTTTGGGTTTTTAGCCATATGGCCTTATACGTGGTATTTTATGTATTGATCGTATATTATCCCTAAATTTTACACTTGTATGTTGTTATGCATGTTGATACAAAGAGACCAAAGTTTAAATAAACGGATTCGGTGTTATAACGAATCCGTAGTGACAATTTTCATGTTTTATTTTCAAAACCTTTAAGAACATCAAGAAAAATGGAAGTAAATGTGTTGATTTTGCAAATTATGTGTTGTAACTTGTTAAAAATCATGCTAGATGGGTTAAGTAATGATTATATATG
Source organism: Panax ginseng (assembly GCA_020205605.1). Taxonomy (NCBI): domain Eukaryota; kingdom Viridiplantae; phylum Streptophyta; class Magnoliopsida; order Apiales; family Araliaceae; genus Panax; species Panax ginseng. The sequence continues at coordinate 77,242,284 of CM035140.1, read as the reverse complement.
TATTACAATGATTGGGAAAGTCTAAATTCGTGTAAAAATAACTAATTGAAAGTTATGACCATATTCATGTATAATTTTACATGTGATTGATTTTTGGCCTTATTTGGCCTTGTTATGTTCATGAATCTATGAGAATCTCACGAAAAATGAGCCTAGTAACCCGCCCTCGTGCCACGTTACCAAACTAAATTACCCTTACCACGGTCAATTGATAATAATAATAATAATAATAATAATAATAATAATAATAATAATAATAAATAATAATAATAAATATTTGATGAAAATTATTATTAAAATATTTATAAAATAAATTAAATATTTTAATTGAGATATTTATGGAATAAAATAAATATTTGATGAAAATTATTAAAATATTTATAAAATAAATTAAATATTTTAATTGAGATATTTATGGAATAAAATAAATATTCGATGAAAATTATTATTAAAATATTTATAAATAAAAAAAATAAATATTTTATTTGAGATATTTATAGAATAAAATAAATATTCGATGAAAATTATTATTAAAATATTTTTAAATAAAGTAAATATTTTGATTGAGATATTTATTGAATAAAATAAATATTCGATGGAAATTATTATGAAATAATTTATTAGTGTAATAATAGTAAGAGAATGAAAATATTCTAATTTAATTAAGTAATTAAATTAGAAGGGTAATGATTTGTTAAATAAAGTGGAGTTTATATTAAATAATTAAGTGAAAATGTAACTAATGAATGGTGTGAATACATATGGTATGTGTGTAGGATTTGTGGTGAACGAAAGTAGTAATCGTTTAACCTACGCACGAGGCAAGTTTCCTAACCCTACTTGTCATTATTGTTCAAGTTTATTATTTACCTTGAGTAAATTATCATTATTATTATTCAAGTTCAAATGTTATATTAAAGATTGATTATCTTTTCAAAGCATGATTCAGTTATACAATAATTGTCCTATTGTATACTTCTTGAGATTATTATTCAATTTAAATATCATTATTGTTGAATCTTGTTAGACTAGTGAACCTTATTGATTCGACTAGTCCATAGTTGATGAAACGTTCTAAATTTCAGAACCCTTATTGAATTATCCAAACCAAACTTCCTTTAGTGCGGACTCGAATGTCAAACCTGAGATGAACAACCTCGCAAAAGGATTTACTTATGCGTTAGCGTTAAGATATTATTACAATGATGGTACTAAGTAATTTGATCCCACTAAGTACGAGTAGAAAGATCCATAGTCTTATGTTTGTTAAAAGGTTTCAAGTATAACCCTTGATAACCTAGGACATAGTTCAAGGTCTTATGACCCTCAGAATTCTTTTGATTCTTGTTATTCATTCTTGATTCAAAAGTTGAGCTTTTATTCAGATGTCTTTGATTTACTCGCATGTTATTATACTGTTATTTCATTATTATACTTATGGGCAATAGTGCTCACTCTTGCTTAATAATAACATTGCAGTTAAGAACGAAAGAACTGAAGAACCTTCCACTAGTAAAGGCAAGGGCAAAGTTAGCAAGTGATGAAGACTTGTTGTTTATTTGATGATATATTTTGTTTAAGACTTGATTTAATGATGTTGTTAAGACTTATTTGTTTATGATTTCGCACAGATATTTAAGGTTAGTTTAACCTGGGATTGTATTATTATTATTCAGATGTTGTAACCCTTAAGGGGAAGATTTTTATTCTATCTATTGAATGGCTTGCATTTATTATGGGTAGATAAATAGATGATATTTGTACAGTGAACACCAAATCCCGTGGAATTGAAGTACCCGGATTTGGGGGTGTCACAGATGCCATGCGTCTGGTTATGATAGATATCATATGTCCACAGAATTATCCTTGGTTGACCCAAAAGTCCCCAAAGAAAAATAAGAAGATTACTATCATCTTCTTTCCAATGGTGAGTCTTCTCTTGACATATAATTATCTCCGTCGTCTCCAAGTGAAAATTATATTTCAAATAAACTCCAAGATCATATAGGTAGTGCTCGTAGATATACTCAGTAAGTGAATGTGCACAACCCTGTCTTATGATAACACGAGGTTGTATGTCATTAGACATCTTTTATGATAGTGGCAAAACACCCTTCCAAAGTTGGGTTCACCTCACCCTATTCGGTTCACCAAAATTAAATATCAAATGACGTATACAATATGACACACTTATCTAAAGTTCTCAACAAAATTATTTCCATACTATTTAGGGAGAACCTCAACAGCTATAGACTACCGTTCTATTCCCCTGTTATCCCCGATCGACCCGGCAACACTCTTATTACTTGAAAGGAATTGTGAAGCAAAAAGGGTGAGCATAACTAGCCCAGTAAAGAATATCATGACTAAAGATAATTTACATCATCAATAGCCTTCATCAGTAATAAATCAGAGATTTAGAACATATGGTAGATGATAAAACGTTTCAACCATAGTTGCAGCGGAACGAGAAATCCATTAGAAGAGTCAAATAGACCATCAGGTCTATTATCTTCTCCATGTTAAAAGTCCACCAATAATGTTTTATCCCTGTAACATCAATCAAAAATTTCTGTCCGCAATCATATGAATAACTCGTAATCATAATTGTGATTCTAAATTCTTCTTCGCACCCAGGACGAAGATAATTTTCATCACCTATCTTCACCTGAAATATCAAAAATCATGGTTATACCAAATCACAATTCCTGCTCATACTAATAAATTCATCTTTGAACTACGGCCAAAGATATACAATTGTATTTTAGAAGAGTCAAGTAGAGCATGATATCTACTATCTTCTACGAATTAAAAGTATATAATCAATATTTTATCGCTGAGACTTAGCTTAATAAATAATCCACATCATCGAATCATCCCTATACTACGGCCAAGGATATTCATGTAATCATGAATGGTCATGATTATACCGAATAATCCCTTGTTATAATCATACCAATAATTGTCCATCAATGCACTACGGGCCAATGAGGACTTTTACCACATCATCTATAACATTACGGGTCATGATTACCGAATGATCCCTGGTCATAATCATACCAATAAATAGTTCATCTATGCACATAAGCCAAAGATACTCATCAATCAATAGTTCATCTTTGCACGTAAGCCAAAGATATACAATTGTAAAACTAATAATTAACAGTCCATCTTTGCACGTAAGCCAAAGATATACAACTGTAAAACCAATAATCAACAGTTCATCTTTGCACGTAAGCCAAAGATATACAACGCTAAAATTAATAATCAACAGTCCATCTTTGCACGTAAGCCAAAGATAACTTTCATCATAATATAAGCATGAAGATGATGACAATGATATAAGCATTAATCAAACGAAATCAAGGATAAATATTAAAGACTTTAAATTTATCCAGAGTTTAAAAATATCAAAATTGTCAAAATGATACTGTTTTATGGAGTAAAATTCAAGAATAATATTTATGTACCAAAAATAATTTGGACAGAAAAGAAATATATTTTTCGGGTAAATAGTACCCCGAATAGTATCCCGTGAATAGTACTTTGGGAATAGTACCTCGTGAATAGTACCTCGACATGAAAAGTACCCCAAATACCCGAGTGAATAATATTAGGGTGAATAGTAACCCGTGAATAGTAACTCGTGAATGGTACTCCGACACGAAAAGTGCCCCGAATACCTGAGTGAATAATACTAGAGTGAATAGTAACTCGTAAATAAAATACCAAATAAAATGATATTTCATGACGAGTACAAAAGAAATATATCTCATACGCGTATAATAGAATATACGAAACTGCACATGGATTTTTATCCGCCATGCGGTAATCCACGTAGACAGATCATTTCCACAATTTAATAAAGAATAAATACGAAAGGTCATTCACCATACATGCGGTAATCCGTGTAGACATGTTATTCCAACAGAATAATAAAGAATGGAATAACAAATGAATTCACCAAACATGCAATAGACCACACAGATAGGTTATTCCCAACAGAATAATAAATAATGGAACCAGGTTATGCGTAATACGTATAGACAGGATATTCCAACATAATAATAAAGAATGGAATCAGGTCATGCATAATCTGCACATACAGGATATTCCAACAGAATAATAAAGAATGGAATAACAGAAGAATTTCACCATGTATGCGGTACTTCGCATAGACAGGTTATTCCAAACATAATAATAAAGAATGGAATAACAGAAGCTCTCTTCATGAGTACTATAATAATAATATCCCTTACTATAATAATAATATCCCTTACCTTAGAAAAAACTGGATACTAGAATAGTGAGGTATCAGACTTCTCTTCTTCTTTCTCTCTATAATAATTGCTCTATAGCTTTTGTGAATTGGTGAGAAATGAAGGAAGAATGAGCTTCTATTTATAGGAAAATATAGTTTCGATAATTGCACATTTTAGGGCTCGAAATATTACAGTATAACACCTTCCTCTTTTTCTTCATTTTTAATTTAGTCCTGCAAGTATTATCAAACTTGCACCACCTCCCCTAATAGTAAATAATGTGAATCAATAGTTCAATCATGTGAATCAATAGTTATAATTATGTGAAAATACGAATTATAGTATAGTACATCCATCTATACCTCAATTTTTAACTTAGTCATGCAAGTATTATCAATCTTGCACCAACTCCCCTAATAGTACAAGAATGTGAATCAATAGTACACACATATGAACAAATAGTTATAAGCATGTGAAATAATAACAATTAATTGCTCATTTATCCGGTTAATTACCCGATTGGTCAACATAACCTCCAGACATCAATTATTATCGAAATAAATGTCGATTTCCACTAACACTAATAATTCTCACACAATGGAACTATCAATTTCATCTTTAATCAACACGAACTTATTCATCATTAATATTATAACTCATAATATTTAACAACCAGATTGTTCCTAGGAAAGAGGGGGCTTTCCGGTAAGGATTTCTCCTTATTGGCGCGCAATTAGGTGACCAAACCTCTCCTTGACAGAACTTCTAGACATTGTCAATATTGCAAATAATAATATGAATAACTTTGTCATCTCAATTATTGATTTAGTAATATAACATATTATGCAGATGATACTGTGACAATAATTGAATCAATAATATGAGAGATATGATGTAGCAATTATTGTAGCAATAGTTGAGTATAACTAAGTGACTTCTTACGTAAGCATCAATAATCAATACCGTGTGCTACTATGCAACCACGCGTATTACTGTACTTTTACTACCGGATAGTTTAACAGTTTTAACGGTAACACTTTCGCCGTTATTTTTATAAAATGATAATTCTGTCATTTTCTTACTACGACAATACTTCTATTGTGGGGTCCACCAATGATTGTGACATCGTACGGATATTCCCCAACCAAACGAATATTTTATAACAACTTGCATACTTTGCAAAATTTTCACATATCACCCTTATCTTTAACCCTTTCTCAATTTAACCATTTACTAAATAAAATAATAATTATAAAAAAATTGAATACTTTCATTTCATAATTTTGGGATCTCACACTTCTTCTTCGGACTCAACATCATATGAATCATCATGTGGGCTTGTTGGAGTATTTGTAGTAGGAGATGCAGTTGTGTCAACTTTCAACCTTTCTTCATCATCAGAGCGGGTGCTCTTAGAGTTAGCCATAGGGCTTGTGCATTCTTCTACACCATAAAAGTTTACAATTTCTTTCATGGATCAAGCTTCACCTTCATTGCTGGATTTGTTCTTTGGGGACTCAATCTTGAGATTTTTAATTCCCTTCTCATCTTCTGACTCTACGCTCTCAGCCTTGGAAGATAGACTCTCTTGGGGAACTTGGGTTGATTTCTTTATCACCTTTACTTTCTTTCGGGATGGCCATTGAAGTAATCTGTTACTTCTTCTCATTGTGGTTTCTGCAGTTGAGACTTTTTCTCCTTCTTCCTTGTTGTCAGTGGAGAGACTTCTTGGTGGATCCTCTATTTTCTTCACACCCTTGGACTTCTTCCTTGCTGGTGTGGTAGCTACTAATACAGAGTCATCAGATTGAGAGCTTTCCACCTCCTTTGCCTTCCTCTTCTTTGCAGAGGCCTTGTTGCTGCTCCCAGTTGTTATTAGCCTCTTATTTTCCTTGGGATTTTTCTTCCAGTTTACAAACAGCTGTGGAGACATGATTTTATGGATGTTTAGTGGTTCTCCCTCATCATCTTTGATCTTGCTTACCAATTTCTTCTTTAGCACAATACTTAAGAGTCTTCCATGAAAGACCTTAGTCAGGGGTTTTTCTGAAGACTTCTTCATCTCAGCTTCTCCACCCATTTGGTCAGCCAATCAATTAGTAGGGCTCTGAAGTTCATCTACTACTTCATAACGATTGTAGTCATGACTCTCAGTTGTAGATCACTTACAGTATCATGGGCGGTGTCTTTGCACAAGATACATTTTCCTATAATCTCTGCCAGAAATTCAAATTCTTCAAAAACTCCTTCTTCTTCATATCCTTTAGATTTATGTTCCTTTTGTATCGCATTAACCTCGTGCCTTCTTCAATGTCAACTTCGTCAAGGTTTATCAGACCTTGGTTTGGAAACCCTAGACATTGATTGATGTCTGATGCCTTTATCTTCAAAGTTGCTCCTTTGACCTTTGTGGATAGAATCCCAGAATCTATCGATGCATTGGAGTAGAAATACTTTACTAGCTCTGTATAGACTTGAGTGTCGGCCTCTAAGCACTCAGAAAACCTAGCTTTCTTTATGAGCTCAAGTATGTCCTTGAACTTATTTTCTGATCTTTCGAACTTCTTGAAGCTGAGTTGGATTCCGGTTATAACTCGCCAATCTTCCATTATTAGGGTTTGAAATATATGGGTATTTGATTTCAGACCTGTTATGAGAGATAGTTGAATGAGATTTGGGCAAATCTAGAGGTTTGATGGATTTAGGCTTTGAAGAGGATTCTTGGGTTAGAAAAAGAGAGGGAGAGAGGTTCGATAGTTTCTGATAACTGGCTTCAGATTTTGAATTTATCTTTAAGACATTTCCTTCTGCCTCTGCATCAACTGTGATGTGTCAACGATTCATTGGTTTCACGATGCCCAGTAATAAACTATAACTCCCTATAAACTTTTCACTTTGATATTTCTTTTAAGAAAATAGGCGTCAATGACTTAGATTGACTGTTGACTTTTTTTGGTTCGTAGAGTAGCTTGGTGAGATAGCTATGGACTCTATGTTTTCCTTTGTTGATTCAACGATCTTCTTCTGAGTGATGCTACAGTGGATGGTTTGACACTAATCCTCATTTTGAAGTTTCATGGCTTAACCACTAATGTACCCTAAGACAGTTTGGGCACTAAAGTTTTGGGGTGAGTTTTCATGATGTGACGCTCCCAAAATAGGTATACATCACCCATTCTGAGTCGCCAAATACATGGTACAGAATTTAAATACAACTTAATTATACAACTGTCGTGTAAAATACGAACAGTGAGGACTCAATCGAGTCTTCATTACATTTATTATCACACAATTTCATAGAATAGTGAGGACTACTAATGCAACCATCTGGACCGTCACTCCGTTCCCCGACTAGTCCCAGCTATATTCTCATTTCCTAAAGAGAACAATGAAAGCAAATGGTGAGCTCAACTAGCCCAGTAAGAAATATTATGACTAAGATTAAGCAGAATAAATTATCATTAGCCTTCAACAGTATAACAACTTATAGAATACAATAGACAACAAGTTTTTGATCAACAACTGCAGCGGAATAAGCAATCCATTAGAAGAGTCAAGTACAGCATGATATCTGCTATCTTTTATGATTTTCATCAACTTTATCGCTGAGACTCAACTTAATAAATAAACCACATCATCGAATTATCCCTGCACTACGGGCCAAGGATATTCATGTAATCATCAATGGTCATGATTATACCGAAAAATCCCTGGTCATAATCATACCAATAACTGTCCATCAATGCACTACGGACCAATGAGGACTTTTACCAAATCATTTATAACATTACGGGTCATGATTATACCGAATGATCCCTGGTCATAATCATATCAATCAATTGTTCATCTATGCACGTAATCCAAAGATGACTTTCATCACAATATAAGCATAAGGATAATGACAATGATATAAGAATTCAATTAAAAGAAGCAAATGATAAATTTTTAAAGATTTCTAATTTAATTTATCCAGAATTCAATACTGATCAAATTGCCAACATGATGAAAAATAAAGCATAAGTATCCCATGTTGACCCTCGATATTGATAACTGTTTGATTTTAGTTGGATCTAGCTTATTTTTGGATTTCTTGAGTTTACACTGTATGATGCCTTCGAAAAGATTTGTTATGTGTTAAATTTGATTTTAAATCAGTTTAATATTGTTGTGGAGCACACACGCACTATATTAGGGATAACAGTCTAAGATTTTATGACTGATTGGGAAGTAACTGATGAGTTTTGATATGATGTATTATCGTGTTTACTTGATTTTTCTAAGGCCGATTGAATAGACTTGTTTCTGTCATTACTGTTAGATTCGTAGGCATGTAGATTAGTTGCATAACATTGTTGTTTTATGTTTTTACTTGAGGACAAGGAAATGTTTAAGTTTGGGGGTATTTGATAAGTAAGTTTTATACCTACTTATCCGGTATATGTTACTTGAATTAGTTGCTTAATCTCAAGTTTCTTAGTTACTTTTCATGCATTTTGTGTTCGTTTTGTAGATTATATGCTTGGGAGCTGAAATCGCAAAGAATTCGTATGAAATCGCAAAAAAAAAAGCAATCCAAACATCATTTGGGCTTTCATGTTCTTGGCTTGAAACTTGGATTATAGTGTAGAGCTTCTTCTTAGTTTTTCGGAACATCTTGAATCATTCAATTCGGAGTTCGGATGCATGAGTTATGACCTTTGTACCAACGGACGTTGAAGTTCACTATTTTGGGTGACCATTTACGTAGAACCCACATTAAGCCCGATTTCCACCTTGATTCAATTTGAATTTGTCAATTCTCAACACTAAAAGTTGTAGGTCCCGTCGATATCTAGGATTTGATAGGTGGCAGGCCTCGTAACTCCTCACGGATCAAAAGTTATGGTCATTTTCCTAAAGGATGTCAAAGCAGAAAAAGGACCCTCGCCGGGGTGAGCCTTCTCTTCACAAAACCCCCGCCGGGGCGGGGGTACTAGCTAGAAAACAAAACCCTAGCTCGTAGGGGTGGGCCCTTTACAAGGCTAAACCACCGCCGGGGCAGGGGTACACGTAGAAAAGGAGAATTTTGGCCAAATTTGAGTCCAAGAAGGATTGGTTCGATCCGATTGACTCAAGGACTTCCAAGAGGACTTAAAGACATATAAAGAGACTCACAAGGATTAGATTAGAGAGAGGATTCCATTAGATTAGATTATAGTAGATTAGGACCAAAACTCTAGTTCTTATGAGATTTGGAGATTGAAGCGACTTGGAGACCATTGAAGATTCAAAGTAGGAGCGAGGAGGAAGCGTCAAATCTACCGACAATAGATTATATATTCTCATCTTCTTCTACCTTTGTCTTTTCATGATTATTCAATTGTGGATTCTTAGTTTTAATTCAATAATCATGAATTAATTCTTTATTTGAGATTACAATGGATCTTATTGTGTAGTTTATTTTAATATGCTTTGCTATCAATTATTATGTTCTATTGTGAGGATTGTCTTTTGTGATTTGAACTTAATTGTTTAATTGATTGGCCATCAATTATCGTGATAATCTATATGAACTCGAGATATGAAGTATTGATTTAGATCTTATCATGATAGCATGTGCTTGTGATTTTTGCATAGATGGAATTCATGATTCGTGTTTATTATAGAGATATGCTTTTACGACATATGTAATCTTATAGAAGAACTTGTGCTTTAAATCCTTTTTAATTGTAATTCACATAGAGATATAATGGATTAGTTAATTAGGGTGTCTTGCTTAATTCTATCATCTGTGGATTTTAGTGAGTATGAATACTATGCATCGAGAGGTGGTTTTATCTACTTTAGTGTTCTTGGTTAACAATTCAGGATAGAAAATAATTGATGAGAAGTGTGTTAACTTACATGAAGCAATAAGTGAAGTTGTGATCTTAAATCTCCGTAATCTTAATTTAACTAGGAATTAGTTTATTTATAAATTGAAATTCATTCATTTAAATAAGATTGAGTTGGTTACGGGTTAGTACTTGGTGATTTTTATTAAACAATTCCTCGTGGGAACGATACTCTACTTTCTCTTTATTACTTGTTGACCACGTATACTTGCGTGTTGTGCATAGTTATATTTTACCCAACAGTGTTCATGATCATTGGTGAAAACACGAATATCATTGGCCCGTAGTGCATGGATAATTCGGTGATGTGAATTATTTATTAAGCTGAGTCTCAGCGATAAAATTGATGGTAAACTTTTAAATCGTAGAAGACAGTAGATATCTTGCTTTACTTGACTCTTCTAAAATACAGTTGTATGTCTTTGGCCTGTAGTACAAAGATGAACTGTTAATGAATATCTTTGGTCTGTAGTGCAAAGATGAATTTATTAATATGATTATGAACAGGAACAGGCACTGTGATTTGGTATAACCATGATCTTTGATGTTTCGTAAAGACAAAGATGAAAATTATCTTCGTCTTGGGTGCGAAGAGGAATTTAGAATCACAATTATGATTATGAGTTATTCACATGATTGTGGAAAGGAACTGTTGATTAATGTTATAGGGATAAAACATTGTTGGTGGACTTTTAACGTGGAGAAGATAATAGACTTTATGGTCAATTTGACTCTTCTAATGGATTACTCGTTCCGCTGCCACTATGGTTGAAAAGTTTTATCATCTACTATATGTTCTAAATCTCTGATTTATTACTGACGAAGGCTATTGATAAATTAATTATCTTTAGTCATTATATTCTTTACTGGGCTAGTTGTGCTCATCCTTTTGCTTCATAATTCCTTTCAGGTAATAAGAGTGTAGCTGGGTCGAGCGGGGGTAACAGTGAAATAGAACGATGGTATATAGCTGTTAAGGTTTCCCCTAAAATAGTATGGAAATAATTTAATTGAGAATTTTAGATAAGTGGGTCGTATTTTATACGTCATTTTAACCGTTAATTTTGGTGAACCGAATAGGATGAGGTGAACCCAACTTTGGAAGGGTGTTTTGCCACTATCATACAAGATGTCTAATGATAGACAACTTCGTGTTATCATAAGACAAGGTTGTGCACATGCACTTGCTGATTATATCTATGAGCACTACCTATATAATCTTGGAGTTTGGTTGACATATAATTCTCAATTGGAGACAATGGAGATAATTATATGTCAAGAGAAGAGTCACCATTGGAAAGAACATGACAGTAATCTTCTAATTTTTTTGGGGGTCTATTGGGTCAACCAAGGATAACTCTCGAGTCATATGATATATATCATAACTTAGATGTATGGCCTCCCATGTACGAAGGTTTCCTTGAGCATTTTCCAAAGATTTTAATTTCTAAAATATTTATTGATTGTACTTTTATTTAAAGTACCATTGTAAGGTGTTGTGGTTGAGGCACTATGAGAGTTACATATATTTTTATTAAAACTCAGAGCTTATTTGTTGTTGTACTCTGCACGACAGTTCAATAGTTGTATAAATGAAGTTTGTATTTGATTTCTGTAGTGTGATATCTGGCGACTCAAAATGGGTCGTGTGGACCTATTTTGGGGGCGTCATAATAGTACTTCAAGAATAGTACCCCGTGAATAGTACTCATAAAATAAAAATACAAAAGAAAAAGATATTCCATGACGAGTACAAAAGAAAGGATATCTCATACGATTATAATAGAATATATAAAATTGCAAATGGATTTTCATCCGCAATGCGGTAATCCACGTAGACAGATCATTTCCACAATTTAATAAAGAATGAATACGAATGGTCATTCACCATGCATGCGGTAGTTCGCGTAGACAGGTTATTCCAACAGAATAATAAAGAATGGAATAACAGAAGAATTTCACCATGCATGCGGTAGTCCGCATACATTGGTTATTCCAACAAAATAATAAAGAATGGAATAACAGAAGAATTTCACCATACATGTGGTAGTCCGCGTAGACAGGTTATTCAAACAGAATAATAAAGAATGGAATAACAACCCTTACGAGTATTGAAAGAAAATAACTCTCTTCATGAATACGAAAGAAATAATACCCCTTACCTCAGAAGAAGACTAGATACTGGAATAGTGAAGTAGCAGACTTCTCTTCTTCTATATCTCTATAGCTTCTCTCTCTATAATTGCTCTTGTGAGTCTTAGTGAATTGGTGAGAATGAAAGAAGAATGAGTTTCTATTTATAGGAAAATATAGTTTTGATAATTTCACGTTTTGGGGCTCGAAATATTATAGTATAATACCTTCATCTTTTCCTTCATTTTTAATTTAGTCCTGCAAGTATTATCAAACTTGCACCACCTCCCCTAATAGAATATCATGTGAATCAATAGTACAATCATGTGACCAATAGTTTTATACATGTGAAAAAATAATTACAGTATAGTACCTTCATCTATACCTCCATTTTTAATTTAGTCATGCAAGTATTATCAGTCTTGCACCACCTCCCCTAATAGTACATGTATGTGAATCAATAGTACACACATGTGAACAAATAATAATAAGCATGTGAATTAATAGTAATTAATTACTCATTTATCCAATTATTTACACAATTGGTCAATATAACCTCCAGACATCAATTATTATCGGAATAGATGTCGATTTCCACTAACACTAATAATCCCAACACAATGGAAATATCAATCTCATCTTTAATCAACACGAACTTATTCATCATTAATATTATAACTCACAATATTTAACAACCAGATCATTCCCAGGAAAGAGGGGGCTTTCGATAAGGATTTCTCCCTATTGGCGCGCAATTAGGTGACCAAACCTCTCCTCGACAATACTTTTTAGACATCGTCAATATTGCAAATAATAATATGAATAACTTTGTCATCTCAATTATTGATTTAATAATATAAAATATTATGCAGATGATACTGTGACAATAATTGAATCAATAATATGAGAGATATTATGCAGCAATTACTGTATCAATAATTGAGTATAACTGAGTGACTTCTCACGTAAGCATCAATAATCAATACCGTGTGCTACTATGCAACCATTATGTACTTTTACCACCATGTAGTTCAACAGTTTAACGATAAAACTTTCGCTGTTATTTTATAAAAAGATATTTTTGTCGTTTTCTAACTACGACAATACTTTCGTTTTGGGGTCCACCAATGATTGTGCCGTCGTACGAATATTCCCTGTTAAAACGAATATTTCCCGACCAATCGAATATTCCTTGACACAACGAATATTGTATATCAACTTGCTTACTTTGCAAAATTTTCAAATATCACCCTTAACTTTAACCTTTATCAATTTAACCATTTACTAAATAACATAATAATTAGAAGAAAATTAAATACCTTCATTTCATAAAATTCGGGGTCTTACATATGATGTCTTTCCAAACTGTATTCGTATTTATCTCCACACGATCTGAGTAGTTGTGCAAGTATCCAATTCCTCTGAGCTCCTTATGAGCTAGTGTATCCTCAGGGCAGACTGAGATCGTCGAGTCTATTTCTACGATCGTTGAGTTTGCACTATGATCATTGAGTTTACTTAAACTATACTCTACGATCGTTGTCTATTCTGGTCCTTGAGATGAACTTGACTAAGCAATTCTTTTGGGTTAAGGTAGCTCAGGAAGGGCCAACCTCTTAGAGTGAACTAAGGGTTAGGTTTGTCCCTGAGGCGCTTTCCAGATGAAAAACTTTAGAAGTGATTTGCACTAATATCTCATTTGAGCTTTTCTGCTAGGGAGTTCCTCTACCAACTTTAGACATTTGCATTAGTTGTAATCGTGGTGTCCTCCTACTCTTACACTATGATTAGATATTTGATCGTAGCTCTCCACGATTTTGAGTTGGGTGGTTGACAAGGTTATCAGTAGTACGTTTTGAGACATTCCTACTGACTATGGATTTTCATTTGGTACATCAACCACAAAGTTTTGGGACTATGTGGCTAATATATTGCTTCATAATGTATTTTTGATATTTTAGTGCTTCTGTTTCGTAAGCAATTCACTGCTTCCCCATGGTCAATACTGTCTTCTCAGTGAGGAGTGATTTCCTTTTCTTCATGTGCATTAGAAAAGGCAACCTTGCATATCTCCTTATCTCATACATAGATATCTTCAGGACTAATCACTCTATGATCATTTGACAGCACTACGAACGTAGTCTTCTTTGATAGTTTGTGCTTGTGGAGTTCTGCTGCCGTAATGAGCACCTCAACATTAATGCTCGATGATCCTCTGATGTGAACTTCCTTGAGGATTCCTCTCATATGATATGATTTACATGATTGAGCATATAAGACCATTTTCATCTTAGATTGAATGGCCTGCTTCCATTTAAAAATCAGCAGCCATGTGAGCTTCATTCAGATTAGCTCAGCAGGTCTTCAAGGACAGGCTTTGACATATAGGAATTTTATTAGAATCATTTCTGAACAGTCTTAAGCCTTCTGCTGGTTGAATCTTCTTGACTGAAGTCTTCTACTTCATCATTCCTTAGTGTGGTCAAATAGACCAAGCATCTGCATGTTAGATAAATTTCTATTTTTGTTACCCATGGTTAAATAGGTCTTGCCAGGTTAGCCTTCAAAATCCTTATTCCTCATATATTAGAGTTATCATCATATTGATCACCATCAATCATATTCATGCATATAACTATTTTAGATATTACATTTTGAGATGCATGATGATGAGTGTGTGTAAGATTAGTCATTTAAATAAAACACTCTTTTTCTTTGATGGTTTCATCATTTGCTTGGTTATGTTCACAGAATGAGAGTCAACTTATTACTTATTTGTATCTGGTTGATTCATGGAGGTGATCAGTTTCTACGAATCTTCAAGATAATCTTGTAGAACTGATCATACTCTATGTGTTATCAAACACTTAGAACATAGGTTTGTACATACATACTAACCCATCAGCAAAGATTACTCCTCTTAAGATTAATTAAATCATGATATGCTTATGACCTATTTCACACTTCTTTCAAGATGTAATCTTTAACCTAAAACTTGGATTGGAGAGAAGTTTGTAATCATTTAAGTTTCCAATCTTAGTGTACTTTCTCTCTTCCCCTTTTTAGGTAGAGTATGGTCTCTTGATAGAATACTCTTATAGTGCATAAGATGATGTACCATGATGTACACGTTTATATTGATGAAGAACCGTACCTTTCTACTATCAGTTTTTTAACAGTCATTTAACTTAGATATACTGAGGTTAGGCATTGATGCGCATAGTTTTTCATTTGCTCCTGACAGCTTATTACTCCAGTTGTCCTTCAATCAATCAGTAGTGGTCTTGAAGATGTAAGCTAAGAGAATCTTAGCTTCTTTAGTTCTTTGACATCCTTGAGTTCACGAGGTTCACATCCAACTGCTTGTTAGCCAAATACATATTTGAGAAGTTCTTCTTTCTTATCTGGATAAGCATTTCTTATCATGTATGGCATTTTCATCTTTCAGGCTGGTCGATGTTTGACTCTTTGCTGTTGATGTCTTTTGTGCTTCCTCGCCTAGTCTTCAGACTACAAGATTAACTGCGGCCAAGGATTGGTCTTGTTGTAATGATATTTAAGAACATGGACCAATCTGAGCAGCTTCAGGTGTATATACACATTTACCTGTACACAATATTTCCAACAAGTGAGCTCATCTGTATTGACAAGTGACTTACTACTAAACTAAGTTTAGAACAATGTTTGTGCTTAGGATCATACTCAAAATGATTAGCTTTTGAATACATCATGAGAACCTGCTTTGATACCAATTGTTAGTTCCAGTAGGCACATAATAGATCTAGAAGGGGGGGTTGAATAGATCCTTTTTAATTTCAAATACATTTCTGGTTTATTTTGTATTGCTAATAATTTAGCATATGACAAACATAAGAATCTTTTCAAGCATAGAGGAATAAGTAAAAGATCCCCTTCATTGATATATTCGTAATCATACATACATTGTTCTTAGAGTTAGTTAAGTTGTAAGCAGTTAATGTGACGCCCCCAAAATTAGGTATACATCACCCATCTTGAGTCGCCAGATACATGGTACAGAATTCAAATACAACTTAATAATACAACTGTCGTGTACAATACGACAAAACATAAACTGTGAGTTTGAATACAAATATTGTCTACTAGAGATTATACAAACTCAAAAGGAGTCCTCATTACAATTATTATCACACTATTTCACGTAATAGTGAGGACTACTAATGCACCATCTAGGACCATCACTGTTCCCCGACTAGTCCCAAATTCCTACGCTCTCATTTCTTGAAGAGAACGGTGAAAGAAAGGGTGAGCTCAACTAGCCCAAAGAAGAAATATTATGACTAAGATAATGCGTAATAATTTATCGTTAGCCTTCAACAATGTTAAACTGATAAAATATAATAAATATCAAGTTTAACTGTGTCGCGGAACAAGCAATCCATTAAAAGAGTCAAGTAGGGAATAAAATCTATTATTTTCTAGGATTTAAAAGTTTTTCATCACTTTTATCATTGGGACTCAAATTTTAATAATAATCCACATCATCGAATCACCCACATCAGCTTCACGACCAAGGATATTCTTTAGTATCACGACAATGAATTATCCATGCACTACGGCTAAAGATAATCATGTTTTCATCAACGGTCCTAATCATGCCATAAAACAATTCATCTTTGCATTACGGCCAAAGAGAATCCATAGCCATAATCATACCAAAAATTGTCCATCAATGCACTACGGGCCAATGAGGACTTTTTCCACATCATTTGTAACATTACGGTTATGATTATACCGAATAATCCCTCGTCATAATCATACCAAGTCCATCTATGCACTACAGGCCACAGATGACTTTCAACATAATATAAACATGAGGATGATGACAATGATATAAGAATTCAATAAAACAAGTTCAAGAATTAATTTATCAAGGAACTGATAATGTTCAAATTGTCAACATGATACTGCTTTGTACAGTAAAATTCAAGAATGCTCAGAAGAATATTTTCATGAAAATATATTGGATGAAGCGCAAATATCAAGGATATTCCACTAATTTCATGGAGTATAGAAGTCAAAGTTTTAACCAACCGAGTATAATAAAGAATGGAATAACAAAAGAAATCACCGTGCATGCGATAGATCGCATGCATGCGAGTTATTCCAATGTAATAATAAATAATGAAACCAGTCCCCGTGAAATGCATGCATGTGATATTCCGCGAGAAATAATAAATAATAGAACCGTCCGGCGTAAATGCACGAGACAAGATATCCGACGTAATAATAAATAATGGAACCCGTGTTCTACGTAAGAACGCATGAATGACAGAGATATTCCGCGAATAATAAATAATAGAACACGTCCGCAGTGACGCATGCGCGAGGATATTAAACCGAGAATAATAAAGAACAAAATATTAGAAGAATGTCACCATGTATAGGGTAGCCCACAGATAGATAGAGGTTATTCCAATGTAATAATAAATAATGGAATAACAAGTTCTCTTCATGAGTACAACAAATAACATCCCTTCCGTAAAAAGAAACCGAATATAAGAGTAGGGAAGTAGTAGAATACTTTTCTATAGGTTCTCTTGTAATTCTCTCTAGAGTTTTTAGTGAATTTGTAAGAAATAATGAAGGAATGAGCTTATTTATAGGAAAATGGAATGAATAGTAACTAATTCATGAACGGTCCAGATTGATTTACTATTAAACGGACGGTCCATATTGGTTTACTATTAAAACTTAAAACAACGGTCCATACTGATTTACTATTAAAACTTTAAACCAACGATCCATATTGATTTACTATTATAACTCCACCAGCGGTCCATATTGACTTATTATTATATCTTCAACCAACGGTCTGAAAAATTAGCACATCTCCTCATGGAATAATATTGTACCCAAATACCCGAATGCACAATACTAGAGTGAATAATAACCGGGTGAATAGTAACTCGTAAATAGTAACTTGTGAATAGTAACTCATGAATAATAACTCGTGAATAGTAACTCATGAATAGTAACTCTTAAATAGTAACTCGTGAATAGTAATTCATGAATAGTAACTCCGACACGAAAAGTGTCCCGATTACCCCATTGAATAATATATCCTCCAGACATCAATTATACTAACACAAATAAGTCCAACACAATGGAACTATAAAATTCATCTTTAATCAACACGAATTTATTCATCATTAATATTATAATTCACAATATTTAACAACCAGGTTGTTCCCAGGAAAGAGGGGGCTTTTCGATAAGGATTTCTCCTTATTGGCGCGCAATTAGGTGACCAAACCTTTCCTTGACAGAACTTCTAGACTTTGTCAATATTGCAAATAATAATATGATTAACTTTGCCATCTCAATTATTGATTTAATAATATATCATATAATGCGATGATGATCAGACAATAATTGAATCAATAATATGAGAGATATGATGCGACAATTCATCGTAGCAATAATTGAGTATAAGCGGGAAAGTGACTTCTCACGTAAGCATCAATAATCAATACCGTGCTATCTTTAACCACGCCAGACATCGTATTTTTTAACACGGTGTTTCAACAGCTTAACGGTAAAACTTCCACCGTTATTTTCATAAAGTATTTTTTCATTTTCTCTGTCGACAATAATTACATTGTGGGGTCCACTAATGATTGTCTTGTCCGTAAATACGAATATTCCCCACAAAAGAATATTCTCCCACCAATCGAATATTATACAACCACTTGCTTACTTTGAAAAATTTAAATATTACCCACAACTATAACATTACATCAAATCAAGACCATAATATAAAAAAAAATTATTTCGAGAAAATTAAATCTTTATTCATAAAATCTGGGGTCTCACATCTCCCTCCTTATGAAATTTCACCTCGAAATTTACGTGCGCACTGGTATGTCAAGAGGTGAGGATACCTTGACTTCATTTTAGATTCTAATTCTTGAGGTATAACCTTTGAGTGTTGAATACGATCCTTCTTATCCAAGATTTTAACACGTATCTCCTCATACGTTAAATCTTCTGCTATCTCGTCTGGTTCTAAATTAATAATGTGGTTCGGGTCGTCCACATATTTACGTAACATCGATACGTTAAAAATGTTATGAACACGCGACATACTTGGCGGTAAAACGAGTCTATAAGCCACAGTTCCTATTCGATCAAGGATTTCAAATAGGCCAATAAAATCGAGGGTTGAGATTTCTTCTCTTCATCGATTCTTGCTTCTATTATAACGCCCTCTTTAACCTTCTTCTTCACATTCATCAGCTCGAGTATGTAGCTTGAACAACTTTAACTTTATCGATTCAAGTCTATTCTAATCGTATATTCGTTATCTTCACGTGGGTCCCTAGAGTCTTTAACTCTATCTCCATCATTTGTAAGTTATACAAAATAAGTCTTTGTGTTAACAACATCACACTCGTAAACGCATATGATCTTCTACTCAACGCGTCAGCTACCACGTTCTTTTTTCCCATGATGATATTGAATGGTACGATCGTAATCTTCAACAGCTCGAGCCAACGTCTTTGGCACATTACACGTTCGTTTTAGGTGAAGAAAATATTTGAGGGTTTTAGAAATGGGTTTTGTACTAGGGTTAATACAAAATTCGATTTCACGCTCTAGGGGTAGGCTAAGAAGTCTTCAAGAATACATCAGGAAATTTATTAACAATAGAAATATCATTCAAAACTGTGACTCTCATCCAAGACTTGGCTAACACGTCACATTGATACCTATCAACTTGTCATCGTCATTCACTACGCTGCCTTACAGAAAGTCTAGCTTCGGTGCATTCCACACAAAAAAGTCAACAACGAAAGGATCGGGGCTCTTTATTTATGGCTTAATATGATAATGATTGACTTTAGTGGTTTAGTTACTTTGAATTCGCATAACAGGTTGGTTAGGAGTATGAAAGCTAACAACCTTACAAAAATCATGATGAGTAGTTAACCAATCGATTTCTAAAATCACATCAAAGGCAAGTATCTTCAAAGAGATACGATCGACAGGTAACGTGAAAGTGTTGATTTGAACAAGATTTATAAATAGTGGAGGTAACAAATGTTTCTCCCAACCGAGTTTAAACAGATATATCAAAGTCTAACTTCTCCAGAGTTAACTTCAAACATTGAACACAACTAGGTGCAATAAAAGAGTGAGTAGAACCGGTATCTAACACGGTATAGACTTCGCAAGAGTTTATGACTAACATACCCGTGATAATTTTATTCAGGTTCCTCGTCACGAAAAAAAATGCTCTCTCTTAAACTACTGGCTTTGGCTTGTTTGGGACATCCTTTGGTGCCTCCATCCTAGCTGAACTTGTCTTCGGTGAATGATAAAATCGGGCTAAGTGACCTTCTCTTCCACAATTATAGCATGCTTTGGACGACATCGCCAGCTTTGACCGATGTGTCCCCTCCCTCGCATTTGAAGCATATGATAGGTGGTCATTCTGCTTCCTTAACAACGGGTGTTGGTGCTGACGTCTTTCCATCATTGTTGAATCTCCGCTTCTTGAAATGTCCATTCGTATTATTTTGACCATGATTACCACCAAAGTGGTTATCATTTCTGGCATGTTGATTCCCTTCATGCATATTGTCACCGCTTTGATGACTGTTATCACCAGTATTATCATTTTTCTGGCTGCTCTCTTTTGGTTGCTTTGACTCTGTGACGACCCCAAATCCGGGTTCTCTAACCTCGGGTTTGGTTCTCATGATCCATCAAATATATCACATCTAACTACTCATTCATTAATGAAAAACATCATTCATAATATTCCTTAATACAACTTATAATAATATCCCAGGTTAACTAACCTTGACATAACTTACATACCCTTATATAATCAAAAGGTTTACATAATTAATTACATGATAAAACATAACCATTAAAAGTTGACACTAACTACTCCTGAGCCTTGCCTTTGCCTTTATCCCTGTTAGAACCTTCTGCTACATCGGCATTAACTGAAATATTTTATTTAAGCAAGGGTGAGCAACGAGTTTGCCCAGCAAGTTAAAATATACAACAAATGATATATATCATGAATAGAAGAATCTAGCTTCTTTAGAACTTCAACAATAATCAAAAGATTTCGAAGTAGCTGAATAATAATTCAATCTCAATAATAAAACTTTCTCCCATTTCATACTGAATAACATATCAAAGATGAAAGAGTAAAATTCTTTCAAAGATTCAATAATATTCGATTGAATAATAAGAATTAACAATACTACAACAATATCCAATAAAGTGGGATATACCCAGATTTCATGCTGAGTGATCAGAAAAGTATCATGAACTACTAGAGGAATCATTTAGTTATTAAAACTAAACTATCACAAGAATATAAATTAGTTATAAAAACTAAATTATACTCTTCTGCAAGTACCTGGAGCGGCCAACTCCTTTGTACCCTATATTATGCATAATACTCAATAATAGCGCATATGTCGATTTACGACATTAAAATTTGTTCATCCCAGTCTTACATCATGAGTCCGTACCACAACAATATGGTTTGGATTACTTTCGAAGAAATACTATGATTTCAATAATTAATAACAATACTAATCTAGCCGAAACCAATGGCATAGATCTTCCAATAACAATTCAGTTCATAATAAATAGAACATTTCATGCTTTAACAAATATTAGTCTTGCCAAAACAATTAGCTGAGACATGATTTATAAATAGTTCAAATAATAGAACAAAAATCAATTGCACTACGTGCAAATTACAACAATCATTATAGATGTGAATAACTATCAATAATTATTCACTACCATGCTTGAAAAATAGTAACTCAAGTTGAGTTAGAACTTGCCCGATTAGTTGACTCATCGCTACATGAATTTAAGTTAACTTCTTTTGTAAGACCTATCATTGATAAAAATCGATCTCTTAATTAGCATCACATATCTTACTCATAGCAATTTAACATGAAATCACATAACCAATCATTAGTAAGTACACTATACTATCTTAGACTTAACACTTACTAGTTCATTTATAAGTTAAGTAATATAACTTGAAAAACTATTTATAAACTCAATGAGACTTAATATATCATTTCGCTTTCTATTTAAAGAAGCTAAAACAACACCGACATCTCTTCCGACATTTTAGTTTCCCTTTCAAAGAACTTTGAAATGTTCATTTTGGAAGTTTGAAATACACTATTCACGAAAATATGAAATCAGCTTATTATTTTTTAATCTTTTGGCCAATCATATATACATATATTCCATACACAAAAGTATTTTTCTGAAATTTTTCAACTCCTTTAAGTATTTTTCAAAAATCAATTCCTAGTTAATTCCTTAAGTAATTAGCTACCTCTTACTTAACTTCAGAAATTCCCAACTCTTGGTGGGATCTTATACATGTTAACGTGAGCTTACAGTTTAAATTTCAAGACCATCGGAGTTATACAACTCCGGTTATAGCGATTTCCGTTGGGAAAACACAAAAATTGAAATAGTCATAACTCGCTCATTTTAAGTCGGAACGAGCTCATTTTTGGACACAACCTACTTTATCCCATAAATATTCATCCCCGTAAGTCTGGATTTTATCTCATTAAATAAGTTGCCAAAAAATCCCTTCCCATTTCTTGGCAGCAGCTATTTAACCATTTTCTTATTTTTCATCCTTTACTAAAATAATTTCACACGAAAATCTACAAATCCTTTTTAAGTGGTTTCACTTGGATATTTTAGAAGACTCATAGATCTAACTCCAGGACTTGACCACGCTGAAAAAATTCAAAGTAGAATGAGAGATATGATCATTTCCATATCATACTTTGTTTTCTCAAAAATCTGTTTTTCAACTCTTTATGTTTTGTATGAAAACTTTCATGATCTCCCATAAAACCAACATAACTCATCATATTAACTCAAAACAACTCATATACTCATGGATCTAACATGATCCATGGTTTAATTCACCAAATAATCAACAATCATAAGATCAAACACAACAAAAGCTAAGAAAAATTTGATTTTCAAATTTTTGAAAAACCTAACTCATATTTCTTAGTTTAGATTCAACTTTTGATCCATAAAAGAGTTGGATCTAAATATAAAACACTTTTAAACACCAAGATCTAAGGTTTTAAACCTCAAGATCATAGTTTTACAAAAATCAAAACATAAATCATCACAAAGAGAAATTAAACTATAAAAGTAGGGATTTCTTATACCTTCTCTTAATTCCTCCTCTTCTTCTTTCTAATACCTAGATTATGGAACTTGTAAACTTATAAAACTCTCCCTCTCTTTCTTCTTCTCTCTTAATCGAAGTCTCTCTTTGCTCTCTCTCTCTCTCTCTTTGTTTTGATAGCTAACTAAGGAAATAAAATGAAAGAAAGAACAAAATAAATTTTTTTGTTAGTAAATTAAGTATAGATATATTTAGTGTATCTATAATCATCATCCAATGTCTCACTCTTCCTCTCTCTCTTAATCATTATAAGCTTACTTGCACTCTTGGTTTAACTTGTGGGTTGGATGAAAAAGATAAGAATGAGACCAAAGCTTGACACCTAGCAAGTTAGTCACCTACTAAAGCAATATAATGATTTCATGCCTCCCCCTTTATTCCCTCTATGTAAATTCGGCCATAATGGCCTTCTTGGGCCCCCTTTTTATTATCTTTTAAGCTCCATTTAGCTTACTTAATGGTCCAAAAGGTCCCCTCCCAATTGGGCTAAGGGTTGGGCCAATCAATTAATTCTTTAGGCTAGAAATTCTAATTTTTTTGGGCTTGCAATTCAACATAGTTTATACTTTTTAATTTTTTATTCATTCCCCATTATTTAATTAGGGTTTCATTACACACATTAGTAAGTTAATTTCTCACTCATATATCTTTAATTTCATAACCCAACTAGACTTGTTATTCTTAGGTTATAAATTAATTAATTGAGATGTATAAAATAAATCTCTAAGATTAGTATATCTTTTTAAATACTATCATTCTCTTAAATTATAACCCATTAGGTTATTTAATTATCATACCTAATATATACATTAGGTTACATAACTTTATTCTTCATCTCTTTACAAAATAAATGCACACACATTATATAATACATATTTACTCAATCACGTATATAATTCACATATGTCCTAAAATATTTCCCATAGTTTATTAACTTATTATCCCAAATTGACTTAATAAGTTATAAACACATACATACTCATATCAATAATCAATTACTTAAGGATTGTAAATCCTTTTAATTTAGTAATCAAGGCTAACATTCAAGCTATGTTAATTTCTTACATAACTTTCATTACTCTTCCTTGAAAATGATTAAGTATACTTCTTAGTTAATAAATTAACTATCTAGCTTAATTATCATATACACTTATATGATTCAAGTACTTTTTCTCTTTAAAAAAAAATTTATTCGAAAATTTTGAATTATGTGAAATTCTGGGTTCTCCCATTCTCCCCTCCTTATAAGGATTCCGTCCTCGGAATCACCGCTTTCTTACTCTCTAATTTTCTTTAAAGTTTTATCATCAATTCATTTATATCAACAGAATATTAATTTGTGTTTCATATACTAATTTGTGACTTGGGATCTATAAAAGAAAACCATTCACAGCTATATCTACCCAATATTTCTCGCGTAATTCATTTATTCAACTAAATCATTACCTGTCACCACCTCCCGGGTAGCTACTGCATCTTACAATGTCATGTTGAACGTGCGCGCTGTCGGTCTTTCCGGCTGAGTAGGTCCTTTGATCGCTAGTGTTCCACTGCTATTTCCTCTATTGTTGCTTCTTCTTTCTGCATTCTTCTTTTGACAGTTACGAATTTGATGTTCTAGCGATCCACATGAAAAACATCCTAGTATCTTCTTTGGACTTGGACAATTTGGAGAGATGTGTCCCTCTTGTCCACAGTTAAAACACACTCCTTTTCCCTTCAAACATACTCCCTGATGCTTTTTACCACAATTTGCACACGCCTCACCTTTCTTCCTATTATTTCCTGACTTGTCTACAGATTCAGTATTGTCCTTCCACTTACGCTTATTAGAGTTACTTCCTCTACTGCTACCTCCTTCATTTGTCTTTTACTTCTTCTCTTGATGATACCTTGACAAAACTTCACTTCCTCCTTCGGCGATGATTGCTTTTTCCAATAGGGCCAAAAATGTCTTAATCTGTAACACAGCTACCTTGCTATATATCCCTGGTTTCAGTCCATTTTAAAACCTTCGCGCCTTTCTTACCTCAGTGTCCACCTGATGTGGAGCAAATCTCGCTATTTCGTTGAATTTGGCGGCGTATTCTGCAACCGACATATTCTCCTACTTCAACTCCAAAAAGTTTACTTCCATTCTTGCTTGCATACTTTCTGAGAAATAATTTTTGAAAAATAACTCCTTAAACCTTGTCCAAGTTACTATCATTGTATTCAAATTTCAGCTTTTGTCTGCCTCTCCCACCAGTAATTCGCTTCACCCTTCATCAAATAGGTAGCAAAATCTGTCTTTTGCTCCTCCGCTACTCTAGAAATAACAAAAGCTTTCTCCATCTCATTTACCCATGTCTGGGCTTCTTTAGGGTCAATGGTTCCCTTGAATTCCGGCGGTCCTACGGCTTTAAAATCTTTAAAGTTAGCTAATCAATTAGCTGGTCAATTTCTTACTGCTGGGGCTCTAGTTTGCATAGCTTGAGCTAGCATGTCTGTGAAGTTCTGCATTGGATTAGCTTGATCTCCTTCATTATTCACAGACCGCTCCTCCCTTTGGTTACGATTTTGTCGTCTTAGCGGCATTATCTGATGAAATAAAGACTTACATTAATACTTTGTCTTTATGCAACATCTTATTAATAGTAGTAAAATTTTAAACTTAAACCAATTTCAGCTTCCTGAATTATTTAATCCAGCCTACTGAATTATCAAATTCTTCAGATAATCATCTTAATAATTTAATTCTCAAAATTTAATTACTCATTCAAACATATATTCATATCATTGCATTTATATTCATGCAAATAGTACATAGTACTTTTCAGTACATAGCACAAACTACTACAAACGATTACTATCCCCATGTGACAAAAGTCGGGATTCATTACTACACTTTACACAAAAAGTTGAGACATAAATTTTTTTTATCTTAATATTCATACCAAAGCGAATATTATACTCCAAAAGATTATACTCCTAACACTTAATCTTTCTTCCCTCCACTTCCTCCATCTGTCTTCTTTTTAGGACAAGTCTTAACCCTATGACTCGTTTCACCACATGCAAAACATCCTCCTTTCTTTGGTTTAGGATAATTTGGTGATAGATGTCCTTCTTTACCACAATTGTAACACACATTCTTACCCCACATACATTCCCCCGAATTCTTCTTTCCACACTTGCCACATGCTTGTTTCTTCTTTGAATGCGAATTCTCTAAGTTGTTGTCAGTGCCATTGTTCTTTTTCCTTTTATTACTCTTATTTTCCTTAATTACATATTTAGATGATACATTACACTTAGCCCTCATTCTATCGACTTATGCCTTCAGATTATTTCGTTCTTTTGTCTTCTCGCGTAATGCTCTTTTTGTCTTCCATAATTCCTCCAGGAGAAGTACTTTAGTCCTTAAATCTTGAACTTCCGCAGATGCTTGACCTTCTTCAATTGCTACTTTTCCTTCTTCCCCATCTTTGATCTTTATTTCTGGCTCCACCTTAGTTTCTTTGGAATATATTTCTTCCTCTTCATCCAGCTCCATCTCGGGGTACTCGTCATGATCGCTTGCTAGATTTATCGCAGGTTCGTCTTGTGACGCCCCCAAAATAGGTATACATCACCCATCTTGAGTCGCCAGATACATGGTACAAAATTCAAATACAACTTAATAATACAACTGTCGTGTACAATACGACAAAACATAAGCTGTGAGTTTGAATACAAATATTGTCTACTAGAGATTATACAAACTCAAAAGGAGTCCTCATTATAATTATTATCACACTATTTCACATAATAGTGAGGACCACTAATGCTATCATCTGGCCCGTCACTCCGTTCCCCGACTAGTTCCTGCTACGTTCTCATTTCCTGAAGAGAACAATGAAAGTAAAAGGGTGAGCACAATTAGCCCAGTAAAGAATATCATAACTAAAGATAATTAAATTATCAATAGCTTTTGTCAATAATAAATCAGAGATTTAGAACATATGGTAGATAATAAAACTTTTCAACCATAATTGCAGCGGAATTAACAATCCATTAGAAGAGTCAAGTAGAACATAATGTCTACTTTCTCCTCCAAATTAAAAGTCCATCGTTAATATTTCATTCCTGTAATACTCATCAACAGTTCTTCGTTGTACCCAAGACAAAGAGAACTTTCATCACCTGTCTTCACCTGAACCACTAAAGATGTTAGTTAAATTCACAATTCATATTTATAATAATGTGAATTAACAGTTTCTTCTTGCCACAAAGGCTTAATAGAACGTTTACTCAATATCCTTACCCCAAAGGCTGAAGATATTCAAATGTAATAACAATGATCATACCAATCAGTTGTCTATCTTTGCACTACGGGCCAAAGATATTCAACTATAAAAATAATGGTCATGATCATACCAATCAATTGCCTATCAGTGCACTACGTCCAAAGACATTCAACTGTTAACTAATGGTCATGATCCTGCCAATCACATCATTGAATTATCCATGCAATACGGCCAAGGATATTTGTTAGTATCACTAGTGGTCATGATCATGTCATACACCTGTCCATCTTCGCACTACGGGTCAAAGCTATCAAATAACAGATCATCTTTGCACTACATGCCAAAGATATTCAACAACATATCATCTTTGCACTACTGTTAAAAGATATACAACCGTAAAACCAATAACTAACAATATAATAAAGAATGGAATAATAAAAAATTTCACCATGTATGCGATTACTTTGCATGATGTGTTATTCCAATATAATAATAAAGAATGGAATAATAAAAGAATTTCACCATGTATGCAGATTGCCGATAGACAAAGTTATTCCAACATAATAATAAAGAATGGAATAATCAAGAAATTCACCATGCGTATGCGTAATCAGATGCATGTGTTATTCCAATGTAATAATAAATGCGGAATAATAAATAATGGAACCAGTCCCGCCAGAAAAGCATGCATGACGATATTCTCGACGGAATAGTAAAGAATGAAATAATAAAGAATGGAATAACAACAGACTTCACCGTATACTAGAATCCGCGTAGATACAAGTTATTCCAACGTAATAATAAAGAATGGAATAACAACAGACTTCACCGGTGTATACTAGAATCCGCGTATACAAAGTTATTCCAACAAAATAATAAATAATGGAACCAGTCGTGAAATTACACCGCAATGTGATATTCCGATAGAATATTAAATACTAATAATAAATAATGGAACCAGTCGTGTGAAATTCACACCCCGATATGATATTCCGGCGAATAATAAAGAACGTAATAATAAAAGAATTTCACCAAGTATGCGGTATTAGCATAAACAAAGTTATTCCAACATAATAATAAAGAATGGAATAATGTAAGAAGATCACCAAGTATTGGGTAAACCACATATACGCAGTCATTCCACCAAGTATAGAGTAAACTGCAGATACAAAGTTATTCCAATGTAATAATAAAGAATGGAATAATGTAAGTTCTCTTCATGAATACGA
Source organism: Panax ginseng (assembly GCA_020205605.1). Lineage (NCBI taxonomy): Eukaryota > Viridiplantae > Streptophyta > Magnoliopsida > Apiales > Araliaceae > Panax > Panax ginseng. Next base: position 77,213,262 of record CM035140.1, on the reverse strand, counting down.
AAGAATAACACCCCTTTACGAGTACAACAAATAATATCCCTTACCATAATAATATCCCTTTACCTTTCAAATAAGAGTATTCCTACTAGTAGAGGCGAGGATATACTCAAGAAAAATTGCACTACTCTCAAAGTTTTCTTAAACTCTAAAGAAATACGCTCAAGATTAGAGAAGAAGAATTCTCTCTAGTTTCTCTCTCTAGAGTTTCAAAGAATTCGTAAGAAAAAAATGAAGGAATAGGCTTCTATTTATGAAGAATGGAATGAATAAGAACCAACCCATGAACGGTCCAGTTGATTTACTTTAATCTGACGACGGTCCATATTTAAAGCAAAATCTTTTAAATAAAATATAATATATTCTATTTTATATAAAAAGATTTTACTATGCAAACACTATGCATGCACTATGCAAACACTATACATAATAAAATATAATATATATTTTTATTTATAGAATAACTTTAATAAAGTATTATTTTTATATAAAAGATTTTACTATGCAAAACACTATGCACAATAGAATATAATATATTCTATTTATAGAATAACTTTATAAAAGTATTCTGTTTTATATAAAAAGCTTTTCTGTTATAATTTCAACCAACGGTCTGAAAAATTAGCACATCTCTTCAAGGAATAATATTGTACTCAAAAATGATTTGGACCGAAAAGAAATATATTTTTCGGGTGAATAGTAACTCGTGAATAGTAACTCATGAATAGTACTCTGACACAAAAAGTGTCCCAAATACTCGAGTGAACAATACTAGAGTGAATAGTAATTTGGGTGAATAGTAACTTGTTAATAGTAATTCGTGAATAGTAACTCGTGAATAGTACTCCGACACAAAAAGTGTCCCAAATACTCGAGTGAATAATACTAGAGTGAATAGTAACCGGGTATTTTATGACAACTTCTCTACTTTGAATTTTTTTTCACATATCACCCTTAACTTTAAACTTTTATTAATTTAACTATTTACCAAAATAGAAAAATTGAATACTTTTATTTCATAAAATTCGGGGTCTCACAATATTGTAAGACCCCGAATTTTATGAAATAAAAGTATTCAACTTTTCTTATAATTACTATTCAGTAAATGGTTAAATTGATAAAAGTTTAAAGTTAAGGGTGATATATGTAAATTTTTTTTAAAATACGCAAGTGGTTATAAAATATTCATTGTTGTCGGGGAATATTCGTTTGGTCGTGGAATATTCTTCCTGTCAGGGAATATTCATACGACGACGCAGCCTTTTGTGGGCCCCATAACGGAAAGCGATTGGATGAAGAAAATGACAAAAGTGAGTTTTTATAAATAATCGTACAGTTTGTTACCAATTAACATTGTTGGAATACTTTGGTTAAAATATAAAAATACGCTGCTGTCTGGCGTTGTTGAGCGTTACCAGATTATTGCACAAATTATTGATTCTCACGTAATAAGGCACTACTCAATAATTGTTATAGTAATTACTGTTCAGTATTTTATTGATTCAATAATTGCTGCGTTGATATTTTATATTACTGTTGTTTTAATAATTGTCACTACATAGTATTTTCTATTATCGAAGCAATAATTCATATTATCCTGAATAGTATTATTAGATAACATTATTGGCAATGTCTAGAAAGTTCTGCTCTAAGGAGAGGTTTGGTCACCTAATTGCTACCAAAGAAGAGAAATCTTTATTGAAAGCCCTCTTCCAGGAACCGCTCGTTGTCAATATTGTGATTCTCAGAATATTATTTGTGAATAATTAATTATTGATTTATATGATAAGGAAAATATTCATTTTATGTGGATATAGATGGAGAAAATTTTTAAAGTGACAATTGTTGAAAATCGATATTTTATCTTTTCTGATAAAATAATATTTTATTATATTATTATAATATAATAATGATGATATTTTTACAATGAATGTGGGATATATGAGTATATGAGGAGGAAGAGTATTTTTATTCCATTAAATGATTAACACATGTTTTGTGTGTTGGTGGACCCATTTCTTGACTGAAATTTGATTATAGCCTGTAAAATCGTTCGTATGTGGATTTCAGTCAATTTTTGTTTGGAATTTGGAAACACTTTCTTCTGCAAAGTTGTAGAGAATTGAATTTCCTATAAAAATTCGCAAGATTTGAATTTTCTGACAAAAGGGCTATTTATTATGAATTATTGAAGTTCTGAATTAATTGATTATCATTTTTGGAGTTTTAAATGGTTTATGTGAGAAAAACGTTTTTGTGGCTTTTATTGGGGTGTGGTTGATGGCTGAATTCAGTTGGTGTGCGTAGGAAATTTAGAAAAAAAATAATATTATTATTTATTAAATTTTCTGCTTTGGTGTTCTATTCAATTTCCTATAAATAGGTGCTTAGGTTAGAATTGAAAATCACACCAGAAATTGAAGTTTTCTCTCTATTTCTCTCTCTATATTATCGAGTGTATTCTTGTGAGTATTTTGATATCTTGAGTGTTGCTATACGGTGCAAGTTCGTTCAGCATTATTCCAGTCAGAAGTACTGCTCTTTTGAGGTAATGGATAGTAAGGGATGGTAAGGGATGTTATTTTCTTCTCAAATGATATTATTTCTTCAATATCATTCTGCCGAAATATTGGTTGGAACTTTTTATCAAATTTGGAACTTTTTCATGTCGGGGTTACTATTCATAAGTTACTATTCACGAGTTACTATTCACGAGTTACTATTCATAAGTTACTATTCACGAGTACTATTTACGAAGCATGATGATGTTTTTTGTAAAATTTCTATCTTTTGGTGTCGGAGTTACTATTCACGATATACACAATTATTCACGAATCATTTACACTATTCACGTAAAAATTAAATTTTCTTTTCTGTGTCCAAGATTATCTGTTATAATTCCTATCTTTGATTGGATCTATGTTTTGGTCTTCATTCTTGAATTTTACTCCACTCTGGTTATTTATAAAGTATTTTCGAACTTGGGTTATTTAAAGTATGAATCCTTAATACTTGTTCTTTTGTTTCACTAGATTCGTTTTCTTTAAAATATTTTTCATCATTCTCAGTCATAAATGATGATATAACTGAATATCTTTGGCCCGTAGTGCAAAGATGAATGATTTTATGATGAATATCTTTGGCCGTAGTGCAAAGATGAATGTGTTTAGATGAACATGACCAATCGGTGAATATCTTTGGCCTCGTAGTGCAAAGATAATATTTGATTTATGATGTATATTGATTGATGTTACAGGGATAAAATATCAATGATGGACTTTTAAATTCATAGATGATAGTAGATTTCATTCTCTACTTAACTCTTCTAATGAATTGTTGTTTCACCGCAGCTTGTTGATCTAAAACTTGTTGTCTATTGTATTCTATCGATTTTTCCCTGTTGAAGACTAAGGATAATTTGTTGTACATTATCTTAATCATAATATTCTTTTTCGGGCTAGTTGAGCTCACCCTTTTCCTTTTTTGTTCCATTTTTCTTCTCGTGAGACGAGAATATAACGGAACTAGTTAAAATTGGAGTAATGGTTCAAGACAGCTTGTTTTAGTAGACCTCACTATTTTGTAAAATAGTGTATCAATAATTGTAATGAGGACTTATTTGAGTGTGGATATTGTCTAGAAGACAATATTTGTATTTAAACTCACAGCTTATGTGTTGTCATTATTTTGCACGACGACAATTGTATTAATGAAGTTGTAGTTGTTTCTGTACCATGTATTTGGCGACTCAAAATGGGTGATGTATACCTATTTTGGGGGCGTCACAGTTTCTAAAACTTCCTCAACTGACTCACTCTGAGCTGGCACCTCGGCTAATGGCATTGGTGCAGCTGCTAACACTTTCGTAGCCATCTTATTATCTCCTGACATCTTGTCACCAGTTTTAAATAACTTCATTAGTACATCACTATCAAACATAATCCATAAACACTTAGTGTCCCCATATCTTACTATTGATGAATTTTCCTAATCCATCACTTAGAACTCTAAACGAGTTTTCTCTATCCTGTTTATGGTTATATTCCTAAGGCTTTTCCCCCCACCTAAGATTTATAACCTACAGCTTTGATACCAACTTGTGACGCCCCCAAATTCGGGTTCTCTAACCTCGGGTTTGGTGCTCACGATCCATCAAATATATCACATCTAACTACTCATTCATTAATGAAAAACATCATTCATAATATTCCTTAATACAACTTATAATAATATCCCAGGTTAACTAACCTTGACATAACTTACATACCCTTATATAATCAAAAGGTTTACATAATTAATTACATGATAAAACATAACCATTAAAAGTTGACACTAACTACTCCTGAGCCTTGCCTTTGCCTTTATCCCTGTTAGAACCTTCTCGCTACACTCCAAGATTAATCAAATATTTTATTTAAGCAAGGGTGAGCAACGAGTTTGCCCAACAAGTTAAAATATACAACAAATGATATATATCATGAATAGAAGAATCTAGCTTCTTTAGAACTTCAACAATAATCAAAAGATTTTGAAGTAGCTGAATAATAATTCAATCTCAATAATAAAACTTTCTCCCATTTCATACTGAATAACATATCAAAGATGAAAGAGTAAAATTCTTTCAAAGATTCAATAATATTCGATTGAATAATAAGAATTAACAATACTGCAACAATATTCAATAAAGTGGGATATAGCCAGATTTCATGATGAGTGATCACAAAAGGATCATGAACTACTAGAGGAATCATTTAGTTATTAAAACTAAACTACCAAAAGAATATAAATTAGTTATAAAAACTAAATTATACTCTTCTGCAAGTACCTAGAGCGACCAACTCCTTTGTACCCTATATTATGCATAATACTCAATAATAGCGCATAGGTCGATTTACGACATTAAAATTTGTTCATCCCAGTCTTACATCATGAGTCCGTACCACAACAATATGGTTTGGATTACTTTCGAAGAAATACTATGATTTCAATAATTAATAACAATACTAATCTAGCCGAAACCAATGGCATAGATCTTCCAATAACAATTCAGTTCATAATAAATAGAACATTTCATGCTTTAACAAATATTAGTCTTGCCCAAAAACAATTAGTCGAGACATGATTTATAAATAGTTCAAATAATAGAACAAAATCAATTGCACTACGCAAAATTACAACAATCATTATAGATGTGAATAACTATCAATAATTATTCACTACAATGCTTGAAAAATAGTAACTCAAGTTGAGTTAGGAACTTGCACCGATTCATTGACTCATCGCTCGCAATTTAAGTTAACTTCTTTTGTAAGACCTATCATTGATAAAAATCGATCTCTTAATTAAAGATCACATATCTTACTCATAGCAATTTAATATGAAATCACATAACCAATCATAAGTAAGTACACTATACTATCTTAGACTTAACACTTACTCGCTCATTTATAAGTTCGTAATATAACTTGAAAAACTATTTATGAACTCAGTAGACTTAATATATCATTTCAGTTTCTATTTAAACAAGCTAAAACAACACTGACATCTCTTCTGACATTTTAGTTTCCTTTTCAAAGAACTCCGAAATGTTCATTTTAGGAAGTCAAATACACTATTCACAAAAATATGAAATCACTTATTATTTTCTAATCTTTTGGCCAATCATATATACATATATTCCATACACAAAAGTATTTTTCTGAAATTTTTCAACTCCCTTAAGTATTTTTCAAAAATCAATTCCCAGATAATTCCTTAAGAAATTAGCTACCTCTTACTTAACTCCAGAAATTCCCAACTCTTGGCGGGATCTTATACATGTTAACGTGAGCTTACAGTTTAAATTTCAAAACCATCGGAGTTATACAACTCCGGTTATAGCGATTTCCATTGGGAAAACACAAAAATTGAAATAGTCATAACTCGCTCATTTTAAGTCGGAATGAGCTCATTTTTTGACACAACCTACTTTATCCCATATATTTTCATCCCCCATAAGTCTAGATTTTATCTCAATAAATAAGTGGCCGAAACAGCCCTTCCCATTTCTTGGCAGCAGCTATTTAACCATTTTCTTATTTTTCATCCTTTACTAAAATTATTCCACACGAAAATCTACAAATCCTTTTTAAGTTGTTTCACTTGGATATTTTAGAAGACTTATAGATCTAACTCTAGGACTTGACCACGCTCAAAAATTCAAAGTAGAATGAGAGATATGATCATTTCCATATCATACTTTGTTTTCTCAAAAATCTGTTTTTCAACTCTTTATGTTTTGTATGAAAACTTTCATGTCTCGCATAAAACCAACATAACTCATCATATTAACTCAAAACAACTCATATACTCATGGATCTAACATGATCCATGGTTTAATTCACCAAATAATCAACAATCATAAGATCAAACACAACAAAAGCTAAGAAAAATTTGATTTTCAAACTTTTGAAAAACCTAACTCATATTTCTTAGTTTAGATTCAACTTTTGATCCATAAAAGAGTTGGATCTAAATATAAAACACTTTTAAACACCAAGATCTAAGGTTTTAAGCCTCAGGATCATAGTTTTACAAAAATCAAAACACAAATCATCACAAAGAGAAATTAAACTATAAAAGTAGGGATTTCTTATACCTTTTCTTAATTCCTCTTCTTCTTCTTTCTAATACCTAGATTATGGAACTTGGAAACTTACAAAACTCTCCCTCTCTTTCTTCTTCTCTCTTGACCGAAGTCTGTCTTTGCTCTCTCTCTATCTCTCTTTATTTTGATAGCTAACTAAGGAAATAAAATGAAAGAAAGAACAAAATAGATTTTTTTGTTAGTAAATTAAGTATAGATATATTTAGTGTATCTATAATCATCATCCAATGTCTCACTCTTCCTCTCTCTCTTAATCATTATAAGCTTACATGCACTCTTGGTTTAACTTGTGGGTTGGATGAAAAAGATAAGAATGAGACCAAAGCTTGATACCTAGCAAGTTAGTCGCCTACTAAAGCAATATAATGATTACATGCCTCCCCTTTTCTCCCCTCTATGTAAATTCGGCCATGATAGCCTTCTTGGGCCCCTTTTTATTATCTTTTAAGCTCCATTTAGCTTACTTAATGGTCCAAAAGGTCCCCTCCCAATTGGGCTAAGAGTTGGGCCAATCAATTAATTCTTTAGGCTATAAATTCTAATTTTTTTGGGCTTGCAATTCAACATAGTTTATACTTTTTAATTTTTTATCCATTCCCCATTATTTAATTAGGGTTTCATTACACACATTAGTAAGTTAATTTCTCACTCATATATCTTTAATTTTATAACCCAACTAGACTTGTTATTCTTAGGTTATAAATTAATTAATTGAGATGTATAAAATAAATCTCTAAGGATTAGTACATCTTTTTAAATACTATCATTCTCTTAAATTATATCCCATTAGGTTATTTAATTATCATATCTAATATATGCATTAGGTTACATAACTTTATTCTTCATCTCTTTACAAAATAAATGCACACACATTATATAATATATATTTACTCAATCACGTATATAATTCACATATGTCCTAAAATATTTCCCATAGTTTATTAACTTATTATCCCAAATTGACTTAATAAGTTATAAACACATACATACTCATATAAATAATCAATTACTTAAGGATTGTAAATCCTTTTAATTTAGTAATCAAGGCTAACATTCAAGCTATGTTAATTTCTTACATAACTTTCATTACTCTTCCTTGAAAATGATTAAGTATACTTCTTAGTCAATAAATTAACTATCTAGCCTAATTATCATATACACTTATATGATTCAAGTACTTTCTCTCTTTAAAAAAAAAATTATTCGAAAATTTTGAATTATTTGAAATTATGGGTTCTCACTGACTCGTTATCGCGCTCCACTAACTGAGCCCTATTTACAATATCCGAATACAAACACGCTTTATGAGAAATAAGATATTGACGTATTCTCGACTTCAAATCTCTTAAAAACATCCGCGTCATTCTCTCTTCATTATCAACCAAGTGGGACGCAAATCGGGATAACTCGGCAAACTTGGCCCAGATTATGACACTCGGCCATGTTGTTTTGCTCCAACTTGATAAATTCCACCTCCTTCATGTCACGAATGCTTTCGAGAAAGTACTTGTCATTGATCGCCTCTTGAAACTTCTCCCAAGACATCTTGAAAAGGCCAGTCAGTACGCTTTTACGATTCCCACCAAATGATCCGCTTCTTCACGCAACATAAAGGTGGAAAAGGAACCTTTTGCTCCTCGGAGCATCCCAAGACATCAAATATCTTGGTGATCTCGCTTTAACCACGCCTCCGCCTTAAGTGGTTCCGGCTTTCCCAAAACTCGTGGTCCCAGCTCCTTGAATTGCTTAATGGTGACCAACCGTGGGTTGCCATTGTTTCCTCCTGCATTATGAACAGAGCCGTCATTTGATGTTGCATGAATTCTAAAAAGCTCCTAAACGCATTTCATCATTCGTTAATTGATCGTCATTGTTCTTTGTTTACGAGGATTATCGCCATCCTATTGCACATTGCCTTATTATTGATCTGTGGAGAATCAACGGTCTCCTGTGCTCCATTGCTATTCTCAACATTCTCGGATGTCATTTTCAGATACTGCCACAAAACAAAAGGTTAATTGACATGTAACATATTATCCCTATATTCGACCACCAACCAATTAAATACCAAAAAAACTTAGGTAGGTTATACTAGCGGAAGGAATTCCCGAGCTCCCCCTAGTTCTATTCTCACATTCTAGCCAGGGATCATATCCCTAAGCTTTGATACCAACTGTGACGCCCCCAAAATTAGGTATACATCACCCATCTTGAGTCGCCAGATACATGTTACAGAATTCAAATACAACTTAATAATACAACTGTCGTGTACAATACGACAAAACATAAACTGTGAGTTTGAATACAAATATTGTCTACTAGAGATTATATAAACTCAAAAGGAGTCCTCATTACAATTATTATCACACTATTTCACGTAATAGTGAGGACTACTAATGCACCATCTAGGACCATCACTCGTTCCCCGACTAGTCCCAACTACGCTTCTCATTTCCTCAAGAGAATAAAGAAAGAAAGGGTGAGCTCAACTAGCCCAAAGAAGAAATATTATGACTAAGATAGTGCAGAATAATTTATTGTTAGCCTTCAACAATGTTAAACTGATAAAATATAATAAATATCAAGTTTAACTGCAGCGGAACAAGTAATCCATTAAAAGAGTCAAGTAGGGGAATAAAATCTACTATCTTCTATAATTTAAAAGGTTTTTCATCACTTTTATCGCTGGGACTCAGCTTAATAAATAATCCACATCATCGAATCACCCCTGCACTATGGCCAAGGATATTCTTTAGTATCACGACCACGAATTATCCATGCACTACGGGTAAAGATAATCATGTTTTCATCAACAGTCCTGATCATGCCATAAAACAATTCATCTTTTTCACTACGGCCAAAGAGAATCCATTGCCATAATCATATCAAAAACTGTCCATCAATGCACTACGGCCCAATAAGGACTTTTTCCACATCATTTGTAACATTACGGTTATGATTATACCGAATAATCTCTGGTCATAATCATACCAAGTCCATCTATGCACTACAGTGCCACGTATTGACTTTCAACATAATATAAACATGAGGATGATGACAATGATATAAGAATTCAATAAAACAAGTTGAAGAATTAATTTATCCAGAACCGATAACGCTCAAATTGTCAACATGATATCGCTTTGTAGAGTAAAATTCAAGAATGCTCGTAAGAATATTTTCATGAAAAGATATCGGATGAAGCGCAAATATCAAGGATATTCCACTAATTTAATGGAGTATAGAAGTCAAAGTTTTAACTAACCGAGTATAATAAAGAATGGAATAACAAAAGAAATCACCAGCATGCGATAGATCGCATACAGTGTGTTATTCCAATGTAATAATAAATAATGGAACCAGTCCTACAGAATGCACGTATGTGATATTCCGGCGAGAATAATAAAGAACGGAATATTAGAAGAATGTTACCATGTATAGGGTAGCCCGCGTATAGAGGTTATTCCAACAGAATAATAAATAATGGAATAACAGAAGTTCTCTTCATGTGTACAACAAATAACATCCCTTACCGTAAAAGAAACTGAATATAAGAGTAGGGAAGTATCAGAATACTTTTCTATAGGTTATCTTGTAATTCTCTCTCTAGAGTTTCAGTGAATTCGTAAGAAATAATGAAGGAATGAGCTTTTATTTATAGGAAAATGGAATGAATAGTAACTAATTCATGAACGGTCCAGATTGATTTACTATTAAACGGACGGTCCATATTGGTTTACTATTAAAACTTAAAACAACGGTCCATACTGATTTATTATTAAAACTTTAAACCAGCGATCCATATTGATTTACTATTATAACTCCACCAGCGGTCCATATTGACTTATTATTATATCTTCAACCAACGGTCTGAAAAATTAGCACATCTCCTCATGGAATAATATTGTACCCAAATACCCGAATGCACAATACTAGAGTGAATAGTAACCGGGTGAATTGTAACTCGTGAATAGTAACTCATGAATAGTAACTCATGAATAGTAACTCGTGAATAGTAATTCTTAAATAGTAACTCGTGAATAGTAACTCCGACACGAAAAGTGTCCCGATTACCCCATTGAATAATATATCCTCCAGACATCAATTATACTAACACAAATAAGTCCAACACAATGGAACTATAAAATTCATCTTTAATCAACACGAATTTATTCATCATTAATATTATAATTCACAATATTTAACAACCAGGTTGCTCCCAGGAAAGAGGGGGCTTTCCGATAAGGATTTCTCCTTATTGGCGCGTAATTAGGTGACCAAACCTTTCCTTGACAGAACTTCTAGACTTTGTCAATATTGCAAATAATAATATGAATAACTTTACCGTCTCTCAATTATTGTTTTAATAATATATCATATAATGCGTATGATCACGTAATAATAATTGAATCAATAATATGAGAGATATGATGCAAGAATTATCAGAGCAATAATTGAGTATAACCGAGTGACTTTCACGTAAGCATCAATAATCAATACTGGTGTGCTTCTTGTGCAACACGCCAGACATTATACTATACTTTTATCAATGTGTGTTTCAACAGCTAACTGTAAAACTTCCGCCGTTATTTTCATAAAGTATTTTTGTCGCTTTCTCTCCGACAATAATTTCGCTAGGGGGGTCCACTAATGATTGTATCCGCCGCATTGGATATTCCCCGACAAAAAGAATATTCCCCACCAATCGAATATTATACAACCACTTGCTTACTTTGCAAAATTTGTAAATATTACCCACAACTATAACATTACATCAAATCAACACCATAGTATAAAAAAAATTATTTCGAGAAAATTAAATCTTTATTCATAAAATCTGGGGTATCACAATCTCCCCTCCTTATGAAATTTCGCCCTCGAAATTTATGTACGTACCTGGTATGCCGAAGAGGTGAGGATACCTTGACTTCATTTCAGATTCTAATTCTTAGGTATAACCTTTGAGTGTTGAATTATGGTTGACACCCCAAAATAGGTATACAACACCTATTCTGAGTCGCCAAATACATGGTACAGAAAGCAAACTACAACTTCAATAATACAATTGTCGTGCAAGATACGACAACACATACTGTGAGTTTAAATACAAATATTGTCTTCTGACAATTTCCACACTCAAATAAGTCCTCGTTATAATTATTCAAACACTATTTTACGTAAATAGTGAGGATCTGCTAAAACATCTTTCTAGAACCATCACTCCGCACTCTTTACTAGTTCCCTCGCTATGTTCTCACCTCTTGAGAAAAATGGAACAAAAAAGGAAAAGGGTGAGCTCAACTAGCCCAAGAAAGAATATTATGACTAAGATAATATACAACAAATTATCGTTAGTCTTCAACATGGAAAAATCGATAAAATATAATAGCCAACAAGTTTTAGATCAAAAAACTACAATGAAACAATAATCCATTGTAAGAGTCAAGCAGAGAATGAGTTCTACTATCTTCTAAGATTTAAAAGTCCATCATCAATATTTTATCCTCAGAATAACAATCAATATACATCTTTAATCAAATATTCATCTTTGCACTACAAACCAAAGATATTCATTTGTATCACCAAATTGGTCATGTTCATCTCAACACTGCTCATCTTTTGCACTACGCCAAAGATATTCATCGCTTAATCATTTATCTTTGCACTACAGTATTAAGATATTTAGTAATATCATCATTTAGGACTGAGGATGATGAAAAATATTTTAAAGAAAACGAATCAAGTGAGACAGAAGGACAAATAGTAAGGATTCGTATAACAGTTTATCCAAGATCAATAATACTCCATAATAACCAATTTTGAAGCAAAATTCAAGAATAAAGATCAAAACATGGATACAATCAAAGATAGTAACCATAATAAACATCTTGGACAAAAAGAAGAAAATTTCATTTTTCTATGAATAATGGTCGATTCGTGAATAAAGGCCGTGAGATATGCGTGAATAGTAACCCCAACACAAAAAAAGTTCTAAATTTGATAAAAAGTTCATACCAACATTTCTTAGATAATGATATTGAAGAAAATATCATTTTAAGAAGAATATAACACCCTTTACCTCAAAATATCAAGATTTCCGATCTAATATCGGTATAAAGGTCAAGGAAACTTGCACCGATGAATAGAAACTCACAAAGTATCTAAATACTCATAAAATACACTCAATAATCTAGAGAGAAAAGAGAGAAAGCTTATGTTTCGTGTGATTTTCAATTCTAACTTAGCCCTCTATTTATAGGAAAATGTTAGCAGACTTGACCAACTCAACTCCGGTGGCTTTACCTGCTACTATTCCCACCCACCACATTTGAAATAAAATTCAGCACATTTCTTCACCAACCACAAGTAGAACCCACTCAATTCTAGAATTTTCCACCAAAATGCTAAATTCGGATACTTTAACAATTTCTGAACCAGTCACCTCTTAAAATTCATAACAAATCATACGCTCATTTTTAACGGTTCAAAATTTGTGGACATATACTCAACTTATATATGTATAATATATCCAAAAATTACAACGATCGAACGGCTTGGATTAAAAATTATAACTCACGCAATATATCTCAAAAACACTGGTTTAATTTTTTAATACCTTCATTCCGACAAAAATACTGATAAAACACCTCAATATTAACTCTTTCATTTTTAACCACAATAAATATATCCAACATTTATATCCACATAAAATAAATATTTCCTTATCATATGAATCAATAATTAATTATTCACAAATAATATTACGTAATCACATTTATGACAACCAAAGCCGCTCCTGTGAAAGAGGGGTTTTCCAATAAGAATTTCTCTTTATCATGCCGCGCAATTAGGTGACCAAACCTCTCCTTGATAGAACTTTCTAGACATTGCCAATAATGCTATATAATAATATTATTCAAATAATATGAATTATTGATCTGATAATGGGAAATACTGCAAAGGATAATTATCAAACACCAATAATATAAAATATCAACGCAGTTAATTATTGAATCAATAAAATAAAATATTGAAACAAGAATTAATCGTAATAATTATTGAGTAGTGTCTTCTTACGTAAGGATCAATAATTCATCAATATTGTGCATCCACGCCAGACATCATATTTTAACCAATCGGGTATTCCAACAAAGGTTAATTCGTAATAACTACGCCGTTATTTACAAAAACTCAAACTTGTCGCTTTTCTTCATCCGATGCTTATTCTCATTATGGGCCCATAAATCGATCGCTACCATTGCATTTAATATTCCCCGACAACAAGAATATTCCACGACCAAACGAATATTCCCTACAACAATGATTATTTTATAACCACTTGCATATTTTGCAAAATTTGCACATTTCACCCATAACCGTGAGAATTATATCAAATTAATACCTTATTATTCACAAATATAATTAGAGGAAATTGATTTTATTTATAATAAGTTGGGGTCTTACAACCTCCCTCCTTATGAAATTTCGTCTCGAAATTGACAAACGATTCGGTGTTTCAAAAGGTGAGGATACCTCGCTTTCATTTCTGATTTCAACTCCCAAGTCATTTCTTCAATAGAATGGTTTCTCCATAAAACCTTAACTTGTGGTATAACCTTGGTGTGTAGGACATGCTCTTTCCTATCCAAGATCTTAACATGTACTTCTTCAGACGTTAAATCTTCTACTATCTCTGCCTAGTTCTAACGCAATAATATGGTTCGGGCTTTCACATATTTACTGAAGCATGGATATGTGAAAACATTATGAACACGAGACATACTTGGAGGTAATGCGAGTCTATAGGCCACATTTCCTATTCGGTCAAGAATCTCAAATGGACCAACAAATCGTGGATTGAGCTTTCTCTCTTCCCAAATCTTGTAACTCCTTCCATGGTGTAACACGTAATAATACATGATCCCCAATATTAAATTCCACGTCTTTTCGATGAAGATCCGCATAACTCTTTTGTCGATCTTGTGCCGTTTGTATACGTTGTCGAATTATTTGGATCTTTTCTGTAGTCATGCGTACTAATTCTGGTCCCAACAACGTTGCTTCTCCCACCTCGTCTCAGTATACTGGAGAATGACACTTTCGTCCATACAACGCCTCAAATGGAGCCATGCCTATACTTGCTTGATAACTGTTGTTGTAAGAGAATTTCACTAGTGGCAAGTACTTATCCCAACTTCCTTTAAAATCTAGGACACAAAGTCTTAATAGATCTTCAAGGGTTTGAATAGTCCTCTCTAATTGTCCATCCGTTTGAGGATGGTATGCCGAACTGAATCGTAAATCCGTGCCCATAGCTTTCTACAAGCTAACCCAAAATCGTGAAGTGAATCTTGGGTCACAATCCAAAACTATGGATACTAGCATGCCATTCAATCTCACAATCTCATTCACGATATGCGAGCAAGACGCTCAAGGAATAAGTCTCACGTGACGAAAGAAATGGGCGACTTGGTTAATCTATCAACAATAACCCAAATTGCATCTATGCCTTGAGAATCTTTGGGAAGACCAGAATTAAATCCATAGTAATGTGTTCGCACTTCCATTTCGTAATCTCAAGTGGTTGTAATGGACCCTTTGGCACTTGATGCTCGCCTTTACACGCCGACAAGTTAAACACCTCGAGATAAACTCCGCGATCTCTCTCTTCATATTGTTCCACTAAAATGTATGTCAATATCATGATACATTTTGGTACTCCTGTGATAGATTGCAAACGGGTGTTGTGTGCCTCCATCATGATTCTATGCTTCAAGTCGTAATCGTTAGAACACAAAATCCGGAGTTGAATCTAAGTATTCCTTCTTCATCGATTCTCGCTTCGGAATAGCTTTTTCTTGCACTTTCTTCTTCATACGTGACGCCCATGTCCGTAGCTTGAGCGAGCTTTTAACTTTATCGATTAAAGTCGGTTCTACTCAGATATATTCGCCATCATCATGTGGGTCCCTAGAGTCTTTAATTCTACCTCCATCCTTTGCAAGTCATACAGAATGGGCTTTTGCATTGACAATATCGCACTCGTACTCGCATATGATCTTCTACTCAATGCGTCAGCTACTACGTTCGCTTTTCCAGGATGATATTGAATAGTGTGATCGTAATCTTTCAATAGTTCAAGCCAACGCTGTTAAAAGACATGTTGAGTTCTTTTTTTGGGTGAAGAAATATTTGAGGCTTTTATGGTCCGTATAAGTCTCCACTTTCTCCCTATACAAGTAGTGTCTCCAAATTTTCAACGCGAATATGACTACTGCCAACTCTAGATCATGAGTAGGATAATTCCTCTTATATTCTTTGAGTTATCGTGAGGCATATGCTATGACTTTCCCATGTTGCATGAGAACGCATCCTAACCCTTTGCCTCAAGCATCGCCAGATATAACAAATCCATCCGCATTCGATGGTATTGCTGAACAGTGCCAAAATGAGTCTCCTTTTGAGATCTTGGAAACTCTTCTCGCATTCCTCGCTTCCATACAAATTTTGTATCTTCCGAGTTAATCGAGTTAACGAGTAGCGATTCGAGAAAATCCTTCCACGAATCTCCAATAATAACTAGCTAAGCTTTGTAGAAAGCTACGCACTTTGGCCACCGACTTTGGTTGCTCCCAACTTTGTAGACCGCTTCAATCTTTGCTCAGTCAATGGATACTCCATGTTTTGACACCACGTGCCCAAGGAATGCTACTTCCTCAAGCCGTAACTCATATTTCTTCAGCTTGGCATAAAGCTTGTTTTCACGAAGCCTTTCAAGTATCAGCTTCAAATGGTGCTCATGATCTTCACGGCTTTCGGAATAGATGAGGATGTCATCGATAAAGACAACAACAAACTGATCCAAATATTCCTTTAATACATGGTTCATCATATCCATGAAAGCAGCAGGAGCATTAGTGAATCCAAAAGACATGATTAAGAATTCATAATACCCGCATTCGGTTCTAAGGCGCCTTTGGAATATCCTCGCTTTAATCCTCAAATGATGATATCCGTAATCGAAGATCGATCTTTGAAAAGAATTGTGTTCCTTGCAATCGGGTCGAATAGTGTCATCAATGCGAGGTAGCGGATACCTATTCTTGATGGTGACATGGTTTAATTCTCAGTAGTCAACACAAAATCGCATACTCCCCGCCTTTCTTCTTTCACGAATAAAACAGAGAGCACCCCAAGGAGATGTACTAGGACGAATGAAACCTATGTCTAAAAATTCCTGTAGTTGGACTTTTAACTCCTGAAGTTCAATAGGAGCCATTCGATATTGGGTTTTCGAATGGGTTTTGTACCTGACTCAAGGTCAATAAAGAATTCAACATCACGTTCTGGGGGTAGACCGGGAAGTTCTTCAGGAAATACATCAGGAAATTCTCTAACAACAGAAATATTATTCAAATCTGACTTGTCTTTGTTCAAATCCATAACATGGGCTAAGAAAGCTTGACATTCGTTTTTCAATAAACGAATAGCTTTATGGCTTGATATGATAGTGGCTAATTTTAGTGGTTTAGTTGTTTGAATTGTATGACGTGTGTTGGTTAGGAATATGAAAACTAACAACCTTACGAAAATAATCAATTTTGGCATGATGAGTGATTAACCAATCAATTCCTAAAATCACATCAAAAGCAAGTATCTTTAAAGATATAAGATCAACAGGTAATGTGATAGTGCCAACTTGGATTAAGAAAGATTTATAAACTGTAGATTTAACGAAGGTTTCACCCAACGGAGTTTCAATAGATAAGTCAAAGTCCAATTTCTTCGAAGTCAAGTTTAAACGTTGAGCACAAGTAGGAGAGATAAAAGAATAGGTAGAACCGGTATCTAGTAAGGTATAAAATTCGCAAGAATTCAAGATTAGCTTACCCGTAATCACCTCGTTCGGGTTCCTCGTGTTTTGGCCACCACGCGTAAAAACTTCTTTCTAGAAACAACGATTTTGACTTATCCGGACAACCCTTGGAGTCACCATCCCGTTGAACTTGGTTTTCTACGTAACAATCCCGACCTATGTGGCCTTCCTTTCCACAGTTGTAACATACCTTGGATTATTGTGGGCCAGCTTTGGTGATATGTCCCTCTTTCCCACATTTGTAACATCTAACCCACCGGTCGTTCTCCTCCCCTAGAATTTGTTGTTGGTCTTTGCCGGTGTCATTCACGATGTCTTCCGTCATTGTTAAATCTCCTCTTTTTGAAATTTCCACTGACTCACCTCTCCTATTATCATGGCCACGATGACCACCCGAGTGCTTACCGCCTTTGTTCAGATTTTTCCCTCCTCGTTGGTTATCATCGCTCATGATCGCAGCCACCCAAGATGACCACGGTTGTGGTCCCCTGGTTGCACATACTCATTATCTCGCCTAATAATTGAGCCCTCATTTAACAACCTCCGAATATAAAGAAAATTTATGAGATATAAGATATTGCCAATCTCTGGGCTTTAGACCTCTCGAAACATCCTTGTCATTCGCTCCTTATTTTCACCAAAATGAGGTGCAAACCTCGATAACTCTCAAACTTCTCCTCGTCTTCGGGACACCGTCATGTTGTTTTGTTCCAATCGATAAACTCCACCTCCTTCATATGACGAATACTTTTAGGAAAGTACTTGTCATTGAATAGTTTCAAATGTTTCCCAAGACATACCGAAGTCTTGTAAATGGTGGTCAGACGCTTACGAGACTCCCACCAAAGAGTCTGCCTTACATGCTGAAACATAAAGGTGGCGAATGGAACCTTCTCGTTCTCCGCATCATCCCAAGACATCGAATATCTTGGTAATTTGCTTGACCCACGCTTCCGCCGTGATGATCGATCCGCTTTCCCTTAAATTCGTGGTCCTAACTCTTTGAATCGCTTGGTCATTGACAAGCCGCGTACATTGCTAGCATTTCCACCAGATTCGTCGTGCACGAGTTTCCACTCGTCTCGGTTTTGCATAAAATGCAAAAAACTTCTAAACATCCCATCATTCATCATTTTTTCGGTAGTGTTGTTTACAGGAGGAATATTGCCTTCCTGTTGCACGTTCTCCTGGTTTGTAACTAAAGGTTGTTCAACAGTCTCATACACTCCATTGTTAACGCTTCTCGTGACCATTCTTAAATATCGCCATAAAACAAGGGTTAATTAAACAAATTAACATATCACAAAATATCCCTATATTATGACCACCAACAAATAAGCTTAGATAAGACACACTAGCGAAGGATTTACTCATCTCTCCCTCCTAGTTCTATTCTCCGATCTCCGCCAGAGACCATATCCCTAAGCTTTGATACCAACTCATGACGCCTCCCCAAAATAGGTATACAACACCCATTCTCGAGTCGCCAAATACATGGTATGTAAAGCAAACTACAACTTCAATAATACAATTGTCGTGCAAAATACGACAACACATATCTGTGAGTTTAAATACAAATATTGTCTTCTGAGATAATATCTACACTCAAATAAGTCCTCGTTATAATTATTCAAACACTATTTTACGTAAATAGTGAGGACCGCTAAAACATCTTTCTAGATCCATCACTCCGCACCTTACTAGTTCCTCGCTATGTTCTCACCTCCCGAGAAAAATGGAACAAAAAGGAAAAGGGTGAGCTCAACTAGCCCAAGAAGAATATTATGACTAAGATAATATACAACAAATTATCGTTAGTCTTCAACAGGGAAAAATCTAATAGAATACAATAGACAACAAGTTTTAAATCAATATTCGCAGCGGAAATAATAATTCATTAGAAGAGTTAAGTACACAACAAGTTTTAACGTATCGA
The DNA here is from genome assembly GCA_020205605.1 of Panax ginseng. Lineage (NCBI taxonomy): Eukaryota > Viridiplantae > Streptophyta > Magnoliopsida > Apiales > Araliaceae > Panax > Panax ginseng. The sequence goes on along the minus strand of CM035140.1, from coordinate 77,193,807 downwards.
TGTTACGTAAATATGTGGACGACCCGAACCACATTATTAATTTAGAACCGGACGAGATAGCAGAAGATTTAACGAATGAGGAGATACGTGTTAAAATCTTGGGTAAGAAGGATCGTATTTGTAAGACCCCAACTTATTATAAATAAAATCGAATTTCCTCTAATTATATTTGTGAATAATAAGGTATTAATTTGATATAATTCTCTAGTTATGGGTGAAATGTGCAAATTTTGCAAAATATGCATGTGGTTATAAAATAATCATTGTTGTCGGGAAATATTCGTTTGGTCGTGGAATATTCTTGTTTTGAAATATTCGTATTTACGACCACGCAGCTCATTTGTGGGCCCCCATAATAGAATAAATCATGGATGAAAAAACGACAAATTTGAGTTTTATAAATAATTACAGCGTAGTTATTCACTGCTTAACAACGTTGGAATACCCTTATGGTTAAAATACGAATACTGCGTGGATGCATGTATTGATGAATTATTGATCCTTACGTAAGAAGGCACTACTCAATAATTGTTACAGAATCTACTGCTCAATATTTTATTTTATTGATTCAATAATTGTTTGCGTTGATATTTTATATTATTGTTGTTTCAATAATTGTCATCGCATAATATTTCCTGATTATCGGATCAATAATTCATATTATTTGAATAATATTATTAGATAACATTATTGGCAATGTCTAGAAAGTTCGTCAAGGAGGTTTGGTCACCTAATTGCCCGCCAATAAGGAGAAATTCTTATTGAAAGCCCCTCTTTCCTCGAAGAACTACTGTCATTATAAATGTGATTCTCAGTAATATTATTTGTGAATAATTAATTATTGATTCATATGATAAGGAAATATTTATTTTATGTGGATATAAATGTTGGATATATTTATTGTGGTTAAAAATGAAGGAGTTAATGTTGAGGTGTTTTATCAAGATTTTTGTTTGAATGAAGGTATTAAAAATTAAACCGAAGGTTTTTAGATACATTGTGTGAGGTATAATTTTTAATCCGACTGTTGATCGTTGTAATTTTTGAATATGTTATACATATATAAGTTGAGTATATGTCCACAAATTTTGAACCGTTAAAAATGAATGTATGATTTGTTATGAATTTTAAGAGGTGACCATTCGTAAATTAGGTTTATAAATGATTTTGGTGGAAAATTTAGAATTGAGTGGGCCCCACTTGTGGTTGGTGAAGAAATATGCTGAATTTATTTCAAATATGGAGGGTGGGAATAGTAGCGTAAAGCCATCAAAGTTGCAGTCAAGTCTCGCTAACATTTTCCTATAAATAGAGGGCTAAGTTAGAATTGAAAATCACACCGAAACAAGTTTTCTCTCTTTCTCTCTAGATTATTGAGTGTATTTTGTGAGTATTTAGATACTTTGTGAGTTTCTATTCATCGGTCTGCAAGTTTCCTTCAAAGATTATACCGATATTTCGATCGTAAGTCTTTTATATTTTGAGGTAAGGGATGTTATTTTCTTCATATATGATATTATTTCTTCAATATCATTATGCCAAATATTGATCTGAATTTTTATCAAATTTGGAACTTTTTGTGCTCTGGGTTACTATTCACGATACTCGACACTTATTCACGAATCATTTACACTATTCACCGAAAAATGAAATTTTCTTCCTTTTGTCCAAGATGTCTAGTATGGTTACTATCTTTGATCAGATCCATGTTTTGATCTTTATTTTTGAATTCTCGCTTCAAAATTGGTATTTATGAAGTATTATTGATCTTGGATAAACCGCTATACTGAATCCCTACTATTTGTCCTTCCGCTTCAATTGGATTCGCTTTCTTTAAAATATTTTTCATCATCCTCGGTCCTAAATGATGATATTACTAAATATCTTCTACCAGTAGTGCAAAAGATAAATGATTAATCGATGAATATCTTTGGCCCGTAATGCAAAGATGAACAGTGTTGAGATGAACATGACCAATCTGGTGATACAAATGAATATCTTTGGCCCGTAATGCAAAGATGAATATTTGATTAAAGATGTATATTGATTGTTTATTCTGGATAAAATATTGATGATGGACTTTTAAATCTTAGAAGATAGTAGAACTCATTCTCTACTTGACTCTTCTAATAGATTGTTATTTTCGCTGCAGTTGTTGATCTAAAACTTGTTGGCTATTATATTTTATCAGATTTTTCCCTGTTGAAGACTAACGATAATTTGTTGTATATTATCTTAGTCATAATATTATTTACTAGGCTAGTTGAGCTCACCCTTTTTCTTTTTATTCCTTTTTTCTCAGGAGGTGAGAACATAGCAGGAACTAGTCGGGGTACGGAGTGATGGTTCTAGAAAGATGTTTTATCAGTCCTCACTATTTTTGTAAAATAGTGTTTGAATAATTGTAACGAGGACTTATTTGCGTATGATATTGTCTAGAAGACAATATTTGTATTTAAACTCACAGTATGTGTTGTCGTATTTTGCACGACAATTGTATTATTGAAGTTGTAGTTTGCTTTCTATACCATGTATTTGGCGACTTAGAATGGGTGTTGTATACCTATTTTGGGGGCGTCACATTTAATATCAAGCATGCACAACAAATAATAACTTGAACGATAAACTAAAGGTACTTGCATGCTAATATAACAAGTTTAGAGTTAAGAAAACTTGCATAATCATAATAACTATCTCAACGAAATTGTGGAGATGGGAAACTTGTATCATCATGAATAACTGGATACAATGAAGTTACTTAATGGAAATACTTTACTCAATAAAGTATAGCATATGAAATTTGCATAACGAAGTTTTAAAATTAGAAAACTTTCTTAAACACAACAAACTAACTCAACGAGAGTATGGAGTTAGAGAACTTGCTTAATGTAAAAAGATAGGTTTAGAAACTTGCACAATTATAAAAGTAGAGTTAGAGAACTTGCCTCGTGCGTAGGTTAAATAATTACTATTCACGTTCACCCCAAGTCCTACACATACCATATGTATTGACAATACACATTAGTTACACTAACATTACCTTTATGAATTACTTTATTACTCTTAGTATAGCTACTAACTAAGTTTAAGTTTAAACAACATCACATCTTTTCATGAACATTACTTTTTAGCTTTATTACAACTACTTAAGTGATCATGTCATTACACCACATGGACATTAACAACTTGATACAACATCTTATTACATGTCCAACATGTTATCATTAAGTTATACTAATACCCAAAGGGTTGCACTTGCATTCGTGCATCCCAACGCCCTCCGATTGGCTCCAAACACACAACAGTCCTAAAGATGGCCATTTTGACTACTGTTACAGACCTCAAATTAAAATACTTAAAGCATGAAAGTTGTAGGTCTATTCGTCCTCGTTCCGGATCATCTTGAATCAACTCAATCGGAGTTCGTATGAGAAAGTTATGGCCTTTTTACTACATGATGTCAAATCGTTCATCCCAGCACCACTTTTTCCAAATAATAAGGCACGAGATACAGGCACCGTAAAGCGAATTCCAACGTCAAGGTGAACTTCAAGCATATTTTTTGGCGGCATGCGCGAAATTTGGCGTTAGAGCGTGAATTTTAACGTCAAGGCCAAACTCACAAGAACCAAAACGAAGAATGTGAGCCAAAACTATCATCTTAAATTTGTAACAACAATTACCCCCATACAACATGTATAACTAATATAAACTACACATAATTGCTAATAATTATCCATATACCAATTTCCAACAATTGAACAACAAATTTAAAAGACTTAAATCACTAAAATAATATTTGGTTAAAATTCAAAACTCCATTGTTGATATCTAAAAATACAATTGAACGAAATTTTCATTGTTATCAACCAAATTTGATTCCTTTGAAATACAAGTATACCAACATATAACAAATTAACATGTATAGTTCAATTCCTTAGTTAGCATACATAACTTTTGATATTTCTACAAAACATATATTCAGATATATATATACTTCAATTTGAACAAATCAATTTCTTCCTTTAGCCTATAATTAGCATACACATCATATATATATATATATATATATATATATATATATATATATATATATATATATATATATATATATACACATGCTAGTGATAACAATTGTAACTGTACATATACATGCTTTTCTAACTAATTATACAAACATAGTTTTACAGAGAGTTTTGTAAAACTCTTATACACAGTCATATACCAGAAAATAGTCATATACCAGAAAACAAAGACTACCAAGTTCATAGGAAAAATGGCTTAAAACATATCTACGTACATACGTTAAGGATTTAGGAACCTACCTTTTTGTTGCTTTAGAAAACTTGTAAATCACTGAAGAAAATCTTGACAATCTCAGAGCTTTCCTTTCTCTGTCTCTCTCTTAACTATCTCAGACAACTCCAACTTTTGATTAGGCTTAAGCCAAAATAGCATATACGTAATATTAACTAAAAACTAGCGCTTACTTTTAAAACGTATAAAACTGACGCCAACTAATGATCGTATTAATTTAGAAGTTACCCAAAATAATATATATTATATATATTTTATTTATTTAATTAATAATTTAAATTCAAAAGAAATCCAAAAGCCATAAGGCTTTGTTTGGCAAACCATTTAAAATTAAAGGATTAATACTTAAACCTTGTTTGGCAAAACTAAATTAAAATTTACTTTAATTTATTTTAATAACTCTTTATCACTTAGTTATTTGTCACACTTTATTAAATAAATTACTTAATCGCATAACTCAATCCACATAACACATTAATTATTTAACAAATAAATAATTAACTAATCACATTAATTATTTAGCAAATAAATAATTAACTAAATCAACTCAATCAATTTGAACAATTACTTATTCAATAATAAACACATCCAATAAATATTTATATAAATCAATAAATATTTATAACTTACATTTAAAAAAATCTGGAATGTTACATCATTCCCCTCTTATAAGGATTCTGTCCCCAGAATCACAACTCAAACAACACATTCGTTACATTCTTCCCTACTTATAAAGATTCTCATCCCCGAAATCGAAGACACAATTAAACAAATAACTCAGGGTACTCTTTCATCATTTTCTCTTCGAGTTCCCACGTTGCTTCTTCAGCATCGTGGTTTCTCCATATCACCTTAACAAAAGGTATCACTTTACTCCTGAGCACTTGTTCTTTCCTGTCGACTATCTGGATAGGAACCTTTTCATAAGACAAATCTTTCTCAAACTGCAACGGTTCGTACTCGATCACGTGATTGTAATCGGGTTTATATGGTCATAACACCAAAATATGAAAAACATTATGAATGTTTTCCAACTCTGGAGGTAGAGCTACCTCGTAAGCTACCTCTCCAACTTTTAGCAGCACTTCAAAGGGTTCAATAAACCTCAGGCTTAGTTTTCCCTTCTTACCGAAACGAATTTTCCCCTTCCAAGGAGAAACTTTTAGGAATACATAGCTTCCTACGTCAAATTCACGATCTTGCCTGTGTTGATCAGCATACTTCTTTTGTCGATCTTGAGTTGCTACCAATCTTGTCCTGATGAGTTTGATAACCTCTGCAGTTTATTGCACTAATTCTGGTCCTAGTAGTTGACGTTCACCAACTTCATCCCAGCACAGTGGAGTTCTGCACTTTCTGCCGTATAACGCTTCGTAAGGCGACATGCCGATGCTCGCGTGATAACTATTATTGTAGGCGAATTCCACCAACGGTAATTGTTCTTCCCATCTTCCTTTAAAATCCATGACGCATGCTCTCAGCATATCTTCCAATGCCTGGATCGTTCGTTCGCTTTGGCCATCTATTTATGGATGATAAGCCGTACTCATTCGCAATTAAATTCCCATGCATTCTTGTAGTCTCTTCCAAAAATTTGAAGTGAATCGCGGGTCTCTATCGGACACAATTGACAATCGGCACTCCATGTCTCAAACGATCTTTTGATGTACAATCTTGCCAACCGATCAAGATTGAACCTAATCTTTATTTGTAAAAGTGCTACCGATTTCGTCGACCATCCACTATCACCCAAATTGCATTGCATCCTCTCGAGTAGTTGGAAGACCCACCACAAAATCCATCGTGGTGTGTTCCCACTTTCATTCCGGTATTTCCAACGGTTGAAGTAATCCATTGGGTCTTTGATGTTCGGCTTTTACTCTTTGACATGTCAAACATTTAGCCACGATTCTCGCAACATCACTTTTCATATTCGGCCACCAAAAATGCTCTGCAGTAAATCTTGATACATCTTCGTCCTTCTGGATGAATCGAATATCTTGAGCTATGAGCTTGATCAAGATTTCGCTTTTCAGTTCTCGTGTTCTTGAACCTGATTCTTCCTCAGATCAGTAGTAATCCTTCTAAGATCGACCTTGTATTTCGACGCTACCATCACCCATATTCTCTTTTATCTTTCCACATTCTTCATCTTGTAATCGAGCGCGTTTTCACCTTGTCCAAGAAAGTTGGACCTGCTTTAATCGAAATAGTTGTTACATCAGATTCTGTGGAAATTTGATTTCCATTCTAACTTTGTCATTCTTTGAAATGAGCTCCTCCCGAGTTGTTATCAAAGATCAATTTCTCCCGACCTTTCCCGCTTAAAGCATCTCGCAACCACATTCTCTTTGCACGGATGATAAAAGATCTCACAATCATAATCTTTTATCAATTCCATCCACCTTCTCTGACGCATGTTCAGATCTTTCTGAGTGAAAATATACTTCAGACTTTTGTGGTCTGTATAGATCTCACATTTCTCTCCATACATATAGTGTCTCCATATCTAGAGAGCAAATACCATTGCAGCCAATTCTAAATCATGAGTCGGATAACCTTTCTCATAATCCTTCAGTTGTCTTGATGCATAGGCAATAACTTTTTCGTTTTGCATAAGAACACAACCCAATCCTTTGTGTGAGGCATCACTATACACCACAAAATTTCTGTATTATCCTAAGAGGTTAACACAGTGCCATACTTACTTCTTCTTCAAATCTTGGAAGCTCTCTTCACACTTCTCCGTCCAAACGAATTTCACAGCTTTCCGTGTCAAATTTGTTAACGGGTTGGCTATCTTGGAAAAATCTTGTATAAATCTTCTATAATAACCTGCCAATCCCAAGAAACTCCTCACCTCCGAAGGTGTCCTTGGTTGTTCCCAATTGATTACAGCTTCCACTTTTGATGGATCTACTTAAATCCCATCTTTGTCAATCACATGACCCAAAAATTGTACACGATCGAGCGAAAATTCACACTTAGAGAATTTCGCGTCCAACTTTTCCTTTCTTAGTGTCTCTAATGTCAGACGTAAATGTTCCACGTGTTCTTCTTGAGTTTTGGAATACACCAGAATGTCATCGATAAACACTACTACGAACTTTTCTAAGAATGGTTTAAATAACCTGTTCATCAAATCCATGAATGCGGCAGGGGCATTTGTTAAACCAAAAGACATCACCAGAAACTCGTAATGTCCGTGATCGAAGTTCAATGCCGTTCTAGGTATATCCTCCTTTCTTACCTTCAATTGGTGATACCCACTTCTCAAATCTATTTTCGAGAAATATTTAGCACCCTTCAACTGATCAAACAAGTCATCTATTCTAGGTAATGGATACCTATTCTTAATAGTGACCTTGTTTAACTCCCTTATAATCAATGCAAAGACGCATTGATCCGTCCCTTCTTCTTCACAAAATAATACCGGTAACTCCCCACTTGATACGCTTGGTTGAATATACTTCTTGTCTAGCAGCTTCTTGCAATTGCACCATCAGCCTTCATTTCTCACCGAGCCATTCTGCACGGGCCTTCGATATCGGTGCAGCCTCTCGGCGCTAAGTCAATTACTGAACTCAATCTCTCTGTCAAAGCGGAAGTCCCGGCAAATCTTCCCGAAATACATCTACGTAATTCTCTAACCACCGTATCTCCTCCAGCTTTTACACCCTTCTTCCGAGTATCGACTATGTAAGCTAAATAACCCACATAGCCTCGACTCAACAACTTCTTGCTCAAGATAATCGCTGACATTTCATTTGTCTAGGCGATTTGCTACCATGGAAAACTACCTTTGATTTTAGTCATAAGGTTTACACACTTCTTGTGACAATCAATTATCGCTCCATATTTGAACAAACCAATCCATTCCCAAAAATTACATCAAATTCTTAGTCTAATCCAAATTAAATCTACCATCGTGATATTCCTTTAATGTTCACTCTACAGCTTCTTGTATACAAACCTAATAGAATCACCTCCCTATTCGCAATTTCTATGTTAAAAGGAAATTCAGCTTCTTCTCTAGGCAATTCTAACCTCTTAGCAAATTCATCGATATAAAAACTAACAAGTAGCACCCGAATCAAATAATACATAAGCATTAATATCGTTGATTGGGATAATACCGACACCACATCTTTTGATTTCACAACATCTTGCATGTACCATGTTGAAAGTTTTGGTCATGGGTTTGTTTGACATTGTAGGTCCAAAGAATGGCCCAAGTACCTCCACCGCCGCCTCCCTTTACTTTTTCTTTTTCTCCGACTTTCTTCTCGAGGGCATTCACGAGCAAAATGATCCTTGGATCCACATGTGAAGTAGACATTCTTCTTGGGTTGGGTGCACTTTGAGGCGATGTGACCTCCTAGCCACAAATTGAAATATGCACGCTTCCCCATCAAGCACACACCCTTATGAAACCTCCCGCATGTAGCACATGCTTCAAACTTCCTAAACTGTTGGTTACTCTCTTGGGTTCAAGACTTCATTTCCGCTCCACTTCCTCTTTAAGTTGTTGTTGTTGCTACTGCCATTTCCATTGCCTCCGCTACCATTCTTCACTTCCACCTCATTCCTCTTCTTCTTCTGCTCTTGATTGAATTTTGTCACTGCCTCGCCTCTACCTTCAAATGAGTATACCTTTTCTCCATCATCGCCAGAACGTCTTCAATCGAATAGGAAACCCTCATCAGATGTACCAGTGGCTTCAAATCCTGTTCAACCTCTTTGCCTTACGCTCGTTTGTGCTGACTTGATATGGCACAAACCTCGCCAATTCATTGAATTTCATGGCATACTCAGACACCGTCATCGCTCCCTGCTTCAGTTCCAAAAACTGAACCTCTAACTGACTCTTCGAACTCTCTAGGAAGTAGGTCTCAAAGAATAACTCCTTAAACCTATCCCAAGTCATCACTCCTGGTCCTTCCCGGGTTTTATTGGCTTGCCACCAATAACTAGCTTCTGCTTTCAACATAAATGTTGCAAAAGAAGTCTTCTGTTCATCCACTACCCTAGCGACTTCAAATATCTTCTCAATCTCCATAATCCAGGTCTGTGCCTCGACCGAATTCGTTGACCCACGGAATTCAGGTGGTCCAACCGCCTTAAACTCCTTAAACGTTGTGCCTTGGTTTTGAGGTTGATTCTACAACGCTCCTGTTAGTAATGTCACTAGTTATTGGACGGAATTATCCTCAACATCGTTATTGTTAGTTCTCGCATTGGTTCTTTGACGGGGTGGTTCATGTCTGGGAGGCATTTTCTATTAAAAAAAATATTTATTAAACTATTACCCAACTTCTTTAAGTATTTTCTAATTATCTTGCCTCCATAAAAGAATTAACCACATAACACTTTTGAATAAAATAATAGCTTTTTATTTATTCATCATAACTTTGAAAAACATAACAATAATAGCATCACTGCTATTTACATTCCTTTCCTGAACTACAAAAGTTACAGGACAACATCATCATTCTCATATCCCATGGTTACTTAACACTAGGGATTTACACATTATTTAACACTTATTACTTGCAAAATTGACACATTTCCTACGATGATCTATTAAGATACTCAGTAGCCTTTTGACGCTTTTCTTCAATAACACAGAACATGGTTCGGCGATCTAACATGTATGATGGCAGAGTCTCGAACTGAATTGGATAACCCATGACCCGATCTTGAGCTCGATTGATCACGGTATTGAATACTTTATCCATCTCTTCCATCTTCATCCTCTTTGCTTGTGCGTCCCTTTACTACTCTTCCAGCTCATTGATAAGCTTCCTCAGATGCGCTTCAGTGTCTCGCCTCTTGGTAGCTTCTTCATTCAAATTTTTTCTTTAGTTCCACGACCATCTCGATCAATTGTTCCTTCTCTCCTTCACCCCAGACGCACTTTCTTTCAAAGATTAGTTAGACGCTCATCTCGATCCTGGATGTCGCCGTCCTTCCGTGGTCATTGCAATCATTGTTCACCTACTATCTCCTCGTGAACTCCTCAACTGTGTCCCGAAGTTCCACGTTACTACTCGTAGACTTCATCATACATACGAAAGCAACCATCGAGGTTAGTGGAGTCTCTTCCTCCTCGTCCTCATTATCCTCATCCTCCCGTGGCTACTCCATGGGATCCTCCTCATCCGCTCTCCACATCATCATCCTCATCTTCAACCATCGTGACCAACTGGGTGACTCCGTGGCGAGAGTTGTTCCCAAACAACTCAATGTCGCGAGGCTCCTCCTCTATAGGCATTTGAGGTCCCTCCTCCCTAGCCTCGACCGGATTCTCCGGGCATTAGTCATCCCGACAACAAAATTTTAAAGTTTTAGTTATTAATCATTCTACTCGACACTCATGAAAGCACATAAGTTATAAACACATAAGCATATAAGTGTTTTATTACTTCTTCCTTAAAACTCGATAAGAGTTATCTCCACTATCTTTTCAAAGGTTACTTCCTAAGGCTTTTCCCCCACCTAAGGTTCATAACCTAAAAGCTTTGATACTAACTTAGACACCCCCAAATCTCTTGTACTTCATTACCTCAAGATTTGGTGTTCACGTAATCAAAACATTCATTTATAACTACCCAATCATAAATAAAATTGAATAATAAACCTGCCCATACAGGAATTACATAAAATAAAATCTCCCAGGTTATCTAACCTTTACAAACAATCATTCATGCGGAAAATTTAAATAAACTTCATTACATTCTTTAAACCAAAGTCTAATAATAAAACTATCAAAACTATTACAAGTCTTCAGTACTTGTTCATCTTTCCCTTTCCTTTACTGGTGCTAGGTACGTCACCCTTTCCATCTTTAGCTGTAAGGATTTTAAAGGCAAGAGTGAGCAAACAAGGCTCACTTGAAATAACAATGAATAACTTTTACATTCTCTGCCCATTCAGGGGCTCAATAGAACTGAACAATAGGTTCTATTAACATCTTAAACATTCCTTGCCCATTTAGGGGCTCAATAGAACTAAATAATAAGTCCTATTAACATCTTAACATTCACTGAGGGTCTAATGACCACGAACCTTGTCCACAGTTATAAGTAATCTTTCAACTTAATCTTTTACAAAATCATACGACCATAATGACTTTAAGGTACTTAGGGGATCAACCTTCAGACATGTATTGTATACAAACATTTCAAATAAGAAAGTACAAAACTAAGCGTAACCCCTATAAATAGGGTTGTTCATCTCAGTATTTTGAGTACAAGTCCGCCCCAAAGATAGTTTGGTTTGGATACACTTCAAGGTAATTTGGAATTCAACGGACATCAACTAAGGATTAGTTGAATGAAAGATAATAACACTATGTTATTGAATAATCATAACCTAATAAATATTTCGCTCTAAGTTCATGCTTTAGGATAATCTAATAGCATAACTATTGAATAACACATCATACCTTGCTTTGAATAACATTAAGCTAAGGTTACATCTTAGAATTTAATATCAAGCATGCACACCAAATAATAACTTGAATGATAAACTAAAGGTACTTGCATGCTAATATAACAAGTTTAGAGTTAAGAAAACTTGCATAATCATAATAACTATCTCAACGAAAGTGTGGAGATGGGAAACTTGTATCATCATGAATAACTGGATACAATGAAGTTGCTTAATGGAAATACTTTACTCAATAAAGTATAAAGATATGAAATTTGTATAACGAAAGCTTTAGAATTAGAAAAATTGCTTTAAACACAACAAACTAACTCAACGAGAGTATGGAGTTAGAGAACTTGCTTAATGTAAAAAGATAGGTTTAGAAACTTGCACAATTATAAAAGTAGAGTTAGAGAACTTGCCTCGTGCGTAGGTTAAACAATTACTTTTCACGTTCACCCCAAGTCCTACACATACCATATGTATTGACAATACACATTAGTTACACTAACATTACCTTTATGAGTTACTTTATTACTCTTAGTATAGCTACTAACTAAGTTTAAGTTTAAACAGCATCACATCTTTTCATGAACATTACTTTTTAGCTTTATTACAACTACTTAAATGATCATGTCATTGCACCACATGCACATTAACAACTTGAAACAACATCCTATTACATGTCCAACATGTTATCATTAAGTTATACTAATACCCAAAGGGTTGCACTTACATTCGTGCATCCCAACGCCCTCCGATTGGCTCCAAACACACAACAGTCCTAAAGATGGCCATTTTGACTACTGTTACAGACCTCAAATTAAAATACTTAAAGCATGAAAGTTGTAGTTCTATTCGTCCTCGTTCCGGATCATCTTGAATCAACTCAATCGAAGTTCGTATGAAAACGTTATGGCCGTTTTACTACAAGAGGTCAAAATTGTCCGTCCTGCACCACTTTTTCGGTAGCCGAGGCGCGAGACAAGGGCGCCGGCGTGAATTCCAGCCACTGGCGCGAACTCTCGCTTATTTTTGGTGCTAGGGAGAAATTTAACTGAGTTTGGCGTTGACGCTAGGTCGAAACTCATAGAACCAAAAATCGAAGAACAGAGCCAAAGCTACTGTCTTAAATTTGTAACAACAATTCGCCCCAAACAACATGTATAACTATATAAACTACACATAATTGCTAACAATTATCCATATACCAATTTCCAACAATTGAACAACAAATTTAAAAGACTTAAATCACTAAAATAATATTTGGTTAAAACTCAAAACTCCATTGTTGATATCTCAAAATACAAAGTGAACGAAATTTTCATGCTTATCAACCAAATTTGATTCCTTTGAAATACAAGTATACCAACATATAACAAATTAACATGTATAGTTCAATTCCTCGGTTAGCATACATAACTTTTGATATTTCTACAAAACATATATTCAAATATATATACTTCAATTTGAAAAATCAATTTCTTCCTTTTGCCTATAATTAGCATACAGTCATATATATATATATATATATATATATATATATATATATATATATATATATATATATACATGCTAGTGATAACAATTTCAACTGTACATATACATGCTTCTCTAACCAATTATACAAACATAGTTTTACAAAGAGTTTTGTAAAACTCTTATACACAGTCATATACCAGAAAATAGTCATATACCAGAAAACAGAGACTACCAAGTTCATAGGAAAAATGGCTTAAAACATATCTACGTATATACGTTAAGGATTTAGGAACCTACCTTTTTGTTGCTTTAGAAAACTTGTAAATCACTGAAGAAAATCTTGACAATCTCAGAGCTTTCCTCTCTCTGTCTCTCTCTCAACTATCTCAGACAACTCCAACTTTTGATTAAGCTTAAGCCAAAATAACATATACGTAATATTAACTAAAAACCAACGCTTACTTTTAAAACGTATAAAACTGACGCCAACTAATGATCGTATTAATTTAGCAGTTACCCAAAATAATATATATTATATATATTTTATTTATTTAATTAATAATTTAAATTCAAAAGAAATCCAAAAGCCATAAGGCTTTGTTTGGCAAACCATTTAAAATTAAAGGATTAATACTTAAACCTTGTTTGGCAAAACTAAATTAAAATTTACTTTAATTTATTTTAATAACTCTTTATCACTTAGTTATTTGTCACACTTTATTAAATAAATTATTAAATAAATTACTTAATCGCATAACTCAATCACATAACACATTAATTATTTAACAAATAAATAATTAACTAATCACATTAATTATTTAGCAAATAAATAATTAACTAAATCAACTCAATCAATTTGAACAATTACTTATTCAATAATAAACACATCCAATAAATATTTATATAAATCAATAAATATTTATAACTTACATTTAAAAAATCTGGAATGTTATATCATTCCCCTCTTATAAGGATTCTGTCCCCAGAATCACAACTCAAACAACACATTCGTTACATTCTTCCCTACTTATAAAGATTTTGTCCCCAGAATCGAAGACACAGATTAAACAAATAACTCAGGGTACTCTTTCATCATTTTCTCTTCGAGTTCCCACGTTGCTTCTTCAGCATCGTGGTTTCTCCATATCACCTTAACAAAAGGTATCACTTTTACTCCCCGAGCACTTGTTCTTTCACTCGTCGATTATCCGGATAGGAACCTTTTCATAAGACAAATCTTTCTCAAACTGCAACGGTTCGTACTCGATCACGTGATTGTAATCGGGTTTATATGGTCATAACACCAAAATATGAAAAACATTATGAATGTTTTCCAACTCTGGAGGTAGAGCTACCTCGTAAGCTACCTCTCCAACTTTTAGCAGCACTTCAAAGGGTTCAATAAACCTCAGGCTTAGTTTTCCCTTCTTACCGAAACGAATTTTCCCCTTCCAAGGAGAAACTTTTAGGAATACATAGCTTCCTACGTCAAATTCACGATCTTGCCTGTGTTGATCAGCATACTTCTTCTGTCGATCTTGAGTTGCTACCAATCTTGTCTTGATGAGTTTGATAACCTCTGCAGTTTATTGCACTAATTCTGGTCGTAGTAGTTGACGTTCACCAACTTCATCCCAAAGACAATTGGAGTTCTCGCACTTTACTGCCAGATAACGCTTCAACCGTGCGACATGCCGATGCTCGCGTGATAACTATTATTGTAGGCGAATTCCACCAACGGTAATTGTTCTTCCCATCTTCCTTTAAAATCCATGACGCATGCTCTCAGCATATCTTCCAATGCCTGGATCGTTCGTTCGCTTTGGCCATCTATTTATGGATGATAAGCCGTACTCATTCGCAATTAAATTCCCATGCATTCTTGTAGTCTCTTCCAAAAATTTGAAGTGAATCGCGGGTCTCTATCGGACACAATTGACACTGGCACTCCATGTCTCGAAACGATCTCTTTGATGTACAATCTTGCCAACTGATCAAGATTGAACCTAATCTTTATTTGTAAAAAGTGCGCTGATTTCGTCAGTCTATCCACTATCACCCAAATTGCATTGCATCCTCTCTGAGTAGTTGGAAGACCCACCACAAAATCCATCGTGGTGTGTTCCCACTTTCATTCTGGTATTTCCAACGGTTGAAGTAATCCGCTGGGTCTTTGATGTTCGGCTTTTACTCTTTGACATGTCAAACATTTAGCCACGCATTCTGCAACATCACTTTTCATATTCGGCCACCAAAAATGTCGGTGTAAATCTTGATACATCTTCGTGCTTCCTAGATGAATCGAATATCTTGAGCTATGAGCTTCGGTCAAGATTTTGTCTTTCAGTTTTGGTGTTGCTGGAACCCAGATTATTCCCTCGTACCGTAGTAATCCTTCGGTATCGACCTTGTATTTCGTATCGCTACCATCACCCATATTCTCTTTTATCTTTCCACATTCTTCATCTTGTAACTGAGAATTTTTCACCTTGTCCAGTAAAGTTGGACCTGCTTCTAACTGAAATAGTTGTTCGTCGGATTCCTGTGGAAATTTTATTTCCAGCTCTAACTTTGTCATTAGTGAAATGAGCTCCTCCTGAGTTGTTATCAGCATCAATTTCTCCCGACCTTTCCTGCTTAAAGCATCTGCAACCACATTCGCTTTGCCTGGATGATAAAAAATCTTACAATCATAATCTTTTATCAATTCCATCCACCTTCTCTGACGCATGTTCAGATCTTTCTGAGTGAAAATATACTTCAAACTTTTGTGGTCTGTGTAGATCTGACATTTCTCTCCATACAGATAGTGTCTCCATATCTTGAGAGCAAATACCACAGCAGCCAATTCTAAATCATGAGTCAGATAACCTTTCTCATAATCCTTTAGTTGTCTTGATGCATAGGCAATAACTTTGTCGTTTTGCATAAGAACACAACCCAATCCTTTGTGTGAGGCATCACTATACACCACAAAATTTTCTGTATTATCCAGCAGAGTTAACACAGGTGCCATACTTAGCTTCTTCTTCAAATCTTGGAAGCTCTCTTCACACTTCTCCGTCCAAACGAATTTCACAGCTTTCCGTGTCAAATTTGCTAACGGAGTGGCTATCTTGGAAAAATCTTGTATAAATCTTCTATAATAACCGGCCAGTCCCAAGAAACTCCTCACCTCCGAAGGTGTCCTTGGTTGTTCCCAATTGATTACAGCTTCCACTTTCAATGGATCTACTGAAATCCCATCTTTGTCAATCACATGACCCAAAAATTGTACACGATCGAGCCAAAATTCACACTTGTAGAATTTCGCGTACAACTTTTCCTTTCTTAGTGTCTCCAATGTCAGACGTAAATGTTTCACGTGTTCTTCTTGAGTTTTAGAATACACCAGAATGTCGTCGATAAACACTACTACGAACTTGTCTAAGAATGGTTTAAATACCCTGTTCATCAAATCCATGAACACGGCAGGGGCATTTGTCACCGCTTTGATGACTGTTATCACCGGTATTATCATTTTTTCGGCTGCTCTCTTTTGGTTGCTTTGACTCGTTATCGCGCTCAACTAACTGAGCCCTATTTACAACATCTGCATACAAACACAGTTTATGAGAAATAAGATATTGACATATCTCCGGCTTCAAACCTCTTAAAAACATCCGCGTCATTCTCTCTTAATTATCAACCAAGTGGGACGTAAATCGGGATAACTCGGCAAACTTGGCTTCGTACTGCGACACGGTCATGTTGTTTTGCTCCAACTTGATAAATTCCACCTCCTTCATGTGACGAATGCTTTCGGAAAGTACTTGTCATTGAATGACTCTTGGAACTTCTCCCAAGACATCTTGAGTCGCGTCGGTGGGTGCGTTTCTGATTCCCACCAAGTGATCTGCCTCTTCACGCAACATAAAAAGGTGGCAAAGGGAACCTTTTGCACCTCGGAGCATCCCAAGACATCAAATATCTTGGTGATCTCGCTTTAACCACGTCTCACTTAAGTGGTTACGACTTTCCCAAAAACTCTGGTGGTCCCAGTTCCTTGAATTGCTTAGCGATGACCAACCGTGGGTTGCCATTGTTTCCTCCTGCATTATGAACAGGAGCCGCCTTCGCCTGATGTTGCATGAATTCTAAAAAGCTCCTAAACGTATCGTCATTCGTCAATTGATCAGTGTTGTTGTTTACAGGAGGATTATCGCCATCCTATTGCACATTGTCCTGATTATTGATCTGTGGAGAATCAACGGTCTCCTATGCTCCATTGCTATTCTCAACATTCTCGGATGTCATTTTCAGATACTGCCACAAAACAAAAGGTTAATTGACATGTAAAATATTATCCCTATATTCTGACCGACCAATTAAATACCAAAAAACTTAGGTAGGTCATACTAGCGAAGGAATTCCCCGTCTCTCCCCTCCTAGTTCGATTCTCACATCCTTGCCAGGGATCATATCCCTAAGCTTTGATACCAACAGTGACGCCCCCAAAATTAGGTATATATCACCCATCTTGAGTCGCCAGATACATGGTACAGAATTCAAATACAACTTAATAATACAACTGTAATTGTACAATACGACAAAACATAAACTGTGAGTTTGAATACAAATATTGTCTACTTAGAGATTATACAAACTCAAAAGGAGTCCTCATTACAATTATTATCATATTATTTCACGTAATAGTGAGGGACTACTAATGCACCATCTAGGATCATCACTCTGTTCTCGACTAGTCCCAGCCTCGTTCTCATTTCCTCAAGAGAAACGGTGAAAGAAAGGGTGAGCTCAACTAGCCCAATGAAAATATTATGACTAAGATAATGCAGAATAATTTATCGTTAGCCTTCAACAATGTTAAACTGATAAAATATAATAAATATCAAGTTTAACTGCAGCGGAACAAGCAATCCATTAAAAGAGTCAAGTAGGGGAATAAAATATACTATCTTCTATGATTTAAAAGGTTTTTTTATCACTTTTATCGCTGGGACTCAGCTTAATAAATAATCCACATCATCGAATCACCCCTGCACTATGGCCAAGGATATTCTTTAGTATCACGACCACGAATTATCCATGCACTACGGGTAAAGATAATCATGTTTTCATCAACGGTCCTGATCATGCCATAAAACAATTCATCTTTGCACTACGGCCAAATAGAATCCATAGCCATAATCATACCAAAAACTGTCCATCAATGCACTACGGGCCAATGAGGACTTTTTCCACATCATTTGTAACATTACGGTTATGATATTACCGAATAATCCCTGGTCATAATCATACCAAGTCCATCTATGCACTACAGGCCACAGATGACTTTTAACATAATATAAACATGAGGATGATGACAATGATATAAGAATTCAATAAAACAAGTTCAATTCAAATTGTCAACATGATACTGCTTTGTAGAGTAAAATTCAAGAATGCTCAGAAGAATATTTTCATGAAAAGATATTGGATGAAGCGCAAATATCAAGGATATTCCACTAATTTCATGGAGTATAGAATTCAAAGTTTTAACCAACTAAGTATACTACAGAATGGAATAAAAAAAGAAATCACCAGGCATGCGATAGACCGCACAGGCAGGTTATTCCAACAGAATAATAAATAATGGAACCAGGTCCGGCGTAAACCCACAGACAAGATATTCCGACAAAATAATAAATAATGGAACTAGGTCCGGCATAAAAGCACAGACAAGATATTCCGACAGAATAATAAATAATGGAACCCAGTCCAATAGAACGCCTTGACGGGATATTCCGGCGAGAATAATAAAGAACGGAATATTAGAAGAATGTCACCATGTATAGGGTAGCTCACAGATAGAGGTTATTCCAATGAATAATAAATAATGGAATAACAGAAGTTCTCTTCATGAGTACAACAAATAACATCCCTTACCATAAAAGAAACTGAATATAAGAGTAGGGAAGTAGCAGAATACTTTTCTATCGGTTCTCTTGTAATTCTCTCTCTAGAGTTTCAGTGAATTCGTAAGAAATAATGAAGGAATGAGCTTCTATTTATAGGAAAATGGAATGAATAGTAACTAATTCATGAACGGTCCAGATTGATTTACTATTAAATGAACGGTCCATATTGGTTTACTATTAAAACTTAAAACAATGGTCCATACTGATTTACTATTAAAACTTTAAACCAGCGATCCATATTGATTTACTATTATAACTCCACCAGCGGTCCATATTGACTTACTATTATATCTTCAACCAATGGTCTGAAAAATTAGCACATCTCCTCATGGAATAATATTATACCCAAATACCCGAATGCACAATACTAGAGTGAATACTAATCGGGTGAATAGTAACTCGTGAATAGTAACTCATGAATAGTAACTTGTAAATAGTAACTCATGAATAGTAACTTATAAATAGTAACTCATGAATAGTAACTCATAAATAGTAACTCCGACACGAAAAGTGTCCCGATTACCCAATTGAACAATATATCCTCCAGACATCAATTATACTAACACAAATAAGTCCAACACAATGGAACTATAAAATTCATCTTTAATCAACACGAATTTATTCATCATTAATATTATAATTCACAATATTTAACAACCAGGTTGTTCCCAGGAAAGAGGGGGCTTTCCGATAAGGATTTCTCCTTATTGGCGCGCAATTAGGTGACCAAACCTTTCCTTGACAGAACTTCTAGACTTTGTCAATATTGCAAATAATAATATGAATAACTTTGCCATCTCAATTATTGATTTAATAATATATCATATAATGCAGATGATACTGTAACAATAATTGAATCAATAATATGAGAGATATGATGCGAAGAATTCATCGTAGCAATAATTGAGTATAACTGAGTGACTTCTCACGTAAGCATCAATAATCAATACCGTGTGCTACTGTACAACCACGCGTATTAATGTGCTTTTAACACCGGGTGTTTCAACAGTTAACGGTAAAACTTCCGCCGTTATTTTCATAAAGTATTTTTGTCGTTTTCTATCCGAATGAAATAATTTTGATGTGGGTCCACCAATGATTGTCTGCATTCATTGCGGATATTCCCCGACAAAAAGAATATTCCCCGACCAATAGAATATTATACAACCACTTGCTTACTTTGCAAAATTTATAAATATTACCCACAACTATAACATTACATCAAATCAACACCATAATATAAAAAAAATATTTCGAGAAAATTAAATCTTTATTCATAAAATCTGGGGTCTCACAGTTAATACATGCATAGCAGTTATAGTAGTTAGGTACATAATGTAAATGACATAAAATAAAAGACACAAGGGATTTTAAGTGGTTCAGAGACTCAAGCTCCTAATCCACTCTTCTGCTTTTAACTAGCAGGATTTCCACTAAGGAAGGCAGCACCTTGAATCACAAAGATTCTTTCAAGGCCAACAGCCTTGGAACTTCTCTAGTTCCCAAGGAACTCTTCAAGCCCAGCAGGCTTGAAACTTTATTTAGTCCCTTCGGACAAGGACCCCTCAGGCCCTAGCTTCTTGTTGTTGATGTTGTTGTTGGTGGTGCTGAGCTACTAAGATGTCTTTAAGCTTGAACATCTTTTGTACTTAGCAGCTTGGTGTGGTCCTCTTTGTCTTCTGCTTCGAGTCTGGACCACATCTTCTTTGGTACAACTGATCTTCAGTCAGTTCTACTTATCTTCATACGATGTCAGCTGTGCACCATCACCATTCTCAGAACCCTTCTTGACTGGTTGGCAGACATGGTTCTGCACTTGTTCTGGTTCAGCTTTAGGTTCATGATAATTCGTAGAGTGGCTCTCTGGATCTTCTTTATGCCCAGCCACTCTTCTGAATGTTATCTTCTCTTCCTTCTCAAATCTCAGCTTAGCTGCCATCTTTAGTGGTATTCTCATCTTCGTTGAGTGGAACTTTTATTTGTTCAAGTCCTTCCTCAAAGCTGCTTCACTTCAACCTTCGTAGTCTCACTGTCACTGAGACTTGTTCATGTAAAGCTCTGGTGGAACTCGTAGAGTCAACACTATAGCATTCCAATAACTCAACGATTCTGCAACATAGCAATCATCAACACTTTTTGATCGTTGAAGCTCTAGCTTATTTATACTCCTTCCCAATCTTCCCATTGGTATATAGCCATTGAAAGCTATTTGATTTGCTTCGCAGATCTTGAGTTATTTGGTGTAGACTGCAAATGTGACATGACATCTCCTTTATGACTTTCTCTCGACATCTGCGATCTCATCGTTTCACCTACTCGTCGAGATGTCACTTTGATGTCTCAAGGCGGTAGTCAATTATTTCTTCCTTCTGATTTCTCCATCAGAGGTTGTCCTTTTGCATCGATGCTCTCAATAAGCTCTGTTCGAATATCAATCTTCAGATTAAACCGTTGCCAATGCTTTAACCTTTAGACGACTGAACTCTACGATCCTGATGCATATCTTCTTCGACCTGATCGTAGTGTCTTGTTGAATGTTTGCTCATTTACAGGTAGAGACAACACTATGATCCTGAAGAGTGTTGATTGGATCTTTAATGTAGAACACCTCTTCTTTTTTTTTTGTGCAGTGCTTCAATACTTTTGTTTGCCTCAACTATTCTCAGATACTGATGGCTTGACTCCTTTTTTTGGTCCCTTCTGAAGAGCAAGACACTTCATATTTGTGGCGTGTCTGGCTCACTTTCTCCTTGTGATCTCTCGTTCACTTATCATCAATGGACTGACCCAATGCTTAATCACTTTAGCCTTGATCTTCAGAAGCTAACCAGTATCTCAGTGTATACTTCATCAGTTCCTTCTTTGTTTGGCAAACACTACGATCCAGGTTAATCCCAAGATCGTTGTCTTCTATTCACTTAACAACTACTGTATTTCCCGACTTTCCTTAGTCAGTTACTGAAGTCTTCTTCTGATCTACTTGTGAAATACTTCATCTTGAATGGCTTCACAACTCAATCTGGATGTTGATTGGTTGGTGCTTAGATCTTCTGTTAGCTTGCATGCCATTCGTTGAGTGCTCTCTAGTTTCCTTCACGTGGGATGTATCTTTGCAGCTCAAACTAGAGGCTTCACACTTTGGATATTCTGGGATTGCTCATTTATTGAGAATCGTGTTTGCTCTACGATTTTTCCTTGGCATTGTGAGAACATCTGTGTAGGCCTTAGTTCTGCATTCTATGACTTAGCTTCGGCTGTGCAGACACTACGACTCCGAGATCAAATCATGACACTCTACAATTTATGTCATTATATTTGTTGTCTTCATCTGATCTTGCTCGACTACGATCTCTGCCTCTGATATGATTAGTAGACTCTACAACTCCGAGTGTAGTCTACGATTCTTGACTTGGCTTCGGCAGATGCTCGGTCGGCTCGTAGACAGGCTGTCTCTACGATTCTGAACATGACTTCCTCAGCAGACTACGACTCCGAGGAAGTTCTTCTTGACACACTATGATCCTTCCCCGTCTCTCCTAGCAGTCTACGAACTCCGAGATCTAATATCGTGTAGACTACAATTTTACCTTGATAGCTCTCGAGTCTTTCTTAACTCTCCTGGCAGACTACGATTTCTGGTGCAATGCTCAACGATCAGACAAGCCTATCTATTACATTATAAGATCAACCTAACAAACTTGATCTTTCTACATTTATAGTCATTGTACATCATTTCTTTTTAAGGACTTTACAAAGCTATTTTGCTTATGTAGGATCAACCTAACACATTTGATCAATTCATTCTAAGTCCTTATATATATTTTCCTATTATCTATTAAAGGACTTTACAGCTTTTCTTGATGCAATCATACTTGTATATTCATTCATATATACCATAATCAAATCATATATAAAATATGAATATCATTCACATGCTTATTCCTGACAGAATGAATTATATATTTATATGCATATCTACTCAGGCTAAATAAATCATTTAATATGATTCTAGTATAAAGAAGAATTATAAAGGTTGCGATTCAGGGAATGAATGAATGAAAATAAATAAAAAAAATTATTCGCATTTTTAGCTACACCCAACATATCTCATAAATAATACTTTTATTTATAAATTTCTCATTTATAATTTCTAAAAATCTGGGATGTCACATCCTTCCCTCCTTATAAGGATTCCGTCCTCGGAATCACCGAAACCCTACCTTACTTAGGTTTTCCTCAAATCTATTCATTGAATAACTTCAACACATTACCTTAATATAGGTTTTATATTTTCTACTCTCACCATTCTTGATAATAAATTCTTATAAGTTTTATTTCATAATATTTACTTAGACTCAATTATATTTGAGTATTACATATTATTTGACCCGTTCATTATCTTTCTCTAAGGATCATTATCATATATTATATGATCAAACTCTCAGGACATTACATTCACCCATTCTTCTAAGAATTTCTTCCTCAAATTTTTTTTTATTTTTTTTATTAATCTTTATTCATTCAATCTATCAAAGTAGATTTTTACGTCACTACTTCATTCATTCATTGGTTTCTATAACCACTTTCTTTCCACAAACTTCATTCTACAATTAATAAATTTTTCTATTAAAAGTTTCACATTATTCTTTGATAACTCACATCCTTCTCACTTCAAAATTTCTTTTCTCACTTATTCAACATATCCATCATTCAGTGTCGCATTTTACGACTTACTTCTTTCTAAGGAATACTTTCCTTTTTCACTTCCATCTTGCGTAATAACAAGAATCCTCCACAATTGTTTAATAATTGAAAAGTAGTATGAATAACTCAGAAATTTAAAAGATTCCAAATCATCTTTGAGGGTCACAAGACCATGAACTCTATTCTCTAGGTTTAATAGTGCTTCACCCCTTGCTCTTCACACTTTAAACCCTCTTTGGCGTAATGTTTATCAATCACAAAGACCGAAAACACCCTCATAAGTACTCTAGGTGATCAACCTATTGTACATGTATTGTATACAAACATTTCAAATATAAAAGCAACCCCTAATAATAGGGTTGTTCATCTCAGCTTTTCAACATCTGAATCCACACCAAAACAATTTGGTTTGGCATAACTTCTCAAGAAACTGTTGAATTTCATGAACATCTTTCAATAATTGTCTAGCTGAATCAAATAGCATAGACCTATATAACAATTCAGACATCAACCGAAATGTACATATACATACATACATATGTATTCTCATATCTTAAAGAAATCTCAAAATCTTTTTACGACGATCATGATACCGCATTTGTATTTACAAATCAGTTGAGGATTCCGTCATTTGGTGATTTTATCATACTACATCATACCATAGTGGGTTGACGATCCTTAGATCACATCCAACACTTTAATAATCTTGCATTGATGACTCCATCGCTTTTATCATCTTTGCACCAAAGTTATATGATGCATTAATGATATAAAATACATTTTGATATATTGCAAATCATTTTTGTCTAGCCGAAGCAATTAGCATAGACATACGAATAACAAAATTGTTGTTAAAACTCATTGGTTCCATCAGTTGATCCAATGTTTTTCAAGAAAATAAAAGTGTAAACATCAGCACGAAGTCAATAAATTTTGCAAGTCTAGCATAGCTAGTAGATTTAGAATACCTATGCTTCCACCATCAACTCCACTTTCTATAATGATCCATTGCTTAATAGGTCTATCTATTCCTATCATCCTCAATAATCCATTCACACTTATCTATACCCAGTTCGTCAAACTTACCACACGTTATGAGTTCAGGAACTTGCCACAATCATATGAGTTTAAGAACTTATCCTAGTCAGACCATAGGCGTCCATTCGCTGAGGGGTTCAAAAACATACCATATAATTATGAGTCACGAACCTACCATAAGTATGAGTTTTAAGAACTCGCACATAACCTGATAATATTCTATAACTATACTCTACCTATCTGTTATACACATGAGAAAAGAATCACCTTCTCAACAGGCATATAGCAAATAGCGCGACATAAACATTCCAATGATTATCAATGTGATAAACTGAGTGCAAGCACAAAACCCTCGCCCATACAAAGGTTTGTACAACTCAGCCACCACCTAAGTCCTCAATTGAAATCCCTCCTAACTCTATCTTGCTTATAACTTGCTCTTTGCTCGATACGAATTCCTCGTATCACATTATCTATAACTCCTCATGAGTTTATCTCGTACTATAATATTACATTATCTTCATAGCATCAAGCTATAATCATTCAACCATTACAAACCATCTTCCTTTTATAACTTAAACAGATCACGTCGTGATCTTAGTCTATAATCATCTCTCTTAAAATTCTTTTGTTAACTTGTGATCGTTTTGTTTTACGATCCCCTTTCTTTCCTTTCATTTACGACATTATTCGTTATCTTGGCAATTGGAGTTAGGTAACTCCCATTTCTTATCTACATATCTCTTCAAGATTCTTCTTTGAATCTTCTTGTTTATATAACAATTCCTGCTTTAAGAATTTCCAACTTCATTTACATTGTTCAACATTCCAATCGAGTTCCACATTTTCATCATACATATCCATTTTCTAAACTTGGTACACATTGAGTCTCTAATAGCTTCAATATGGTATTACCGAGTGGTTTCCTAAACAACCAACAAACTAGGTTCCGAGTTGCTAGTTCGTATATACCTCTGCTCTATGAAGGAATCGTTTAGCCCAGATATCATACATCAACTACTAAAGAGTACAACTATACCATACTTAACTATAACTTTTATTCTTAACTTCTTTATCATTATCTTCTTATAGACCTTCGCTCATTTATTATCACCTTACATCCATATTATTGAGTTGGGTAACCCCATAACTCATGAGATTCTTCTTTGAATCCTCTCACGCATATTTTAATCCCTTCTCTATCGTTTTTTAATTACTTCTTATTGTTCAAACTCTATTTGAGCTTATGCTTTCATTATATTCACCTTTCTTCTCTAAGGTTATAGCCTAAGGTACTCTTACCTAAGGTTTATAACCTATAGCTTTGATACCAACTGTAACGACCCCAAAATTCATACAATTTAATTCTCAACTACGGTAGTTAATAATACATTTAACCTCTAATTTTACATCATTAAACGATAATACAACCATTGAAATTTGCGGAATAATTTAAATTTTCTATTACAAACTATCCTCGTTCCCAAAACCTTCAACATTTACATCTAAATATCTCAGAATCATTTTAATACTACAATAGTTTACATTCGCAAAACAATATTACAATTCAACATTAATACATTATTCGAAACATTAGACATGGTTTACAAGAATAACAACTTAGCTAGGATATTAAATCTTCATATATCACTTTTGATCCATAACAATCAAGTAGCACATAGCTTTACCTTCAATTCTTGAATCTACAAAAATGGTTATTTGCAAGAATGAGCTCGATAGGTCAGCAAAATCTAATAGTTTTCATGCATCACATAGCACATAATAACATTCTCAACATACAAGAATAATCATAAACAAACATAGCATGCATGTTATAGTTCACATAACAACTATAAAGATTGAGTTCCTTACTCAATCAACATTCATAGTTCAATCATCATAGTCATAGATTGACTTTCACATTTCATACTTTTGACATATATAATACATCATACACTAAAATTTTAAAGCAGATCATCATCAAGTTCACATAGCAAAAAAGGAACTGAAAGACTTGCCTTTACTGGAGTTTTACCAACATGCTAATACTTCGCGTCCTTGTACAATCTACACTGTATGTGAGATTGATAATAAATAAAATCAATACTCAATCTCATGGTCAAATTTATTCTAAGACCTTACTTTATCTTATTATCCTTTATAATGTCTTTATAGACATCTAACTATTTTATATGCAACTCGGTTTTATTTTCATTTTCATCACCAAACATGCTAGACTATCGCACTTGTAGTTTAATGTGTGTATATCACACCATTTTATTATACCACTTTGGTTTCAAAAATGCATATTCAACACATTGTTTACATGTTTAATTTTCCTTCATAAATCAAAAATTACCCTTTTCGATTTCTTTCCATTATTATTCTTGTATTATCATCTTTTCATACTTAGATATCCAATATTAGCCATTAGTTAGACACTTTGTATACCAAAGTTTAGAAAACACTATTACTCTTAGGCATTTTATCGAGCACGTTATGTGCACACATTAACTTATCTCAACTCTTGATCTTAAATGGTTAATTATGCATAGAATATGATAACACATATCTATACTCATTACATATGTCAAAACATATTTTTAATCATCAAAATATATCATCACCCAAAATCTTAATTCAAATGAAATTATAACTCATCTTCACAATTTCTTTAACAAAACGTTGTTTTCGTTTTTTAACGTAACTTTCGTTCGTTACATGTCCGTTTTTGTTCCTTCTTATATAGAATTAACCTTTACTCGATTGTACTACAACCTCATCTAGGCCTTAAAGTCGGACCCTTTATCCATCTAAACCAGATTCTGTAATTCATCAACTAGTCTAGAAAATTTCATTTTCTGGACATCCTTACTAAACAATTTATTTCGGACATGATCCGGTCCATAAACTTCCATATCTACAACTTTGAAGTTTTAAGTTTCTTCAGATTCAAAACACACGAATTTATATGAATTTTTCAAAGTCAGAAACCGTAACAGTTTTAATTTTCTGGACAGATTATTTTCCCTTCGGACCAGCCTTACTAAAATAGACATTGCAAGAAATCTACAAAGAGTTTTCATGTGATTCCACTTTCAGAATATAGCTTACTTCCATATCTTCGATTTGATATAAGGCTCACTTTCTAACTCATTATACCCAAAGAGGTATGAATTTCACAAGATATGTCCACAATTACTAAAAACCTACGAATTTTGTTCTTCAAATTTTCTTTCCATTTCATTTTCTTTCTTGAATCCTCTTGTTTGATTCTTGATAATCCAAGATTAAACCAATACAAATAGATTAAGCATGATCTACTACCCTAGAACATAAATCTACCCAAAAAAAATCAAGGATTAAATAAGAGTTTAGAAGTTACCTTCTTCTAACTTCTTTTTTTCTTCTTCTTCTAGCTCATCTCAATTCCTCTATCTCTCTCAATTTCTCAATACAACTTCTACATAACAATTATCTACATTATGAAGAACATAAAAATATAATTAAAACAAGGAATTTAGATTATAACTTTATTAGTATGAATTTAAGAGAGAGATGGAGATGATGATGATGATGGGGCTTGTTTTGTCTTCTCAAAGCTTTCCCTTCTTCTTCTTTTTCTTCCTCTTCCTCTTCTTCTTCTCCTACAACTCTCTCTAACTCTCTTCTTCTTTCTTTGGTTTGTTTTCTAAAACTAACATACTAACTTGTAGTATATACATATAATATACAATACTAGTAATATATAATATATGTAACTCCTAGTAATTATTAGATATACTAATTACTAGTTAATACATAGGTTACACCAATTTGAACTTGAAAAGCCTAAGACCGTGTTTGGCAAATACTCATTATTTTAATTAATCAATAGCTTAACATCAATCAATCTCATCAAATTGTCACATAATTATATTTACTTGTAAATTATAATTTTTTAGTGTAACAATCATCACATAACTCATCTAATTTAATTATCTCAATTAAATTAGAACTATAACATAAAATTATTATATTAATTAAATTAAATACTAAATATTCATTTAATTAATCTGCTACACTTAATTACATTACTCTATAATCAAAACAAAATTTATTTATTTAACTCAATAAATAATTCAATTAAATATTTATATATATTAAAATTAATATATAACATTCTCTTCACATCAATTCACATATTCTACAATATATGACATACACATACTCACACCCAACATATCTCATAAATAATACTTTTATTTATAAAATTCTCATTTATAATTTCTAAAAATCTGGGATGTCACAATTCACATTCATGTACTATTAGGGGAGGTGGTGCAAGATTGATAATACTTGCATTACTAAATTAAAATTGGAGGTATAGTTGAAGGTACTATACTGTAATTAGTTTTTTCACATGATTATACTATTGAGTCACATAAATGAACTATTAATTCACATTATTTACTATTAGGGGAGGTGGTGCAAGTTTGATAATACTTGCAGGACTAAATTAAAAGTGAAGAAAAAGAGGAAAGTATTATACTGTAATATTTAGAGCCCCAAAACGTGCAATTAACGAAACTATTTTTTCCTATAAATAGAAGCTCATTCTTCTTTCATTCTCACCAATTCACTAATTCTCACAAGAGCAATTATTATAGAGAGAAATTATAGAGAGAAAGAAGAAGAGAAGTCTGCTACTTCACTATTCCAGTATCTAGTTTCTTCTAAGGTAAGGGGTATTATTCTTTCGTATTCATGAAGAGAGTTATTTTCTTTCAATACTCGTCAGGGTTGTTATTCCATTCTTTATTATTATGTTGAATAACTTGTCTATCTGAGTACCGCATACATGGTGAAATTCTTCCGTTATTCCATTCTTTATTATTCTATTGGAATAACTCCATCTGCAAGCGGCCTATCGCATGCCCGGTGAATTCTGTTGTTATTTTATTCTTTATTATTCATTGGAATATCACCGTCATGCGATTACGCATGACCTTGTTCCATTCTTTATTATTACATTGGAATAATATCTTGTGCATATGAAGTTACACATGACCGGTTCCATTCTTTATTATTCCGTTGGAATAACTTTGCCTATGTGGATTATCGCATGCATGGTGAATGATCCTTCGTATTCATTCCTTATTAAATTGTGGAAATAATCTGTCTACGTGGATTACCGTATGGCGGGCAAAAATTCATTTGCGGTTTCATATATTCTATTATACTCAGTTGGTTAAAGTTTTGGCTTCTATACTCCATGAAATTAGTGGAATATCCTTAATATTTGTGCTTCATCTAGTATATTTTCATGGAAATATTCTTCTGAGCATTCTTGAATTTTACTCCACAAAAAAAAGATTATCATGTTGATAATTTGGACATTATTGATTTCTCGGATAAATTAAATTATAAATCTTTAAAATTTATCCTTGAACTTGTTTTATTGATTTCTTATATCATTGTCATCATCCTCATGTTTATAATACGTTGAAAGTCATATGTGGCCGTAGTGCATAGATGGACTTGGTATGATTATGACCGTGGATTATTCTTATAATCATGACCGTAATATTACAAATGATGTGGTAAAAGTCCTCATTGGTCAGTAGTGCATTGATGGACGATTGTTGGCATGATCATGACCATTGATGAATACACGAATATCCTTGGCCCGTAGTGCATGGATAATTTGTGGTCGTGATACTAATGAATATCCTTAGTAGAAAGTGTGGATGATGTGATTTATTTATTAAGTTTGAGTCTCAAATGATAAAAGTGATGAAAAACCTTTTAAATCATAGAAGATAGTAAATTTTATTCTCTACTTGACTCTTCTAATGGATTGCTTGTTCCGCTGCAGTTAAACTTGATGTTTATTATATTTTATCAGTTTAACACTGTTGAAGGCTAACGATAAATTATTATGCATTATCTTAGTTATAATATTTCTTACTGGGCTAGTTGAGCTCACCCTTTCTTTCACTGTTCTCTTCAGGAAATGAGAATATAGCTGGAACGAGTAGGGGAATGGATTGACGGTCCAGATGGTTGTTTTAATAGTCCTCACTATTCTATAAAATAGTGTGACAATAAATGTAATGAGGACTCCATTGAGTGTGGATATTGTCTAGATGACAATATTCTTATTAAAAATTCTTAGATTATGTTTTGTCGTATTTACACGACTGTTGTATAATTAAGTTATATTTGAATTTTGTACCTTGTATTTAGCGACTCAAGATGGGTGATGTATACCTATTTTGGGGGCGTCACATTATAGATGACAACTAACAGGTTACACAAGATTATACATACATATAATCAACATCTTCTACAACAATTCAACAAAAAACCCAATTTTAGAGAATAGAAAATTACAAAAACTAAATATTAGAATTAAGGGTAGATTATACCTTAACCCTTTGATGTTAACAAGGTTCTAGCAAATCCTTCTCAAACCTACTCCTTTTTCTCCAACTCTCAATTCTCTGTATTCTTTCTCTCTACCTTTTTGTTCTTCTTAGTTAGCCATTAGGAAAAATAGGCGTAATATAACTGGCCTCCCTCTCCCACACGTACGTCAGGTAAAAAAAACATACGCCTTATCGGTTATGTTAGGTCAAAGGCCATAAGGCTGTGTTTGGCTACATAAAATATCTCATACTAGTTTTTTTTTATAATATTTATATTATATAGTCGCTTTTGTCACACTTATTTTAGTTAATTTAAATGACTTACAATAGTCACTTTTTTATTTAACTCAATAAATAATTCAATTAAATATTTATATATATTAAAATTAATATATAACATTCTGTTCACATCAATTCACATATTCTATAATATATGACATACACATACTCACACCCAACATATCTCATAAATAATACTTTTATTTATAAAATTCTCATTTATAATTTCTAAAAATTTGGGATGTCACATTACTTGTTGGGCACTCAAATGCTCATCCTTGCTTAATTTAAATGTTTTCAGCTAAGTGTGAACAACTAGAAGGTTCAGCCAAGAACAAGGGAAAAAGGAAAACAAATAGAATATGTTTAATGGTATCTTTTGTAATAGTTAAACTGTATTAAGACAATGATATGTATTATCTATCATGTAAGGATTTATAGTAAAGGTTGCGTACTTGGGATTAGACTCTGATAAATGTAAATTAAGTTTGATTTTTATATTATTGTTAATATTATTAGTATTATTCCGCTCATAGAAATGGTATCGTGAAGCGTCGAGTTCGGGTTTCAAGTACCCGGATTTGGGGACGTCACAACATGGTATCAGAGCTTAGGGTTAAAAACCTTAGGTGGGCTAAACCTTAGGCTACAACCTTAGAACAGAGGGAAATGTTGAAAATACAAATAACTCATATAGAATTTATAAGGAGATGAATTGAATAAATTCATCGTCAAACAAAATAAAAGATAACTTGTATAAAATTATTATTGGTTGTGTGTATATACTTTGTGATAATCAGGATAATTTATGTGTGTAGATGTCAGATAGAAAGGATAAGGATACCCTCAGATAGTAAAGAAAGATTTAACCTTCATAACCGAGCCAATGTCAAAGCTAATAGCTGAAATAGAGGCTCACATTGAAAGCTACCTTAATGAGGTGGTTATTTTGGAAAATGTAGTATCGGACCCAGAAATGATTGTATAACTGATAGGTAGAGTATAGTTACAGAATATAAGGTCAAGCTTGAGTTCTTAAACTCATATGTTTGTGATGAGTTCTTAAACTCGTGATATGTAGTAAGTTTGACAAACTAGGTATAGTTAAGTGTAAATGGATTATTGACGATGATGGGAATATATAGAATACGAAGCAAATGATCATTAGTGAAGGCGTAAGAAATAAGTAGTATTAGTATTACTTGAATATGTATGATTCTATGATGCGTATATGATAGGTATGTGGGTATAATGTAATATTTTGGCAGCGATTCTCAACTTTTGAGTCACAAAGGGATAATGAATGTTTAAAGCAGTATGTGCTTTGGTATGTCAGGTGCTATGAGTATGAATCTATGTGGGATTAATGAAATAAGTTGGTATAAATATAGTAGTTAATTATATGAGCACTGGTTAATGCAGAAAACCAAATTTTCAAAATCTAATATTTTGAGTACATGACTATTTGAATAGAAAATTTCGCGTTATATATTGAACGTATACAATAAGGCTTAGAAGGTAAGTTAATAAAGAATAATTTATGATAATGCCGCTAAGACGAAAGCGAAATCAAAGGACAGAAGAACCTATCAACCAAACTGGAGGACAACCAGAACCGATGCAGAATCTTACGATTTTGGCCTCTCAAGATACGTAGAACGGAATACCAGCCGTGGGAAATTAGCCAGATAATCGATTAGCGAACTTCAAAGAATTCAAGGCGGTCGTACTACCAGGATTTAGAGGATCAACGGAGCATAAGGTAAAGCATTGTTCGAAAAGGAGAATGGAGGCAGGAAGTGTAAGTACGGGGGAAAATTAGCGGGACGATGGTGACAACGGGACCAACTTCAACAAACAAACCAACAGAACCAACCGCAAGAGTCTTCAACATGAGCGTTCAGGATTCGGTAGCAGCCGGGGATGCAACTCCAGGTATTATTCGAACAAATTTTATTTTCTTATATAAGATTTTCCTATATATATAATGAATTATTTTATAAATTATTTTGAAGGAGGAATTTGCGTTATTTTAGAAATCAAATTTCTGTTCAAGCAGATAGACAAGCTTTTTACTGAATAGTTAAAGTTCGGTTCAATCAATTATGATCGAGATCTAATTACAATGATTGTGTATGTTATGTACCCCTAATTGTATGAGTTTTATAATGGTGATTCCGGGGACGGAATCTTTATAAGGGAGGGTGAATGTAACAACCCGATATTTTCTATATAATTAAATCAGAAATTTTGCATATAATATTTTTTTTAAAGATGAGGATTTGTACAAGATAAAGCGTAAGTATTTATGTGTTAAATAAAAATATATTTATTACATGAATAATTTTATTTTAGAATTATTGATTATTATAAAGTATATTCTTATAATATTTAATTAATTTTATAGTAGAAATATTTTTATTAATTATTTTCGATGAAAATATAATTATATATTATTTAAATCATATATGAAATGGTTATTAGAATTATTATAATAATTATTTTATTTTATTGTATGAATTTTATTTATATTAATTAAGTTAATTATTTTAACTTAATTAATAAAGGTATATATGCTAGATAAATCGATATGGAATCCAACCCCTAATTTTGGATTTTTATCAAGGAATGAGAATAATATTATTATATTAATTATTTATTAGTGTTATAAATATGTATGCTATGTGTGTAAGGTTAATCCGGGGAGCAGTTTTATTATAACCTGCAAAACCCTAATTTTACTAACAAATCCTAGTTTTGAAGACAAATGAGACTTTAAAATCTGTCTAGTGATTATGTTAGGTGGTATATGATACGTATTATTAGAATTTAATTTTAATTAGGAAAAACTTAATTATTATGTGGAAAACCCTAATTAGTAATTTAAACCCCTAATTTCTAAAAATTAGAAACCTTAAATAATAATTAGCTAATTAAGCTAGATAGAAACCCTAATTTGAAACTTCAATTATGAGTTCGAGACATTATATAAAACCCTGTTATTATGTGATTTATGTGGTGTATTATAGAATTTAATGTTAATTAGAGAAACCTTAATTAATATTTGAAATCCTAATTTCCAGAAACCCTAATATTTATATTATAAACCCTAATTTTCAATTGGAAAACTCTAATTGTTAAATGGGAAAGTTAATTGCTAATTTAGTCATTTTAATGCTAATTAGTAATTCTTTAAACCTAATATGTAAGTTTATATAATTAGAAAACCTAATCTAATTAGGAAACCCTAATCTTCATTTTTTAGAAACTAATTTTTTTTAAACCCTAAATAAAAATCCTAGAATTTCAATTTTTTTATAACATTAGGGTTAAACCCTAAGGGTTCGCCAAGATTACAATTGTGCCATTAAAATCCTAATCCAAATGACATTTTTTCCCTTATTACATTATTGAAGCTTACTTGAAAATCTAGCAATAATTGGAGTTGGTGAACCACTTTTGACTTTCCTGGAGACCAAAATCTCAGCACACAATGTATACATATCAGCCACTTCATTGCAACATAATATATATATATATATATATAGATTTGGAGAGAGAGAAATTGCTTACATTATTTCTCATTTGAACCTAGACCTCTCTCTCTAAAATCCAAAATTTAGAGTGAAAGAGAGAGAGAGATACAAAGATAATATCATATCTTAACACTCCATGATCAGCAACATAGGGTCAGATTCAAGAAATCAAAGCATAAAGGTACAAACCCTAGAATTTAAAAATTTTATGATCTGATGTTAAATCTTGTTGTTTGTTGTTTAATGTTGTGTCACAAGATGTTATTTAGTGATCTGGGTTGTTAGATCCCAGATCCATAATATCAAAGTGCTCGAAATTGATGTTTTTCAAAATCTGGAAAAAAATTTATTTGTGTCTGACAAGGAATGTCAGTTGCTCTAGATTCTTGCTGGATCATGATTTTTGTTGTTTTATGTTTTATATATGTAGTTTGATATGAGGTCTTTGATCTGGATCTAGAAGCAGGGTCAGATCTATCATATATTGTAAGATAATCGTGGTCAAAATATGTTGACTGGCCATGACCATGAGAAATCTGGGCAGCCTAGAAACTACCCAGAATGCTCTGACAACATGTTCTCGCGTGTAGATCTTGCTTGTTTTTGTTGTTTTGTTTCTATTGTTGTAACAAGGTTGTAGAATGATATATGAACTACAGATGTTGGCCTATAGATAACCTAAATAACCAACAGATTGAAATTAATCGATGTTCAAAGTAGCCTTCTCGACCAGATTTTAAGTTTTTGGAATTTCCAGAAGTGTGATGAACATCATTTCTGACATGGGTTGACCGGGCGCTAGCTTGTGATTCTGATGTTGATTGTCTGACCTGATGATGGATATTTGTACTCTGTTATATGGTATACAAACCGGAATCATTAGAACAGATTAACAAATATCAGAACCCTAATATTAATGAGCCTCAAAATGACTACTCAAGGCTGACTGGGTTTCTGGGTAACCCAAAAAACCCAGAAAGCTCTGACAACTGCTTTGATCAGCTAGATCTTCAGATTATATGCTTGTATGGCTTAGATAATGCTTGATTCATGTAATATTAAATATAAACTACACGATCCTTACAAGACCTTGCCCAGAATCAAAAAGATAAGTGAGTTATACTCGATTGAATGAAGACACTGGTATCGTATCTGCATCGTGTTCTTGAGCCTCAAGAACACCAATCATGACAATAACCCGTCGCTAAAAAAGCTTTTAGCTTACTTTTGATTTAATTATTTTTAATTTTTGCTTTTTTGGAAATTAATTAAAAATAGAAATAAATTCTAAAAAATTACAAAAAATGGTTTTAAAATTATTTTAAATTATGAAAATAATTTTAATTATTTGGGATATTTTTCATTAATATTTATAATTATTTGAATATTAATGATATTTAATTTATTTATTTAGTGTATTAAATAAATTAGAGAAAAATGATTTTAATATTATAAAAATCATTTTAAATAAGAATAAAGTGTTTTAAAATATTTTTGATTTATAAATGTAACTTTTAATATTTTGTGATGAAATTTCATTAATAAATTAATATTAATGATAATTAAGTTATTTAATAAATGCATTAAATAAATTATGGAAAATAGAATTAATGATTTAAAAATTATAGAAAAATGATTTAAAGGTTATAAAAATATTTGAAGTTATAAAATATAACTTTTGATATTTTGTCATGAAAATATTAATATTTTAATATTAATGATATTAGATTTATTTAATAATTATATTAAATAAAATAGTTTAAAAATAATTTTAATATTAGAAAAATCATTTTAAATTAAAATAAATAGTTTAAAAATATTTTAAGTTATAAAATATAACTTTGAATATTTAAAGGTAAATTTCATTAATTATTTACTATTAGTGATATTAGAATTATTTAATAATTATATTAAATAAATTAGTTTAAAAATTGATTTTAATATTATAAAAATCATTTAAAATAAAAATAAATGGTTTAAAGATATTTTAAGTTATAAAATATAACTTTTAATATTTAAAGGATAATTTCATTAATAATTTAATATTAATGATATTAATTTAATATTAATGATATTAAATTTATTTAATAATTATATTAAATAAATAGTTTTAAAATGGTTTTATTAATTTTAAAATCATTTAAAAGGATATAAATGAATTAAAATATTTTTCAAGTTATAATTAATGACTTTTAATATTTTGATAAATAATACATTAATACTTTAATATTAATGATAATTATTTAAAAATGATTTTAATTTTTTAAAAATCATTTAAGGGTAATATTAATACTTTAAAAATATTTTGAGTTATTATAAATAACTTTAACATTTAGGCAATGGTTTCATTAATAGTTTAATATTAATTAAATATTAATGATAATTGAATTATTTAATATTTAAATCATTTAATAATGATTTCTTGTGTTTGAAAATTCATGATAAATTATAATAAATGTTTTAAAATTATTATAAGTCATTTAAAATAATATGACCGATACTTACGGATATTGAACTACAGATAGAGTCTTAGACTCGATAATTACCGATAAAATCGCTTTTGACAATCGACATGTTTTTAAATTGATCTGAACTTAGATATTTTGATCGTATGTCAATGTTTGTTTGTGGTTTAATGACATTGAATATATGTGACAAGGTGATTAGATTATGTGATGATCGCAATAAGCGATTACTATGTGTTATAGTATGTTATTCTAATCGAACGAATGATCTTATTACTGATAGGTTGTTATACAAAAGATAAAACTATGTTTCGTACTATAAGCAGCAGACCATGCAAGTATCCTACCTTTTCATTTCCTTTATGCAATGGATATGAGTAAGAAAGTTTCAGATTTATATTATTATTCTACTAAATTATTGACCCTATTGTCATATCTATTATATCCGATCATTGTTTATCAACATGATATTATATTATATAACTTATATATATATTACATTTTGTTAATTTCAAATATGGTTATACAAGTGTCCTCACTTGGATAATCATTAATAGTTAAACACATGTTGATATATATATATATATATATATATATATATATATATATATATATATATATATATATATATAAGCCCTCTAACCTATTTGACCAACCTAGACACATATTTAGAAATATCATTGAATATGATAAAACCTCATTGTATCCAATCAAATTGTTTTGGTTGGGATTCCCGACTAAGTATGAACTTCCCGATCAAGAAAAAACTTTTATGTGCCCAAGGCGGACAGAGTGAACAATAATATCGTTCTTGCATGCAGTATTGATCAATACAGGCCACATTGGGATGATCACCCTCACACCCGTAAGTTATGACGGTTTGCAGATGAAGTTCTGCTAAACTTTAGCGAAAATTGAAAACAATGTTCATAGTCTGTCGACTAATACCTATTTATAGTCAATACGTAGTTTCAAAAATGTGATATAGAGTTGTTATGTTATTTATCGGTTTAGTTTACTTCACAACTATTGAATCTTTGTAGAAGTGATGTATAAAGAAAATATTTAATTCTTTCAGCTAATTATAATTATAATTGTTATTACTTGCTGGGCACTAAAATGCTCATCCTTGCTTAATTTAAATGTTTTCAAACTAAGTGTGATCAACTTTGAAGGTTCAAATAAGAACAAGGGAAAAAGGAAATCAAACAGAATATGTTTAATGGTATCTTTTGTAATAGTTAAACTGTATTAAGACAATGATATGTATTATCTATCATGTTAGGAATTATAGTAAAGGTTACGTACTTGGGATTAGACTCTGATAAATGTAAATTAAGTTTGATTTTTATATTATTGTTATTATTATTAGTATTATTCCGCTCATAGAAATGGTATCGTGAAGCGCCGAGTTCGAGTTTCAAGTACCCGGATTTGGGGGCGTCATAGTGCCTCCATCATGATTCTATGCTTCAAGTCAGAATCGTTAGGAACACAAAGTCTGGAGTTGACTCAAAGTATTCCTTCTTCATCGATTCTTGCTTCTGGAATAGCACCTTCTTGCACTTTCTTCTTCATATGCATAAGCTCCATGTCCGTAGCTTTAGTATCTTTAACTTTATCGATTAAAGTCGGTTCTACTCGTATGTTTGATATCATCACGTGGGTACTTGGAGCCTTTACCTCTATCTCCGTCCTTTGTAAGTCATACAAAATGGGCCTTTGTGTTAACAACATTACACTTGTACCCGCATATGATCTTCTACTCAATGCGTCAGCTACCACGTTTGCTTTTCTAGGATGGTATTGGATGGTATGGTCATAATCTTTCAACAACTCGAGCCAACATCGTTGTCGCATATTGAGTTCCTTTTGGGTGAAGAAATATTTGAGGCTTTTATGATCTGTATAGATCTCCACTTTCTCCCCATACAGGTAGTGTCTCCAGATCTTCAACGCAAAATGACTGCTGCCAACTCCAGATCATGAGTAAGATAATTCTTCTCATATTCTTTGAGTTATCGCGAGGCATAGGCTATGACTTTCCCATGTTGCATGAGAACACATCCTAACCCTTTGCCTGAAGCATCGTTGTAGATAACAAATCCATCAGAACAAGATGGTATTATCAGAACAGGTGCCGAAATGAGTCTCCTCTTGAGTTCTTGAAAACTCTTCTCACAATCCTCGCTCCAACCGAATTTTGTATCTTTCTGAGTCAGCTGAGTTAGCGGAGTAGAGATTCTACAAAATCCTTCCACGAATCTCTGATAATAACCAGCTAAGCCCAGAAAGCTACGTACTTCGGTCACCGACTTTGGTTGCTCCCAACTTTGTATTGTTTCAATCTTCGCCGGGTCGACAGATACTCTATGTTTTGACAACATGTGCCCAAGGAATGCTACT
This sequence comes from Panax ginseng, assembly GCA_020205605.1. NCBI lineage: Eukaryota > Viridiplantae > Streptophyta > Magnoliopsida > Apiales > Araliaceae > Panax > Panax ginseng. The sequence goes on along the minus strand of CM035140.1, from coordinate 77,153,779 downwards.
TCCTCAAGCCAGAACTCGTATTTCTTCAGCTTGGCATATAGCTTGTTATCGTGAAGCCTTTGCAGTCCCAGCTTTAAATGGTGCTCATGATCTTCACGGTTTTTGGAATAGATGAGGATGTCATCAATAAAGAAAACAACGAACTGATCCAAATATTCTTTGAACACACGATTCATCATATCCATAAAAGTAACAGGAGCATTAGTCAATCCAAAAGACATGACTAAGAATTCATAATGCTCGTACCGAGTTCTGAAGGCAATCTTTGGAATATCCTCAGTTTTAATCTTCAGCTGATGATATCCAGAACGAAGATCGGTCTTTGAAAAGAATTGGGCTCCTTGCAACTGGTCAAACAGGTCATCAATGCGAGGTAACGGATACCTATTCTTGATAGTAACATGGTTCAATTCCTGGTAGTCGATGCACAGTCGCATACTCCCATCTTTCTTCTTTACGAATAACACAGGAGCACCCCAAGGAGATGTACTAGAACGAATGAAACCGATGTCCAACAACTCCTGAAGTTGGACCTTTAACTCCTGAAGTTCAATAGGAGCCATTCGATATGGGGTTTTAGAAATGGGCTTTGTACCAGGTTCAAGGTTAATAAATAATTCAACTTCACGTTCTGGGGGTAGACTGAGAAGTTCTTCAGGAAATACGTCAGGAAATTTGTGACACCCCCAAATCCGGGTACTTCGATTCCACGGGATTTGGTGTTCACTGTACAAATATCATCTATCTTTCTACCCATAATAAATGCAAACCATGAAATAGATAGAAATAAAATCTTCCCTTTAAAGGGTTACAACATCTGAATCATAAACATAATCTGAGGTTAAACTAACCTTAAATATCTGTGCGGAAATATAAATAATAAGTCTTAAACAACATCATTAACTCAAGTCTAATATAAATACATCATCAAACAAATAACAAGTCTTCATCATTTACTAACTTTGCCCTTGCCTTTACTAGTGGAAGGTTCATCGGTTCTTTCATTCTTAACTGCAATGTTATTATTAAGCAAGAGTGAGCACTATTGCCCACAAGTATAACAATGAAATAACAGTATAATAACATGCGAGTAAATCAAAGACATCTGAATAAAAGCTCAACTTTTGAATCAAGAATGAATAACAAGAATCAAAAGAATTACGAGGGTCATAAGACCTTGAACTATGTCCTAGGTTATCAAGGGTTATACTTGAAACCTTTAATGACCATAAGACTATGGACCTTTCTACTGCATTTTTAGGGGATCGACCACTTAGTACCATCACTGCATAATATCTTAACGCTAACGCATAAGTAAATTCCTTTGTAGGGTTGTTCATCTCAGTTTGACATTCGATTCCGCACCAAAGGAAGTTTGGTTTGGATAATCATCAAGGGTTCTGAAATTTAGAACGCTCATCAACTATGGACTAGTCGAATCAATAAGGGTTCACTAGTCTAATAAGGTTCAATAATAATGATATTCAAATTGAATAATAATCTCAAGAAGTATACAATAGGACAATTATTGTATAACTGAATCATGCTTTGAAAAGATAATCAATCTTTAATATAACATTTGAACATGAATAATAGTAATGATAATTTACTCGAGGTAATTAATAAACTTGAACAATAATGACAAGTAGGGTTAGAAAACTTGCCTCGTGCGTAGATTATACTTTAACTAAGCACGTTCTTTGAATTTAATCCTACATACCATTCACATTCACAATACCAGTTAATTATAACTTAACTAATCATCATAAACTCATTCTCTTTGTCTACTTTGATTATTGACTATACTTAGTCAAATTACCACTTTGTCACATAATTTGTACTTCATGAATTATCAAGCTAATTATGTATTCAATAATTCAATCCACATGCAATTATGTTATTTACATGTTAAATAACTATTTTAACATTTCATTATACCTCTAACATGTTTACATGTTCATTACATTAAGTTAACAATACATTGCTAGACTTAACACTTTAAAAATTACATTTCTGGACCATTCTGTAGAGTGGCGCTGAGGCGCCATGTTTATACTAGGTCTTGGCGACTGCCAAGGTAACACTATGATTTGGACACTTGGTACACTGTGGCCTATGTGGCTGCGATGCTGAGACTTAAGTGTTAATTGAAATTTGGCTACATGGCATGAAATTAGAACTGCTCGTTTCGCATTCACGAAAATTGCGAACACAAACCTCAAAAACTCCAATTAAATTACTACTACACGAAATTAATCATACCCACATGTTATGACTAATACATAATCATTACCCAACAATTATAGAACAATTTAAATCCATTAAAACACTTAATTACAGAATTAAAACCTATAAATTCACTGACTTTGATGTTCTTGAAGGTTTTGAAAATAAAACATGAAAATTGTCACTACGGATTCGTTATAACACTGAATCCATTTATTTAAACTTTGGTCTCTTCGTATCAACATGCATAATAATATACGAGTGTAAAATTTAGGGATAATATACGATCAACACATGAAATATCACGTATAAGGCCATATGGCCAAAACCCAAACTTTGTAATTTTGAAAAACATATACGACATGTATTTTAATGAAACAGATGTTATGGTTTGCAAAATATATATATAATTAAATACGATTTGATAACATCTTAACCTATATATACACATAAGCCTTACAATTTCCCATCATAGAGACTTTACAGAAAATTGTGAAAGCCATTTTTATCAAAACTTGAATACGTGAAATATAGAAATTTGGGAGGGAGAGATTACCCAGAGTATAATTTAGAAGGGTGAGTAAAGATAACAATTCCTTTTTCAGATACTACTTCAATCACAGAGTTCTCCTCCCACAATTTCTCTGAATTCTCTCTAACTCTCAAATACTCTCCTTCTCTGTTTTCAGACTTAGAATAATAAGAAAGAAAAGTATACGTATAATATAATAAAGCACTGACGCGCACTATGGTCAGTTACCCATCATGGGTTAACTGCCCATAACTTCCCTTAAGGCCATGTTTGGCTAGTTTAATATATTACAAAACCATTTAATTTAATAAAGATTTATCATATATAAATCCAATATTTTATTTAATTTACTTTAAATAAAATATAATAATTTCTCATAAATTCACATAGTCACATAATTAAATTTCTCATTAATAAATAACGTCAAATTATTAACTCTCTAATTAATAATTAAATTAATTAAATAACATCATGCTTAATTAAATATTTCTTTTAATTGAATAAGCTCAGCATAAATACATACTTGAATAATAAATATTCTCTACATTAATTTAATAAATGTAACACATATAATTAAATTAATCTATCACAATTGCATCAATTAATTATTTAATTCAATAATTAAATCATCGAAAAATATTTATTTAATTCAATAAATATTAAAATTAATTTACAAAATCTCGTTCGTCACAAAATTCACTAACAATAGAAATATTATTCAAATCTGACGTGTTTTTGTTCAAGTCCGTGACATGGGCTAAGAAAGCTTTACATCTGTTTTTCAATAAACGAATAGATTTATGGCTTGATATGACAGTGATTGATTTTAGCGATTTGGTTGTTTGAATTCGCATAATAGGTTGGTTAGGAATATGAAAACTAACAACCTTACGAAAATAATCAATTTTAGCATGATGAGTGGTTAACCAATCAATCCCTAAAATCACATCAAATGCAAGTATTTTTAACGAAATAAGATCGGCAGGTAATGTGATGGATAAACAGTAGATGTAATAAAGGTTTCTCCTAACAGAGTCTCAACATATAAGTCAAGGTCTAATTTCTTCGGAGTCAAGTTCAAACGTTGAGCACAAGCAGGAGAGATAAAAGAATGGGTAGAACCGGTATCTAATAAGGTATAAACTTTGCAAGAGTTTATGACTAGCTTACCCGTGATCACTTCGTTCGAGTTCTTCACGTTTTGGGCAGTCACGACAAACGCCCTTCCAGGAACCACTGACTTTGACTTGTCCGGGACAACCTTTGGAGTCACCATCCCCGAAGAACTTGGTTTCGCTATAAGATAATCTCTAGCTATATGACCTTCATTTCCACAGTTATAACACAACTTGGATTGTTGTGGACAGTTTGGGCTGATGTGCCCCTCTTTCCCGCATTTGTAACATACGACCGATGATCGTTCTCTTCCCCTAGAAATAGTTGATGTTTGTGCTGACGTCTTCACGTTATCATTGTTGTACCTTCTCTTTTTGAAATCTCCCCCTGACTCGCTTCTTCTACCATCATGGCCACGATTTCCACCAGAGTGGTTACCGCTTTTGTCCGAATGTTTTCCTCCCCGCTGGTTGTCATTGCTCGATAATCATCGCCCTTAGGTAGGTATGACCTCGTTGTGGTCCCTTGGTTGAACATACTCATTATCTCGTTCTAATAATTCAGCTATGTTTACAATATCTGAATATAAAGAAAATTTATGAGAGATAAGATATTGCCGAATCTCGGGTTTTACACCTCTCAAAAATATTCGCGTCATTCGTTCCTCATTCTCTACCAAATGAGGTGCAAACCTGGATAACTCTGCAAACTTTGCCTCGTACTGGGACACCGTCATGTTGTTTTGTTCCAGTCTAATAAACTCTACCTCCTTCATATGGCGAATACTTTCAGGAAAGTACTTGTCGTTAAACAGTTTCTAAAATGTTTCCCATGACATGTGTGATTGCGGCAGGCTGGGTACGCTTCACAGATTCCCACCAGTAATCTACCTCACTGCGGAACATAAAGGTGGCGAATGGAACCTTCTGTTCCTCCGTACATACCAAGACATCGAATATCTTGGTAATTTGTTAAACCCATGTCTCTACCTTAATCAGATCTGGCTTTCCCGCAAATTCTGGTGGTCCCAACTCTTTGAACTGCTTGGCTGTGATAAGCCGTGCATTACTATCATTTCCACCCATATTTTGTACACGAGTCTCCCTCGTCTGATTTTGCATGAACTGCAAAAAGCTTCTAAACATCACATCATTCATCATTTGTTCGGTAGTGTTGTTTATAGGAGGAATATTGCGTTCCTGTTGCACATTCCCCTGGGTGGTGATTAAAGGTGTCTCCATGGTCTCATTCACTCCATTGTTAATATTTTCGGCTGCCATTCTCAAATACTGCCACAAAACAAGAGTTAATTAACAAATTAACATATCACATATTAACCATATTCTCTGACTAACTAACCAAATAAGCTTAGGTATGACACACTAGCGAAGGATAACTCGTCTCTCCCCTCCTATTTCTATTCCCCGATCTCTGTCAGAGACCATATCCCTAAGCTCTGATACCAACTGTGACGCCCCCAAAATAGGTATACATCACCTATTCTGAGTCACCAAATACATTGTACAGAAACAAATACAACTTCAGTAATACAATTGTCGTGCAAAATATGACAACACATATACTGTGAGTTTGAATACAAATATTATCTCATAGATAGTATACAAACTCAAAAGGAGTCCTCATTACAATTATTGATACACTATTTTACAAAATAATGAGGACTAATAAAACAACTATCCTGAACCATCACTCCAAACCCCGGCTAGTTCCTGCTATGTTCTCACTTTCTGAGAAGAAAAATGGAACAAAAAGGAAAAGGGTGAGCTCAACTAGCCCAGTAAAGAATATTATGACTAATATAATATATAACAATTTATCATTAGTCTTCAACAGGAAAAAATATGATAAAATATAATACACAACAAGTTTTAGATTAACAATTACAGCGGAAACAATAATCCATTAGAAGAGTCAAGTAGAGAATGAATTCTACTATCTTCTAAGATTTAAAAGTCCATCATCAATATTTTATCCCTATAACATCAATCAATATACATCTTGAATCAAATATTCATCTTTGCACTACATGCCAAAGATATTCATTTGTATCACCAGTTGGTCATGTTCATCTCAACACATGTTCATCTTTGCACTACGGCCAAATATATTCATCAGTTAATCATTCATCTTTGCACTACAGGCCAAAGATATTCATCAGTTAATCATTCATCTTTGCACTACAGGCCAATGATATTCAATAATACCATCATTTAGGACTGAGGATGATGAAAAATATCTTAAAGAAAATGAATCCAGTTAGACAAAATGACAAATATTAGGGATTCGTATTACAGTTTATCCAAGTTCAATAATACTCCATAATAACCACTTGTGAAGCAGAATTAAAAAATAAAGATCAAAACATGGATACAATCAAAGATAGTAACCATAATAGACATCTTGGATAAAAAGGAGAAAATTTTATTTTTCGGTGAAAAGTGTCGTATTCATGAATATTGCCGTATACGTGAATAGTGTCATATACGTGAATAGTAACCCCGACACAAAAAGGCAGAAATTCCACAATAAAATCCATACTAATATTTCGGTATAATGATATTGAAAGACTAACATCATTATGAAGAAAATAACATCCCTTACCTCAAAAGAACAGTACTTCCAGCTGAAATATCAGGTATAAGGCTGAAGGAAACTTGCATTGATGAATAGCAACTCAAAAAGTATCCAAATACTCACAAAATACGCTCGATAATATAGAGAGAGAGAAAGAGAGAAAACTTGTTTCTAGTGTGATTTTCAATTCTAACTAAGCACCCTATTTATAGGAAAATGCTTAAAACGCCATAGCAGACTAACCTGCTACCTGATGGCTTTACGTGCTACTATTCAAGCCCACCACTTTTGAAAATAAATTTCAGCACATTTCATTTCTCACAAACCAAAAGTGGGGCCCACCATATTTTTAATAAAAACATTTATTCCTGAAACTTTAATAATTCATAATAAATAGCCCTTTTATCAGAAAAATACGAATTATATGTCCATTCCATAGGAAATTAAATTCTCTACAACTTTGTAGAAGAAAGTTTTTCCAAATTCCAAACAAAAAATGCCCGAAATCCACATACGGACGATTTTTAATACCTTCATTCCGACAAAATACTGATAAAATACCTCTACATTAATTCCATCATTTATAACCACAATAAATATATCGATCATTTATATCCACATAAAATAAATATTTCCTTATCATATAAATCAATAATTAATTATTCACAAATAATATTACAGAATCACAATAATGACAACCAGGTCGTTCCTAGGAAAGAGGGGGCTTTCCGATAAGGATTTCTCCTTACTGGCGCGCAATTAGGTGACCAAACCCCTTTTCTAGACATTGCCAATAATGCTATCTAATAATATTATTTAAATAATATGAATTATTGATCTGATAATGGAGATACTGTGCAATGACAATTATTGAAACAACAATAATATAAAATATCAACGCAGTAATTATTGAATCAATAAAATAAAATATTGAGCGAATAAATCAAATAACAATTATTGAGTAGTGCCTTATAACTTAAGAATCAATAATTCAAAATCTTTATGCAATACCGTAGTGTCTCTTTAATGCGACCACGCGTATTATTGTATTTTAACCACCGGGTATTCCAACAGTGTTAACGGTAACAACTACGTCGTTATTTATAAAAACTCAAACTTGTCATTATCTTCATCCGACCATTTTCCGTTATGGGGCCCACAAATGGCTGCGCCGTCATACGAATATTCCCCGACAACAATGAATATTTTAAAACCACTTGCTTATTTTGAAAAATTTGCACATTTCACCCATAACCAAAGCATTATATCAAATTAACACTTTATTATTCACAATAATAAATAGAGGAAACTCAATTTTATTCATTAAAAAGTTGGGGTCTTACACATTACGAGTTTCTGGTTATGTCATTTGGTTTAACCAATGCACCTGCAGCGTTAATAGATTTGATGAACATGATGTTTAAACCATTCTTAGATAAATTTGTAATGGTGTTTATTGATGATATATTGGTGTATTCCAAGACCAAGGAGGAGCATGTTGGACACTTAAGAGTGACGTTGGAGACATTGAGAAAAGAGAAGATGTACGCTAAATTCTCAAAATGTGAGTTTTGGTTGGAACGTGTACAGTTTCTCGGACACATTATTGATAAGGACAGAATTTCGGTAGATCCATCAAAAGTGGAAGCTGTAATAAAGTGGGATCAGCTGAAGACACTGTCAGAAGTAAGAAGTTTCTTGGGATTGGCAGGTTACTATAGGCGTTTTATACAAGACTTTTCCAAGATCGCAACTCCGTTGACAAATTTAACTAAGAAGGTGGTTAAGTTTGTTTGGACAAAGAAGTGTGGTGAAAGTAGTAATGCACACAAGCCAATCATGTTTGATGATAAAGCATATACTTTGTAACAATCTTATTCATTTATTAATAAAAAGTATTAATTTATTAAAGGCTTTTAATTATCTACATGATGCTGTTTTATAATATGTGATAAACTCATAGTTTTAAGCAATGCTTTTAGAATAATGATGATGATCATTCTAATGAGATCTAAATTCTTAGAAAGCTTAAAACTAAAATAGTTCCCAATCATTGGATTACTAAATTGTGGATTAGTGAATCCAGATAGATTGGTACATACGTTGCTTGCTCATTAGATGAGGATGATTGATCTCATGATCATTTGTGTGGAGACACTAAAGCAAGTATATAGGTGCTTATTAGAGAATAAGTTCACTGAACGTGGCTCGCTAAGGAATACCTAATGGAGTTTTACTTGCCTGTCAATAGGAATTCCTGTAGTGATAGTAGTACAAGTGATCCTTGGACTTGAGATCATCATAGTATCTTATGTATGATGAGTTATACTTTGACTTATTCCTTAAGACCCTTAGGGTATATCAAAGGGTATGCTTGGGTATAATAAGTCGTACATGGAGATAATGTATGATCAATAAAGAATCTACCGCTTCTAGTAAAGAAGAGAATGTCCTATGTGATTCGATAAATGACAACCCAAAGAGTCCTTGGCAGCTAAGCGAATGAAATTAGAAAGGAGTTTCTAATTTGCATTATTTGGAGTTGTGCATTTAAGAGTCGAAATACATATAATTAAATAAAATAAGACTTGACAGTAATTTCATGTCTTATATTTAATTGGGACATTGTATGGTGGAAGGATTGAATTGTACGATAACTATTTACTCAAAGATTCTTTTATGATTAATGTTGAAATCTATATTATTTGGAAAGTCGTTGATCGCTAGAGAGGCTTATCCATATTGTAGAATAAATATTATTTATTTAAATAAATTAATATTTTAATTTATTTATTTAAATAAGATTAGAATTGTTCTAATTGATTTATTCACAACCGGTTTAATATGGAGAACCTAAAGGGTCACACCATAAAAGGAAGAATAATTATTTAAGAAGTTATTGGCATAATCGTAATAATAAGTTAAGTATATTTAATTTAATCTATGGTGATAGAATAAATTAAATAGCTTAATATTTATTATTTAATATTTTGGAAATATTAAATATAAATTAATAAGAGGAGTCTTATTATTATTATTACTATTATTATTATTTAATTCCTAAAGGAGTTTGGGAATTAATTAATAAAAGTACTCTCATATATCCTAATTAGATTAGGAGGCTAATTAATTAAAAGAGTTTAATTAATTATCTCTAATAAGATTAGGGAGCATAATTAATTAAAGGAATTTAATTAATTAAAATAAAACTCAATTCCTTAATTGTTAAGGAGTGTTTCATACACCTATAAATAAGAGGATTCTTATTATGGGTGAAAGGGGTTAGAGTTGTTGTTGGCTTTTTGACAACATACGTAATTCCAATAGTTGGGAGAGTATGCTCCTTTTCTATGAGAGATAGAAAATTACGGTTTTGCCAAATACCCATCTTCTTGAATCTTTCTTCTTCCTTGGTGGATCACCTCTAGAGGCCAAACACTTGGGTGGCTAACATTGATTAAAGGAAGGAACCAAACTCGGTGGATTTAAGTTGAACACGAAAAGGATTGGAGGTAAACTTGTACTTGAGGAAGCTCGAATATTCAAGGGTATGATTCTTATTCTTTATCTTTTCGTTTAATTAATAATTGTGCATAAAGGATGATCCGGGTATATGGTTTGTAAAATTTTAAAACTCTGATTTTCCACGTTTTCGCTTATTTTGTAAAATTTGATTGCGTCCAAGAATATTACAAACCTAACAGAAATCATCAAGGTGATTCGAGCAAGATTGACAGTCGCACAAGATAGACAAAAGAAATATGTCGATCAACACTGACAAAATTGGGAATTCGATGTCGGTAGTTTTATTTTCTTGAAAGTGTCTCCCTGGAAGGGGAAGATTTGATTTGGCAAAAAGGGGAAATTAAGCCCTAGGTTTATAGCACCTTTTGAAGTGTTGCGACGAATTGGTAAAGTGGCGTACGAGGTAGCTTTACCTCCGGAATTAGGAAATATTCATAACATTTTCCATGTTTCGGTATTAGGGCCATATAAGCCTGATTATAAGCATGCTATAGAATATGAGCCATTGCAGTGTGAGAAAGACTTGTCATACGAAGAAGCCCCTGTTCAAATTATCGACAGGAAAGAGCAAGTACTAAGGAATAAAGTGATACCTTCTATTAAGGTAATCTGGAGGAACCACAATGCTGAAGAAGCTACGTGGGAACTTAAAGATGTTATGATGAGGAATTCTCCTTAGTTATTAGCTTGATCTTGTATAATGATTCTGGTGACAGAATC